>JAAVKF010000059.1:0-170465 GCA_012070555.1 Brugia pahangi | reverse complement strand
CTCTCTCTCTCTCTCTCTCTCTTTGTCAGTTTTTTTTTAGTTAAAAAATTAGTAAAAATGCTTCTTACGGAGTTTTAAAGCTTTCACACAAAAACAATTAGCTTTTCTTTCATTTTTATCAAACAAAAACAAATCAACAACCTTAAATTATTGATAGCTTACATTTTCCTTTTCTTTTTTTTTTTTTTTTTTTTTTTTGCTAAGAATAAATATGAATTTAGCATTGTTAAAAATTTTTTCTTTTTTTTTTTTTTTTCAAAAAAGAAAAAAGTAAAAAAAGAAAAAAAAAAAAAAAAAAAAAAACGAAGAAATACGTTCATTATTTATAATCTCATTAATGAATGATTTAATTTTTGAAAGTTAATTAATATCTAAAATACAATATTTGCACTTTTGCTTTTGCTCATTTTCCTTTTTTTTTAATCAATATTTGCTCATTATTACATAAAGTACAAGTTAAAATTAAAAATTTTTCAAATAGTAAAGTTTTTTTTTTTTAGAAAAAAATACTTTAAAAAGAAGTTTTTATTTAAATTAAAATTTGAATTAATAATCATTTATTGTTATTTGTTTATTTATTGTTTATTCATTTGTTTGTCTTTTTTTTTCTTTTTTATTTTTAGGAACAAATAAGCAATTCAATTATTTTAAGTTATTTATCAAAATTTAACAATGTATTATTATCAGAAATAGTAATCATTAGGAATATTAATCAAATATGAATTATTTGAGTTAAAAAAAAAAAAAAATATAGCATAAATTTAATTCTCATAACAGTTTCTTATAAGATTAAATAATTTATTCAATTATTCCTTTATTATGATATACTTAGAATTGATCAAAAAAAAAATCAATAAATCGATAGTGATAATACAAATTTCTTGATAAGCTATTATTAGAATTTAATCAAATTAAAATTAATCAAATTAAACATTTTAATTTTGTTTTTTTTTATGAAAAAACTTTTGTGCAAATTTTACTTTTCTAGGAAAAGCTCAATGTACTCATTCTTAGTATTTCTTGTTATCATTTCTGATAAGATAATTGAAAAAAAAAAAAAAACAAAACCGGTTGTAATTATTTAACACTTAATTCAACTAATTATTTCTCATCTGCATTCATTGATAATTAAATGATAGTAATCAATTCTTATCAAATAGTAATCAGTGTGATAAAAAGCAGAATAGCTAATTAATAAATAAGCTATTAATGATTCAAATATTTAAATCTAATCTTCTTTTAAATTTTAAAATTGATATTTTCTTCCTTTTTTTTTTTCGTTTTGGAATATTTTCATAAGCTATTAATGATTCAAATATTTAAATCTAATCTTTTTTTTAAATTTTAAAATTGATATTTTCTTTTTTTTTCTTTTTGCATTTTTTTTTTACATAAACAAAATTTATTATTATAAACAATTAAAATGTTTTTTTTCTTTTTTATATTTTATATTTATCATAGTAGTTTTTTTAAAAAAAAAAAAAATTTTAAAACAATGCTAAAAATTAGAAAAAATGATAAATATATTCTTTTATCATTGTGAAAAGAAAAAAATTAAATGAGTCAATTTCAAAAAAAAAAAAATAAAAACTAAGCAAATATTAATTTCTTAGCTATATTTCTTCTTCGTTTTTTTTCTCTTTTTTCTTTTTCATTTTCATTTTTTTAAAATTTTAAATTTTTAAAATTTACTAATATTGTACATTCACACATCAAATTTCCATCACCAATTGTCACAAATTTCACACTCTATTAGGCTATTTCTTAATATTAAGTGCCGTTCTGTACACTAGTACCAAATTGAATAGTTTTTTAAAATCAAAAATCGAAAGCAAAAAAAAAATAAAATAAAATAAAGAAACGAAGTTTGAAATACTTCGAAATAATTTCTGTCATTTGTTAAAAAAAAGCAAAATGATTTATTACACAGATAAATTGCTAATGGTTTAGCTAAGATTCTGTCTGACAGTTAAATATGTGTTCGATCATTCAATGGAATTTTGGTTAAAAAATTTTTTTTTTTTTAATTTTTACTAAACAGAATAATAGGATGGAATAAATTTGTAAAAAAATTTAATATCATTTTGTTGTCTTTTTTTTTTAAATTAAAATTAAAAATAAAATATTATTCAATTTTTTGTGAAATATTTGTTTTTTTTTTTAATGTTTTTTAAATTTTACTAAATAAAATAATACGATGGAATAAATTTTGTAATCAAAATTTAATATCAATTTTCTGTCTTTTTTTTTAAATTAAAATTAAGATTAAAAAATTGAATAATATAACTGTGAAACTTGTGTTTTTTTTTAATGTTTTTTAATTCTTACTAAACGAAATAATAAGAAGATAAATGGTAAAAATTTGTAATCAAAATTTAGTATCAATTCTTTTCATTTTACAAATTTTGTCTTTTTTTAAATTAAAATTAAAATATTATTCAATTTTTTGTGAAATATTTGTGTTTTTTTTAATGTTTTTTAATTCTTACTAAAGAAAATAATAAGATGGAATAAATTTGTAATCAAAATTTAATATCAATTTTATTCATTTTACAATTTTTTGTCTTTTTCAAATTAAAATTAATAATTGAATAATATAATTGTGAAATGTATTTGATTGCATATTGAAAATTTTCATTTATTCAAAATGAATTGAATTTGGAAAAAAAAACTTTCCTTTTTTGGAAATTATGAATAGATAATAGTAAATAAATTGATAAATGATATGATAAATTATTCTTAATTTAACAAAAAAAATACAAAAATTTCTAAAATGAAAAAAATTGATATTAAATTTTGATTACAAATTTATTCCATAATAATTAATGAATTTCATTTTTTATCATTTTGAGTAAATAATAAATAAAATAAAAAGAAGAAAAAACAAAAAACAAATGAAATAAGAAATGGTTAATTAAATTTATTTTATTTTTCATTCAATTTGTTAATTTTTTTCATTCAAATGTAATTCTTCGAGATTCCAAAAAAAATGTAAAAATTTAATTCTTTCTTTCTTATTTAAATTATTTATTTCTCATTAGCGTTTTATTTATTTATTTTTGTAATATTTTCCATATTTTGTTATTATTTTATTTTTTACTTTTATCTCTTTTTTTTCTTCTAAAAATTACTTTTTTAAAATCTTTTTTTCTTCTTTACTTTTACTTCATTTTTATTTTTTCACTTAACTTTTTTTTTTTGCCAAACTTTATTATAAACCATCTAAGGTTAATTGCTCATTCATAAATACCTGAGAAAGAAGGTAAAAATTTCATTTCGTAAATGAACTTCCTCCCTTTCATTTCATTTTTTTTTTTTTTTTTGTCTTTTCTCGAGAATTGAGTTAATTTGATAAGAAAAATTAGTGGAAATTCTTTTTTGTTAATTTCAAAAAAAAAAAGAATTTTCTTTTTTTTTTTTTAAATTAAAAAAAAAGACAAAATATTCCATAGATTACAAAAAAAAAAAAATTGTCATAATGCTATTCTTAATTAGCTTTTTTCGTTTTTTTTTTCATTTTTTTTTTTAAAATTTTATTTCCTTTTCGTTTACCTATTTCGTCGCATTTTTTCTTTATTCCTTCGATTATTGCCAAAAAAAAAAAAAAAATTGATGAAACAATCGATCATTTTGATTTACTTACCTGTGCACAATTGATAATTTTTTAATCTACAAATTTTCTTATTTTCATTTTCTCTATCTTTTCTTTTCTTTTTTTTTTTTTTATTAAAAAATTGTGACAATAATTTTTTAAATTTATTAATTATTTATTTATTTGTTTAACTAAATAAATTTTTATTATCATTTTGTAAAATTAATGCACTTTTTTTTTTTAAATCGTTCGTTTTTACTAAATCATTTTTTACTTTTACTTTTGTTTTGTTTTATTAAGAAGAAAATAAAAATAAAAATTGGAAAAAAAAATTGATAATTAAAATATTTTATTTTTTTTTTCACTACTATTTTCACACTTCTCATCACTTTTTCTTTTTTTTTTTTTTTTTTTTGAATTTTTTCTCAAATTTTTAATCAACAACATTTACACTGATAAATTTTCATGATTAGATAATTAATTAAATCAATGATATCATTCGCTGATGATAATTTTGAAATGATAAGGAATAAATTTGATTGCTGTTAATTTTACTTTGCTATCTGAACATTAATTTTACTAACATTTGATTTTAATTGAGTAAAATTCTTTCTTTTTGTAAAGAGAGAAAAAAAGGAATGTTTCCAATTCCGGAATGTTAATTCGTCCATGCTTTTTGAAATGATAAGGAATAAATTTGATTACTGTTAATTTTACTTTGCTATCTGAACATTAATTTTACTAACATTTGATTTTACTTGAGTAAAATTCTTTCTTTTTGTAAAGAGAGAAAAAAAAAAGGAATGTTTCCAATTCCGGAATGTTAATTAGTCCGGAATGCTTCTGTATATTGAAAGAATGAAATAGATGAGCGCATAATTTAATAACATTTTTGTAATTTAGGTGCAAACGAATGCACAGACCTATTATTCAACCATAAAATTAACATTTCATACTTTGTTTGTTTGTTTGTTTATTTGTTTACTTTTTCAATTTGCAAACATTGCAGGTAAATTACAAATGCATGCATAATTTTAATATTCAGACTAAATTTTATGGAAAAAATAAGCCATCTATTAATATTTTTAAAATTTTTGTGTAAAAATATTTTTATAAACATTTATTGATTATTATTTATAAAATTTAAACTATTGCATAAAATATTTTTACAATCATTCCTCTGCTGATTCATTAATTAATTTCTACCTTCTTTTTCTTCTTTTCATCAAATTTCTTTTTAATAAACAATTGATATTAACAAATTTAAAAAATAAATAAGTAAACAAGTTATTGTGATATGATATCTATTATCAATTGTGTAATAAATGATAATCTAAAAAGAAAACAAATGTATCTTTTGTGGCTAAATTGTTTATTTTGATAAATTTGCACCTCTTTTTTCTTTTTCATTAAATTTCTTTTTAATCAACAATTGGTATTAATAAAACTAAAAATGGATAAAATAAAATAATCTTATTATGATATGGCATCCATTATCAATTATGTAATAAATGTTAATTTAGAAATGAAAATAAATATATTATCTAAAAATAAATAAATAAACAAATAAACTATTATGATATGATATCTATTATCAGTTATGTAATAAATGTTAATTTAAAAATGAAAATAAATATATTATCTAAAAATAAATAAACAAATAAACTATTATTGTTATGATATGATATCTATTATCAATTATGTAATAAATGTTAATTTAAAAATGAAAATAAATATATTATCTAAAAATAAACAAATAAATAAACAAATAAACTATTGTGATATGATATCTATTATCAGTTATGTAATAAATGTTAATTTAAAAATGAAAATAAATATATTATCTAAAAATAAATAAACAAATAAACTATTATTGTTATGATATGATATCTATTATCAATTATGTAATAAATGTTAATTTAAAAATGAAAATAAATATATTATCTAAAAAATAAACAAATAAATAAACAAATAAACTATTGTGATATGATATCTATTATCAGTTATGTAATAAATGTTAATTTAAAAATGAAAATAAATATATTATCTAAAAATAAATAAACAAATAAACTATTATGATAGGATATCTATTATTAATTATGTAATAAATGCTAATTTAAAAATGAAAATAAATGTATTTATGGTTGAGTTGTTTATTTTGATAAACAAATACTTAGCATTTTCTTATTATTATTAATTTCACTTCAAATAAACACAATTTGATTAGCATTATCAATGCTTGTCTCATCAACTTAATTCATTCATCTCCTTCATCAGTCTAAAATGTCTTCCTTCTAGACTGATCTCCGGAACAGCTGCTGCTAGTCTACACTCGGAATATTTGTTGCACTGATCAATCCGGTTATATGACAAGAAAGAAATGTTCAAATCAGGCTGTTCCTACTCTGTGCTTGTTATTGATGATAAAAATATTTTTTAGCTACTATGAAAATTAGACAAATATCATTTCTATCTTTCTTACTTTTTACTTTTACATATTCCTTTTCTCCTTATTTATACTATTATTATTGTTATTATTATTATTATTATTATTATTATTATTATTATTATTATTATTATTATTATTTTCAATTCTTGCATTATATTATTCAATAATTTATTATTTAATTTATCAATTAATAATGATTTGTTTTTTCATTTTTCCTAAATAAATGGAAAGTTACTATTATTATTATTATTATTATTATTATTATTATTATTATTATTATTATTATTATTATTATTATTATTATTATTATTATTATTGTTATTTTCAATCCTTACATTATATCATTTAATAATTTTTTATTTAATTTTTCAATTAATGATGATTTGGGCAAATTATTATTATTGTTATTATTTTCTACTAATTATTATTAAATTAATCAATTAACGATGATTTGTTTTTTCATTTTTCCTAAATAAGTGGGCAAATTATTATTATTGTTATTAAATTAATCAATTAATGATGATTTTGTTTTTAATTTTTCCTAAATAAATGGACAAATTATTATTATTATTGTTATTTTCAATCCTTACATTATTTCATTCAATAATTTATTATTCAATTTTTCAATTAATGATGAATTGTTTTTTATTTTTTTCTAAATGAATGAGCAAATATACGACTAAATTAGTTTCCTAAAAAAATTAATTCTATTTTTTTTAAAAATTTTATTAAAATTTACTGCTTTTTTTCTAACATTTTTTGTTTTAAAAAAAACAAAATGTTTTTCTTCTTTTATAATTAAATAATAATCATTGAAGTGTAATAATTGTAGAATGGATTTTGACATATATGTTTACATATCATTTTTTTTTTTAAATTTTAATATAATCAATGCAATTTGTTTTTTTTTTTTTTGAAATTTTATTTTTTATATTTTGTACTTTTCAAAAAAAAGTAACAAACAGCAAAAGTATAGTTCAAAGGTTATGTTTGTTGTAGAGTTAAAAAATTTATACTTTTGTTCGTTTCATAATATAAATTATCATCTAATCATTTATCAGTTTAATGATGTAATCAGATGAAAAACAAAAAAAAAAAAAAAAAACGAAAAAATTAGAAAACAGAAGTGAAAAATTTATTTAAGTTAAAGTTGAAGTTCAAAATTTTTTACGTATTTGAAATCGATCATTAACCTAAATCATTTGATTTAATTCTTTCAGACATTTTGTTAAAGTTTGTCTGTTATTTTTCTTTTTTTTTTTGTTCTGGCAATCAATTAATTATAATTTTATTACATTTCATATTTAATTTGAAAAAGAAAATAAATTATCAAAACCAGTAATTTAAAAAAAAAAAAGAAAAAACTAATTAAATTTAATATTATTTATTAATTGTTTTTACTGTTTAAAAATTAAATTTGAACTTAAATACAATCAGTAATTTACAATTTTTAAATAGTTTGAATAATTATTTTCTCAAAACAAAAACAAAACAACAACAACAACAAAAAAAAAAAGTACTCTAAACAAATTATTCTTTAAGGAATTGAATTAAGTTATTTATAATAAATTTGAGAATCAGCATGAGAGATCAAAAATCAAGCAATGAAATTATAAATCACTTTAAGATCAAGAATTAGAGAGAGAGAGAAGAAAAAAAAAAAGAAATTTAAGATCAAAAATTCATTATCAATGATTTGGTGATATAATTTTATCGATAATTTTATTAGTTTCAAAATTATCACATTGAAATTATACAAATATGATAATTGTTTAATTAGAATTTAATTAGAACTTTCTTTAATTTCTTTTGTTTCTTTTTAATATTTAATTTTTTTAAAATATCATAAATAATTTTTATTTAATATCACACAATGCTTTGATAAAAAACATTTTTAATACCGAAAATGAGCAGTGATAATTGATAATTCTCGAGTTAAACTAGTCGAAGCAAAGATTAACTGTTATCTTAATTAAATATCTTATCATTATCAATGATGTAGTAACATAATGTGATATAATTTTATGGATTGTTTTTTAGTTTCATGATTGTTACATTGAAATTATATATTAAATTTTAAATTAAATTTAAATTAAATCATACAAATATAATATTTGTTTAATTTAATTTAACTTATAAATCATTCATTATTCACCATTTCTATCACTCCTTGTAATGATTTATTACAAAAAATTGTGCATAATTCATTTTTTTCGGTTTTTTTTTTGGAAAAAAAAATTTCAAATATAATTTTTATATTTAAAATTTAATTAGCAAAACAAAAAAAAAAATTTAATTCAATAAATTTTAATATCTTTTTTTCTATTGCTGGAATAACTTGAAATTATCAAAATTTTTGTTCCGCAATTTGCAAGGTTTAACGTTTAATGATAAAAATTTAACTTATCATCCCGAAAAATAAAACTGATAATATTGAATTGGCATTGATATGTTTTATATTAATTTTTATTTTACATTTGAAATGTTTTTTTTCTCTTTTTTTTTTAAAATCTTTTTATTTTTTTAAAAAGATATTTGAATTTTAAAATTATTTCATTTGCATCTATCAGTGATATATTTTAATATGATTCGGTACAGTATATGATGCCACTGCAATATTAAATTTTATTTTAAATTTACATAATATAATATTAACTGTTCAAATATTTTGATTTAATGTATTTCTCTACAAATTATTCAATAATTTAATTTAAATGAAAAAAAAATTTATAACTTTTTTACATAAATTATAAAAAAAAGAATACTTAAAAAAATTGAAATATTATAATTTCATTTTGCCTCTTTGTTTACTTATTTACTTTTTTTTAAGCCATTCAATAATTTAATTTAAATGAAAAAAAAATTATAACTTTTCTACATAAATTATAAAAAAAAGATAGTTGAAATATTATAATTTCATTTTGCCTATTTATTTGCTTATTTTATCTCTTTTTGTCACTTATTTTTGCATTTGTTTACTTACTGTTTACAATTGTTTACTTATTTATTTACCAATTAATTATGACTTCATATGCTTGTTTACTTATTTAGTTGCTAATTAATTATGACTTCACATGTTTGTTTACTTATTTAGTTGCTAATTAATTATAAATTTATAGCACTAATTGTATACTATCGCACATTTAATTTATTCATTTTATATATTATAAATTAAAACTTATCACTTATTTAATCATATAATTCAATGATAAAAGTTAAAAAAAAAATTTTCATTTCAATATGATTTTTGTTTTCTTATTGTCAATAACAAATAATAACTATGTTTAATCTTTCATTTTTTTGATCATAAATTTCTTGAAACATTCAATACTTTCTTTCTTTCTCTCTCCCTCTCTCTCTCATTTCATTCGTTTATTTTCACTTTTTTTTTATTTTGTTGTTGTTCAGCTTAGTTAGAGTTAAAATTTTAGAGCTAAATGCTAGATGCTAGAGATATGTTAGCTCAAAATTTTAGATAAGATGAAAAAAGAGAGATGAGCAATAGTAGTTAAAAGCTAAGAGGTAGTATAGTATATACTCTACTCCTTCCTTCCTTCCTTCAGATCTATCTTTCAAGTCTCTTCGATACACTTTTCAACTTTTTGATATACAACTAAGACTGCTGTTACTCTGTAAGCTATAAAGCTATGAAGCTCGAGCTGCTCGAACTGCTCGAGCTTATAGCTTAATCTCAACTTATAGCTTTTAATACCTATTTGCTACCACTACTCATTTTTGAACAATTGCGCTTCTTTCCAAATCAGCTTCATCCCATTTCTCTTCCCTTTTCATCTTTTCACTTACTTACTTACCAAACATTCATTTACAAATGAATTTTCTTTTCTTTTTTTTTTTTTTCCATTCTTTTTTACCGCTTTTCATCATTTGTCTTTTCAATCAATCACAGTTTGATCATTTAATCATTCATTTAAAAGAAAAAAAAAAAAAAAAGTTAAAAAGGAAAAAGTAAAGAAAAGAAAGATGAAACAAAAAAAAAAAATTTTCCGCTTTTCCGCTTTTTTTTTTATTTCGATTTTTAAATTTGGAAACAAAAGGCAATCATTTTTTCTCTCTCTCTCTCTTTCTCTTTCTCTTTCTTCCTATCAGTCTATTAATTTACATTCAGATAGATGAATGTGATATTGAATACTCATCCTAAGGGTCAAAGGTCAAGGAATAGATTATAAATTGTGGTGTGACATGAGAGAACGGAAATGATAAAGAATGAAAGTGTGAGAGAAGATCATAATTATATGTGCGTATTGATTGATTGATCGATCGATCGGCTGATTGGCTGATTGATTTTTTATTTGTCTTCAATCTGTTATTTTTCCATTCATTCTATTATTAAAATTTTAATTTAACAACAACAACAAAAAAAAAAAATATTTATTATATTTTAACATGAGATTTATCATAAAACATGGAGATTTATTTATTATTCTTTTGATATATGTTAAATTAAAAGTTATAATTTTGTTTTAAATAGAATAAAATTTAAGTCTGTACTGATAATTGATAATTTTAAGCCAATTAGTAGTGAAAATGATTAGAATCATTTTTAAAGTATTTCTAAGTTATTTATGATAATTTTTTTTTTGTAAAGATTTGATATAATCATTTTACTATTATCACTCAAAACATAATTTTTTTTCCTTCCATAACTTTGCATAGAATATTTTAGTCGAGAAATGATTGATAAATTTTGACTGATTCAATATTGATATTATTTGCTGATTATTTTCAGCTCATACGTATAGTTATAATATTCAAATTTTAATTATTATATAATTTGAATTTGAAATTTTGGTTATTGTGCAATTTGAATTTGAATTTGAATTTTCATTGTTAAAAATTTTTGCATTTATTTTATACACATATTTACAATATTCAAATTTTAAATTATTATACAATTTGATTTTGAAATTTTAATTATTATACAAGATGAATTTGAATAATTTCATTGTTAAACATTTTTACATTTATTTTATATACATATTTGCAGTATACAAAATTTAATTCTTATGCAATATGAATTTAAATTTGAAATTTTAATTATTATACAATTTGAATTTCAATCTGAATTATTTTTTAAAATACAATTTTACTTTGAATAATTTCATTGTTAAACATTTTTACATTTATTTTATATACATATTTGCAACATTCAAATTTTAAATTATTATACAATTTGAATTTCAATTTGAATTTTTTTTTTAAATACAATTTCAATTTAAATAATTTTAACAATAAAAGCATTCTTTAATGCATTTTATTTCTTCTTTTTTGTTTTTAGATTTTTCTTTTTTATATTAACAATAAATAAAAGGAAAATTTGTTTTCTTTTTTTTTTCTTTTTTTATTTTTTTGGAAATTGTCCATTTTAAAAGAGACATAATGGCGGTAATAGTAATTTGAATAGAAAAGAAAGAAGAGGGAGAGAGATAGATAGATAGATAGATAGATAGATAGATAGATAGATAGATAGATAGATAGATAGATAGATAGATAGATAGATAGATAGATAGATAGATAGATAGATAGATAGATAGATAGATAGATAGATAGATAGATAGATAGATAGATAGATAGATATAGATAGATAGATAGATAGATAGATAGATAGATAGATAGATAGATAGATAGATAGATAGATAGATAGATAGATAGATAGATAGATAGATAGATAGATAGATAGATAGATAGATAGATAGATAGATAGATAGATAGATAGATAGATAGATAGATAGATAGATAGATAGATAGATAGATAGATAGATAGATAGATAGATAGATAGATAGATAGATAGATAGATAGATAGATAGATAGATAGATAGATAGATAGATAGATAGATAGATAGATAGATAGATAGATAGATAGATAGATAGATAGATAGATAGATAGATAGATAGATAGATAGATAGATAGATAGATAGATAGATAGATAGATAGATAGATAGATAGATAGATAGATAGATAGATAGATAGATAGATAGATAGATAGAGATAGATAGATAGATAGATAGATAGATAGATAGATATAGATAGATAGATAGATAGATAGATAGATAGATAGATAGATAGATAGATAGATAGATAGATAGATAGATAGATAGATAGATAGATAGATATAATCTATTCACAAAATGATAATAAAGTTTATTAGATATGAGTGAAAGCGATAGATCGATGAAAATAAATAAAAAAAATGAAATGAAAAAGATAAAATAAAATTATCGATGAATCGGCGATTTCCCATGTGTGTTACTTTTATCATTTTTGTTAGCTTTATGTATTACTATAGTTTCTACTATATTACTGCAAAAATTTTTATATCATTTTTAAATAAAATTTATTGACAATTGAAAAACGATGATATGTTTATTTGTTTATTTTTCTTTCTTTTCTTCATTGTTTGTTTATTTGTTTGTTTGTTTGTTTTTCCAACTTTTTTTCTAATCTTACTAATATAGTTATTAACTTTTAAAGTTAATTAATTTCAAAAAAAAATAACAATGTTTTTAAGATTCTTTTTTTTTTTCATATGTTTATTGTTTGTTTTTTTTCTCTTCTTCATTGTTTGTTTATATGTTTGTTTTCTTTCTCTTCTCCACTGTCTGTTTTTTTCCATCTTTTTTTCTAATTTTATTAAGATAATTATTAACTTTTAAAGTTAATTAAATTCAAAAACGATAACAATGTCTAAGATTCCTTTTTTTCATATGTTTATTGTTTATTTCTTTCTCTTTTTCGTTGTTTGTTTTCTTTCTCTTCTTCATTGTTTGTTTGTTTCCATCTTTTTTTTTCTAATCTTACTAATATAATTAACTTTTAAAGTTAATTAAATTCAAAAAAGATAACCAATATCTTTAAGGTTCTTTTTTTCCATATGTTTATTGTTTGCTTTTTTTCTTCTTCGTTGTTTATTTGTTTGTTTGTTTTTTCCATCTTTTTCTAATCTTACTAATTAATTTGAAAAATAACAATGTCTTTAAGTTCTTTGTTTTTTTTTTTTTGCTTTTGATGAAAATATATATTTGTATACTTATTAGTAAGTATTTTTCTTTATTATAAAATTAATTTTTATTACTAATTTTTTTTTATTATTTAATTATTATTTAATATTTGTTTTTTATTTGCATTTCTTTTTTTTATGGCTATTTTTTTCATTTTTCTTACATTTCTTTTTTTTTCTCTTGTATTCTTTTGCACTAAAATAATGTGAAATGTTTGAGTGTTAAATAAAATAATCTTAAATGAGTAAATAATCATGATTATTTATCAGGTGATTATCATTCTTTTTTATCAGTCAATCATCTTTTTTACAATTTTCATTTTCATTTCTTCTGAAATGATAGTAAAATTAATTATCCATGAAAATTTAATATTTTTTTCTCTCTTTTTTTTGCATTTTCAACAATAAAATTTTATTTATTGCCGAAATATTTTTTAAATTTATAAAATATTTTACAAATTTTAATTTCTAAAGTTTTTCATTTTAATAGTACTACATTTCATGTATATTTGCATCATTCACATACGGTAATAGACAGTAATTACGGTCGAATACAGTATGAAAGATAACAAATGCAAAATGATAGTAAAATTAATTATCCATGAAAATTTGATGTTTTTTTTCCTTGTATTTCTAACAATAAAATTTTATTTATTACCGAAATATTTTAAATTTATCAAATATCTTACAAATTTTAATTTCTAAACTTTTTCATTTTAATAGTACTACATTTCATGTATATTTGCATCATTCACATACAGTAATAGACAGTAATTACGGTCAAATACAGTATGAAAGATAACAAATGCAAAATGATTGTAAAATTAATTATCCATGAAAATTTGATATTTTTTTTTCTTGTATTTCTAACAATAAAATTTTATTTATTACTGAAATATTTTAAATTTATAAAATATCTTACAAATTTTAATTTCTAAACTTTTTCATTTTAATAGTACTACATTTCATGTATATTTGCATCATTCACATACAGTAATGGGCAGTAATTACGGTCAAATACAGTATGAAAGATAACAAATAGAAAATAATTGTAAAATTAATTATCCATGAAAATTTTTGAAATTTTTAAGAAAATTTTTTTTTTTGGCAATTTATTTATGTCTATTTCTTTCTTTCTTTTATTTTTTTGTGATCTTTTAACCGTTTATTATTTACTTTTGTATATTAAAATGTTCCATTTTTTTCTCTCTTTCTTTCTCTCTTACCTCTCTCTCTCTCTCTCATTTTTCTCACTTTTATATGAATACATTTGTCCTTTATGTTGTAAATTTACGAGTACATAATTTTGTTCAAATTAATCTGGTTTACTTTTTTACTACTAGTACCTTATCTTACTTTAACCTTTTTCTTCCTACTTATTCTCTCTCCTAAAAAAAAAAAATAAATAAATAAATAAAAAAACAAACTAAAAAAAAGAGTAAAAAAAATAAAAAGTAAAAAATAAAAAAAAAAAAGTGAAAAAGCACATAGCAATTCTGTCTACTTCAATAAAGTGATGATGATCGGTGATCGAAAATTTCAAAATCTAAAGTTTGCATTTGTCATAGAGAAAGGAAAAAAGCAAGAGAGAGGGAGAGGATAAGAAAGAGAGAAAGAGAGAGGGAGGGAGGGAGGGAGATATATATTCAAATACCATTTGATTTAAATTATTTTTTTTTATGCTAACAAGTGAAATTGAACGACAACTAAACATTAGCAAATTTTTTTGTGTATCTATTATCTTTCAACATTTTTTTTTTTTTAAAGATGTGTATTACCTTTCTTTTGTTATTATTATCGAGTGGTTTTGAAAAAAAAATGAAAAGAATTTCTTTTCATTTCATTTTTTTTTTTTTTTGTTCTGAAACATAAAATTGATTAGTTAAAATATAAGTTTCATTTAGGAATTTAATTTTTTTTTTATAATTATTAATGATTTACCGATTATTTATTTATTTAATCTTTTAAAATATTTTACATATAGTATCATTTTTTCTAGCATTATTATCGAGTGATTTTGAAAACAATTTGATTTGATTTTTTTTTTTTTATTTCTCTGAAACATAAGATTGATTAGTTAAAATATAAGTTTCATTTAGGAATTTAATTTTTTTTTTTATAATTATTAATGACTTACCGATTACTTATTTACTTTTTTTTTTTTTTCAAATGTAAACTATCTCTTCATGATTAATTTCATTACCAATCATTTACCCGCAATTTTCTGATCATATCATCATTTTGACATAACTACTGGTAGCAATCACAATTAACCATTTTTTAAAATTAATTAATTTTTCTTCCCTTTTCCTTCCTTCCTTCCTTCTTTCTTCTTTTTTCTCATTTTTTTTTTTAATCAAAATTTCTTTTCCCTCATCATATTTTACTCATTTAAATTAAGTGCAAAAATTAAAATTCATTAGTTAACTGATAATAAATGATAAAAATGTGTGAAATTAAAGAAAAGAGAAAAACACTTTTTTTTTTCAATTTTTGTATTTGCAATATTTCAAATTAATTTTTAGTAGATAATTTACACATGTAACTTTATTACTTTGTCAATATTTTACAATTTTTATGTCAAATTTTTTTTTTTAAGATATAATTAATTTCTACTTTAGCTATTTTTACATTTATTAGACTTATATCTTATTGATATTAACATATTTTTCTTTTTTTTTTTTTAAAAAAAAAAGATAAATTTAAAATAATACTAATAAATTACAAATAGCAACTGAATAAATAGGAAAAATTAGTGAATAGCTAACATATGTGATACATTTTTCATTTTTTTTTTATAAAATAAAATGCATGATAATAATGCAAATAAAGCAAAATGAATAATTAAAAATATATATTTTTTTTTTGAAAATAAATTGAAAATAAAAAATTCAGATATTTCATATTAAAAATTGATTTTTTAATACAAAAAATTTAAATCAAATCACATGAAATGCAAATTAAAAATTGATTTTTTAATACAAAAAATTTAAATCAAATTACATGAAATGCAATTTGATTAAAAATTAAATTTTTACAATATTAAAAGAAAGAATGAAAAAAAAAAAAGAAAATGAAATTGTCAATTTAATAGTATATTATAAGAATTTGATATTACCTAATAATAAGCTAAATTGTTAAGAAATAATTCCAATTAATTTCAATTATTTATTATATTAGTTAAGAAAAAAACAAACAAAAAAAAAATTGACGTAATTGAAATCAGGTCTACTGTAATTTAATATCAGGTCATTTCATTCTATTTACATAATTTAAACTCAAATTACTCTTAAAGTGTTGCAAATTCTTTTTCTTCATTCATCTCTCTACTCTCTTTCATTCTATCATTTAAAAAATAAAAAAAAAATTTTTTTTTCAAAAAAAAAAGAGCAACAAAAAAGAGGGAGAGAGGGAGAGAGAGAGAAGAAAAATATTTCAATTTGATGATAATCAAAATCAATAAATGAAATCATTTTAGTGTTTTTTTATTGTTTTTTTTTTTTTTCATTTTCATTTTCATTTTTTTCAAAAAAAAAATAAACTTTTTAAATTATTTTTTTTTAATTCATAGACAAAGTAAATTTTCCAAAAAAAAAAAAAAAAAAAAGATTTATTATTTCGACCCAAAATTATTTTGTTTCATATCAAAATTCAACCCTAAATTCATATCATTTCAAATCTAAAATGTTTGAAAAGAAAAAAGAAAAGAATTGAAGCGGGGCGGAAAGCATCGGTGATGATAATTTATTGTGCGCAATCAACAATTGGCGCATTTAGAAATTTTTAGAAATGAAAAATTGTAGAATGTAAGCCACACCTTCAATCATTTAGATATATTCTTTATTTTATTTTTTTTTTAAATTCTTCTTATACTACTAATCATCATTTATACACCCTCTTCTCCTTTTCTCTCTCCCACCCTCTCTCTCTCTCTCTCTTCAAATTTTCTATATTTGCTCTTATCAAATTCTTTTTTAACATTTGTTTCAGGTTTATGAGCAGGTAGAAGTAAAGAAATTATGGAATAATGAACAGTTGAAAAAAAAAAAAAAAAACATTTAACGGTTAAGTTGAACACTTTTTTTCTCTCTCTCTCTCTCCCTCTCTCTCTCTCTCTCTCTCTCTTTCTTAATTTGACAATTAACAATTGTAAGCTAAATGATTACCGTTTCATTTCAAATTATTTGATTTCATTTCCTGTTTGATACTCTTAAATCACTTTTTTTTTTCTTTCTCCTTCTCTCCCTCTCTCTCACTCTCTCTCTCTCTCTGTCCCTTTCTCATTGATTTTCTTTGTTTTTTCATCTTTTCCCTTTGTTGAAGTAACCTTTTTCAGATTATTTATGTATATTTTCTATTAATTAATTAATATTTGTTAATTACTTCCGATTTTGAAGATTTTTCAAATATATTAGCATAAATGATGATAATACTGATAACATTGATAACACTGATAACGTTAAATAATATCAATAGCAAACAAAGATTTTAATTAGATCATATGTAATTGTATCAGATCATTTTTTTTTTGTTTTTATTTATTTATTTATTTATTTTTGAGGTAAACAAGAAAAAAATAATTAGGTAAACAAAATTCATAGCTAATATATTGATTGTAAGCATTATTATCACCTCAAATTATCACCAATATCACTACACTTTCCTTTTTTTTTTTTGTTTTTATTTAAATTGTTTATTACAATTTCTTGTTGACATTAAAAATTTTTTCTATTTTATCATTTGCTTCTTTATTTACTATTAATTGCTAATATCATTGTTATGCTATTTTATACGATATTATTGCAATGTTTTATCATTATCATATGATATCATTTTTTTAATTATCATTATCATATCATATCTTTTTGAAATTATCATTATCATATCATAACTTTTTAATTATCATTATCATATTTTTTAATTATCATTATCATATCATATCTTTTTTAAAATTATCATTATCATATCATGTCTTTTTTAAATTATCATTATCGTATCATATTTTTTAATTATCATTATCATATCATATCTTTTTTAATTATCATTATCATATCATATCATATCTTTTTTAATTGTCATTATTATATCATATTTTTTTTCATTATCATATATTTTTTAATTGTCATTACCACATCATATCGTTTTTACTTATCATTATCATATCATATTTTTGATTATCATCATATCATATCTTTTTTTAATTATCACAAAATTTCAAAATGCAGAAAAAAAATATAAGAAAATAAAAAAGGCAAAAAATTGATAATTTTGCAATTTCATTAGCATAATGTGTAAACAATCTATGTTTAATTAATTTTTTTTTGACAATCTATGTTTCTATGTTTAATTAATTTTTTTTTTCTTACTTTTTTATGAAAAATGACAAAAAATTAAGAAAAAAAAAGGAATAAAGTTGAATTTGAAGTAATAATTTAATTTTTTAAAATTATATTTTTAAATAATTGAATTACTAAAGCGTATCTAATTTTTTCTTTTTTTCACTATCAAATTAATTAATTAATTTTAATGATTTATTTCACATATTGAAATTAATGTATTCGCAATTAATTAGCATATTTTTTTTTTTTTTGCATATCGACGCTGTTTTGTATAATATTAATTTTAAAAAATCAATAATTATATTTAAATATTTTTTTTTATTCAAATTTTTTTTCAGGCTAATTATTTGATCGATGATGTTAAATGAAAAATTTCAACGATTTCATTGCAGTTAACAATTTTTGCAAATTTTAAGTGGAACATTTTCGGTACATTTGGTACTTCAACCTAAATGCTATAATTATAATTATCGTTCGACAATTTCAAAAAACGAAAGATAATAATTTAAATTTAAAAAAAAAAGAAAGGAAGAAAAAGAAAGAAAAGAAAAACGAAATAAGAAAAAATTCGATATAAAATATTTTTAAAAAAAAATGGAAGTACATCAATCACTTCCGGCACGATATTTGCATAATCCATATTTGGTGAAAACAGAAACAACATTACAACAACAACAACAGCAGCAACAACAACAACAACAACAACAACAACAACAACAACAACAACAACAAATTCTTCCACCTCAAGCAATAGTGGTAACGGTAACTGCAACAAATCAACAATCAACTTCATCCGGTGTTTCCGAATCATGTTCCCTGCCATCATCATCATCATCATCGTCATCATCATCATTATCATCATCATCGTCATCATCATCAACATCATCATCAGTAACATCCAATCAGCATACAACGACGCATACGGTAGATGCAACAAACAGCAATAGTAATAGAAATAATATCAACAATAACAGCAGTAACAATATCGATGATAATAACAATAATAACAATGAAAACAATAACAATAGCAACAATACGATCACTAATATACAGCGACAACAACAATCTGGCAATGGAGCTGGTAAATATTATAAATTGCTTAATAACAACAAAAAAAAAAAATTCAGTGATAATTTTAATAGCAATTAAAAATAGATTTTTGAAGTGAGATGTAAATAAAATATTTAATTGAAATTTAAATTAATAAAATTTAGCATAAAAAATTTGATAAAGTGATGTTGATTATTTATATGATTTATTGATGAAATAATTATTTTAGCTAACATTATGAAGTTATGCATTTGAAATAAAATTTGAGTAATACTGAAGTTTTAACTTTTGATAAAATTAATTAAATCATTAATTTTAGATTAGTTTAAAAAGAACTTTAAATTCTTTTTTTTTTTTCAACCTCAAAATTAGCAATTGGAAAACAAATGTGCAAATAATAGGAAAAATTAGACGAAATGATAATTTTGATAATTTGATATTCGAATTTCAATCCAATCTTTAAAATTTGATAGTTTGCTATTTTAAATGTGATAATTTGATATTTGGAATTTGATATATATGAAAATAATTTAGCAAACAAAAATTAACAAAACCTCTTCTTATCGTTTCATTATCACTTATTTTTGTGACAAATTTTTTCAGATTTTTACTAATATTTTTTTTTTTTTTTGGTTCAAATTTTCAACTACAAAAATTAGAATTCAAAATTATTTTATTTAAGTTAATTTTGTCCAAAAAAAAGAGAGAAATTTATGTAGAATTAATAATTTAAAATTTTTTGTAATAATACAAAAAAAAAATTTAAAAAATAAAGAAAAGCAAATAAATTAGATTAAATGAATTTTTCAAGTAAAATTTTACATTTTTTTTTTTAATTTGTAAATTACGTAACAATGAAAAAAGCAATAAATTATAATATACGTAGAATTAACGTCAAATTTCACGCATATAAATTTATTGTTTAAATATATATTATAATGTAATTGTTATTTAATTATGATGTAATACCAAAAAATAAAAATTTAATAAATAGAAATTAAATTTGTTATTTAGGTATATAAAATGATGTAATTGTTGTTTGCTTATGATTTAATATCAAAAAATAAAAATTAAATTTATTGTTTAAATATATAAAATACGTAATTGTTGTTTACTTATGGCAAATTAAATTTATTGTTTAAATATATAATAGTGTGAATCGTTGTTTACTTATGATATAATACCAGAAAATTAAAAATCAAATTTATTGTTTAAACATATAAAATATGTAATTGTTGTTTACTTATGGCAAATTAAATTTATTCTTTAAATAGTGTGAATTGTTGTTTACTTATGATATAATACCAAAAAATTTAAAAATTATATAAAAATTAACTTTATTGTTGAAACATATAAAATATGTAATTTTTGTTTACATATGGTAAATTAAATTTATTGTTTAAATATTAAATATAATTTGTTGTTGAATTATGTTATAATACCAAAAAATTAAATAAAAATTAAATTAATTGTTTAAATATTAAATAGTATGAAATTGTTATTTAATTATAATATAATACCAAAAAATGAAATATCCTTTTGGGAAACAAATTAATCATTTTTAAATGGTAAACAACTTTTATTACTTTTTTTTTTTTTTAAATTAATTAATTAATGAATGATTGTTTTTTTGTTTAGTAGTAAGAACAGATTATCGTTTATACGGGCATGACATAACTACAGCTACTGCTACACCAACAACAACAAATACTCATCCATCATCATCAGCATCAGTATCAATATCAGTATCAGCAGCAGCAGCAGCAGCATCTAATATTCATCAAAATGGTTATTTATTTTTGTAAACATAACCTTTTTATGTAAACAATCATATACCGTTACGGAAACGGATAAATAAACTACATGAATGCACTTTATAGTGATGTATTTTTTACATAAATGAAAAATATGTGTAAAATAAATATATATATATATATTTTTTTTCACTTTAAGAATTTCAGTTTTACTTTCTAAACATAAACTTTCTGTGTAAACAATCATATACCGGAATATAATCCGTTACGGATACGGATAAATAAACTACATGAATGCACTTTATAGTGATGTATTTTTTACATAAATAAAAAATATGTATAAAATAAATATATTTCTTTTTTTTTTCACTTTAAGAATTTCAATTTTACTTTCTTTCCTTTTTTGTTTTTCGTTTGTTTTTTTTTTTTTTTTTTTAAATTCAATTTGTATTGGAAAAATAATTTTCTAATTTGTCATTTTGATAAAATTTCTTTCCTTTTCATTTCTTAATTTCGTATTAATTAAATTTAATTCATTAATAAAGTTTTAATTTCTTTATCGCTTTTTTTTATTGAGTAAATAGGTAAACGAAAAAAAAGGTAGTAAGAGTTGAAGTAATTGTTTATGTTATTCAATTTTATATAAAATCAAATTCAAATTAAATATTATTATCAATTATTATTTGATTTGCATTACAAATTAATACAAAATTAAGCCAAAATATATTCAATAATTTTATTTCTTCATTTAAATTTTTTCAGTAATTAATTTAATTTAATTTAATTTAATTATTACTTTTTATTTTAGGAAGGCCATTAACAGCTGATCGTAAACGACCATATAATTGCAATATGTGCTCATCACGATTTGGCTCTAAAATGGAACTTGAAGAACATCAAAATTCACATACTGGCGAGAAACCATTCGAATGCAATGTATTTTTATTTATTTATTTATTTATTTATTTGTTTATTTATTTTCTTTTTTAATAAACAATTTTTTATATAAATTATAAACATTTAATTTTATATATAACATTCAATTTCTTAAATATAACACACAAATTATTAACATTTTAATAAAATAAGTAGAATAGAATGTTTTGTTATTTGATTATATCAATCTCTTCTAATCATTTCATATTTAAATATACATTAAGTTGAATAAATTATTTTAAAAATTAAAAATTTGATTAATTCTACATTAACTTGAATAAACACAAATATGTTTAAAAATTAAAAATTTGATTAAATATATATATTGAATTGAATAAATTATTTTCTGAAATTAAAAAATTGATTAAATACACACTAACTTGAAAAATTTATTACTGCAACAGTAACAATAATAGCAACAACAATAACAACAAGAATGACATTATTAATAATATCACAAATGTACTAATCTAATCTAATTTAATCTAAATTTTATTCAAATTACAACTTCCTCTTCATCATAATCATATGTCGATTAAATATACAATGACTTGAATAAATTATTTTGAAAATTAAAAAATTCATTAAAATATACTACTGAGTTGAAAAATTATTACTATAACAATAATAGCAACAACAATAACAATAACACTGTTAGTAACATCACAAATATACTAATCTAATCTAATCTAATCTAATTTAATTTAATCTAATCTAAATTTCATTCAAATTACAACTTTCTCTTCATCGTAATCATATGTCGATTAAATATACTAGAATAATAATAATACTAATATATATATATATACTAGAATAATAATAATACTATTAAATAAATTATTTTAAAAATTAAAAAATTGATTAGAATATACTATTGAGTTGGAAAATTCTTACTATAACAATAATAGCAACAACAATAACAATAACACTGTTAGTAATATCACAAATGTACTAATCTAATTTAATTTAATCTAATCTAAATTTCATTCAAATTACAACTTCCACTTCATCGTAATCATATGTCGATTAAATATACTAGAATAATAATAATACTATTAAATAAATTATTTTAAAAATTAAAAAATTGATTAAAATATACTACTGAGTTGAAAAATGATTACAATAACAATAATAGCAACAACAATAACAACAAGAATGACATTGTTAGTAACATCACAAATATACTAATCTAATTTAATCTAATTTAATTTAATTTAATTTAATCTAATCTAAATTTCATTCAAATTACAACTTCCTTTTCATCGTAATCATATGTCATTGTTGTGTAACAAATAAATCATAATTGTGTAATACATTAAGCTTTCGAGTTGTAAAATTTTTGTTGCCAAAAGTTCAAATTTTACTAATTAATATTACACTTAAGTAACATTTAAATGAAGCAAATAATAATAAGAAAAGAGAAAAAAAAAAGGAAAAGGAAAGAAATAAAAGAGAAAATATTAAATAATAATTTTATGCAAAACCTGATTTCATACAATTTTTATATTTTCATTTAAATTTATGAAATAAACAAGAACAAAACAAATGAAACAAAGAAAAAAGAAAGTTAATAAATAAAATTTAAAATAATTTGAATTCATTTTGTTACAAAATTTTGCAAATATATGAAAAGTTTTTTGATAATTTCATTAATTCCTAAAAATTATAGCTGAAAAAAAAATTTGTTTTTTTTTCATCATTGTTTAAAAAAATAAATAAATAAATAAACAGCAAACTATAAATAGAACTGGATTTTAGATTTTACTATTAAAATGTTTTTTTTGTCTTTTTTAAATGAATTTATTTTATTTTTTATTTATAGTTAAAAGTTACAATTAAAAAAAAATATTTTTTATCATAATTAAAAAAATAAATAAATAAATAAACAGCAAACTATAAATAAAATTGAAACTTAAATTTTACTATTAAAATATTTTCTTGCATAAATTTCTTTCATTCCTAAATTACAGTTAAAAATTATAATTGAAAAAATTTTTTCATCATTAGCTAAAAAAAAGTAAATAAATAAAATTAAGCTTTAAATACAAATTGAAATTTAGATTTTACTATTAAAATATTTTCTTAAATGAATTTTTTTTTATTTCTTAGTCACAGTTAAAAAATTATAATTAAAAAAAAAAAACATTTTTTTTCATCAAATAAATAAAAGTTTAAAAAATAAATAAACAAATAAAAATCAAGTTATAAATGGTATTGAAACTTAATTTTTGCTATTAAAATATTTTCTTAAATTTCATTTTTTAAATTATGATTAAAAAAAAAATTTTTTTTTTCATCATAGTTAAAAAAGAATAAATAAAATAAGTAAAATCAAAAACTATAAAAGCTATGAATAGAATTAAAACTTAATTTTTGCAATTTAAAATATTTCTTAAATTTCATTTATAATTGAAAAATTTCTAATTAAAAATATTCTTAAATTTCATTTCTAAATTATAATTAAAAAAAAATTTTTTTTTTCATCATAGTTAAAAATAAAATAAGTTAAATCAAAAAAACTATAACTACAAATTGAAACTTAACTATAAATACAAATTAAAAGTTGCTTTGTTTTTGTTTGTTTATTTTTTCAAATGTAATAATTTTCATTTCATAAATTTTATTTTTCTTTTATAATTAATTAAATAAAATAATTTATTGCAGATGTGTAAAGAAAATTTTTTTTTTCATCATAGTTAAAAATAAAATAAGTTAAATCAAAAAACTATAACTACAAATTGAAACTTAACTATAAATACAAATTAAAACTTGTTTTTGTTTTTGTTTGTTTATTTTTTTTCAAATGAAATAATTTTAATAATTTTCATTTCATAAATTTTATTTTTTCTTTCATAAATAATTAAATAAAATAATTTATTACGGATGAAAATAAAATAATTTAAATTAAAAAACTATAACAACAAATTGAAACCTAACTATAGATACAAATTGAAACTTAACTATAAATACAAATTGAAACTTGCTTTGTTTTTGTTTGTTTATTTTTTTTTTAAATGTAATAATTTTCATTTTATAAATTTTATTTTCTCTTTCATAAATAATTAAATAAAATAATTTATTACAGATGAAAATAAAATAAATTAAATCAAAAAACTATAAATACAAATTGAAACTTAACTATAAATACAAATTAAAACTTAACTATAAATACAAATTGAAACTTAACTATAAATACAAATTAAAACTTAACTATAAATACAAATTGAAACTTAACTATAAATACAAATTAAAACTTAACTATAAATACAAATTGAAACTTAACTATAAATACAAATTAAAACTTAACTATAAATACAAATTGAAACTTGCTTTGTTTTTGTTTGTTTATTTTTTTTTAAATGTAATAATTTTCATTTTATAAATTTTATTTTTTCTTTCATAAATAATTAAATAAAATAATTTATTACAGATGTGTAAAGCACGATTTAATCGTCGTTCAACGCTTTGGAATCATAAACGAATTCATTCGGATGATAAACCATTTGAGTGCAATGTATGTCGGATGACATTTAAATGGAAAAATTCATTGAAATGTCACAAAGAGATGCATCAAAGAAAAAATGAAATGACAGGAATTGAAAGTGATCCATTAGAAAAGACACTTACTTATGCGACAGCAGCTAAACGACGACATGTTTGTTTTTATTAAACTTTAATATCTTTCTTTTAAATTTAAGCGAGAACGAAAAAACAGAAAGAAAAGTTAGAGTGAGAAAAAGAAGAAAAGATAAAGTAAACAAATTAAACTAGTTAAGTAAAATTGATAAATAATTAATGATAATGATAATATGTTAAGTGAAATTAATAAATAATTAAGAGTGGGATTAATAATGATGGTGATAAGTTAAGTAAATTACTAATTAATGATAAGATTAAAAATAATGATAATAAGTTAAGTGGAATTAATGATTAGTTAATAATAATGAGGAGCTGAATAAATTAATAATTAATAATAATGATAAAAATTTAAGTAAATTGCTAATTAATTAATGATAAGATTAATTATAATGATAAAAAGTTTAGTGAAGTTAACAATTAATTAAGAGTGGGATTAATAATGATGGTGATAAGTTAAGTAAATTACTAATTAATTGATGATGAGGTTATTAATAATGATAATAAGTTAAAGGAAATTAATAATTAGTTAATAATAATGATAAGCTAAAATAAATTAATAATTAATAATAATGATAAAAATTTAAGTAAACTGCTAATTAATTAATGATAGGATTAATTATAATGATAATAAGTTTAGTGAAATTAATAATTAATTAATAATAATGATAAAAAGTTAAGTAACTTACTAATTATTCAATGATAAGATTATTTGCGTTTATATTTGCTAAAATTTATATTAATGATATTATTTAACTTTTAATATTTTGAATAAAATTAATTATTATTAAATGAATAATTTTGTAAATGATAAAAAAATTATTGGAATAATTAAGTAAGTATTACTTTATAAGTGTTAATAAGTATTACTTACAGTATTAAAAAAGTGTTACTTTTTCTGCAACAATTAAATTTTCTCACTTATTATATCAAAATTTTTTTATTTAAATATCAAATTTTGATAAGTTAAGTAAATTACTAATTAATTAATGATAGGATTAATTATAATGATAATAAGTTAAGTAAATTACTAATTAATTAATGATAGGATTAATTATAATGATAATAAGTTAAGTAAATTACTAATTAATTAATGATAGGATTAATTATAATGATAACCTTCTTTTTTTTTTTTGCATGAAAGTTTATTTAAGTAATGTAAAAAGTTTGAAAAAAAGAAATGGAAAGAGCAAATAAATGCACATTTATACTTAATTACATTATCAGAATTTAATCAGTAATCATTTGATTATTTTTTTTCTAAATCATTTTTTAACAATCAAAAATATTCTATTTAAAAATTTTTTGATATAAATTTTTTTTTGAAAAATATTTATATTTAAATTAATAATAATAATTGCATAATTATTAATATAAACTTCCTTCTTTCATTCCTTTTTTTTTCATTTTTAAATTTATAAAAAATTTAAATTTAAAATTTCAAATGAAATAATTTTTCTAATTTTTTTTTTAGCTGGAAAATCATGATATTATAAATGCAAGTTCAAGTTCAGAAACAGGAATGGGTAGTATCCGTTTGACAACAAGTTCAGCAAGTGGTATTGGTCATTTGACAGGTTCAGGAAGGCGACGCAATGCCAAATTATCAGTGCATTCAAGATCGATCTTATCAACTGGCACTGATCTTATCATTGGTACTACAAATATCACAAATAATCCTAATCGAAACAATAATACAATCAATACTACTACTACAACAACAACCAATAACAACAATAACAATAACAACAACAACAATAACAATAACAATTCAAATCATTCATCACTTATTGGTTCAAATGATGCATTTATTCATGCACCATTACAAGCGGTAAGAAATATTTTTTTTTTTTTTGTTTCTTTTTTTAAATTTCAAAAACGAAAATTTCATTTTTTTTTTGAAACATAAAATTAAATTTATTTCATATTCAAAAAAAAGGAAAAATATTTTTATTTTTTGATAAATGATAAAATATTAAATTTATTTTTTTTAGTTATTTTTTCAATATTAAATATTATTAAATTTTAATATATTTTAGCTAATAAAATAAATAAATAAATTTTTTTTTTTAAATTAAAAATGATATTATTTTGTTAATAACTGTAACTTTAAAGCTTTTTTTGGTTTTTAAATGAAATAAAAATGATTGCTGTTGTTGCTCTTTTCTTTTTTTTTTTGCTAAAATTAATTAAATAAAATAAAATAGCTTTTGCTAGATGAAAAGAAGTAAGAGTATAAGTTTTTATATTTTAAAATATTTATATTTAAAATTTATATTTATTAATATGATTTATAATTATTTTGCTTCTGAAATATTATTTCTGGTAGTATTTATCAAAAATTAAAATTTTAAAATAAAGTAAAAATAAAAATAATTTTTTTAAATAATACTTTTTTCCCATTCTTAAATTAATTAATTAATTAATTGAAATGGTAAAAGAACTTATTTTTCAACAGTCATCATTACTTAACGATCAACTTTGTTAACTAATAAGTTAGTAAGATGAATTGATTGATTACTTACTTACTTACTTCCTTACTTAGTTACTTACTTATGTCCTATATTTTCAACAAATTTTATTGACAGAAATGAATCTTTTTTACCTTTTTTTTTGATTTTATTACAACAACCTGGAATTTTAACTGAATTTACCTGTACTTTTTTTTGCATCATTTTCATTAGCACAAAGAAATGGTTATAAAAAACAAAAAACTTTTATCAAATAATATGTTTAAAATATTAGCAACGTAATAGGTTCAAAATAAAATGTAAACAAAAATTAAAATTGTAAACAAAATTAAAAAAAAAGTTTTTTTTTTGTTAGTATTAAAATTTGATTTATAATAATAATAATAATTTTAAAAAAATAAAAATAATAAACAAAATTTAAAAAATAAAAAGTTTTTTTTTTGTTAGTATTAAAATTTTAATTTATAATAATAATAATTTTAAAAAAATAAAAATAATAAAAAAATTAAAAAAAAGTTTTTTTTTTTTTGTTAGTATTAAAATTTAATTTATAATAATTTAAAATAAAAATAAGCATTTATCATTAAATAAATTATAATATCTTTAAAAATTCTTATTTTTTTTTCCCCTTCTTGCATTTAATTTTGTTTAATTTAATGAAAAGAAAAAGGTCACATTTCTCTCTCTCTCTCTCTCTCTCTCTCACTAATTTCTTGTTTTATCACATTCCTTATCAATTAATCATTTACCCATCGTCATACTGTCATTTTAGTATTGCTAAAAAAAAAAAAAGGAAAGAAAAGAATTCGTAAATATTTTCTTTTATTTATTTATTTTTTTGAAATTTTTCAAATTTTTTAA
This sequence comes from Brugia pahangi, assembly GCA_012070555.1. Lineage (NCBI taxonomy): Eukaryota > Metazoa > Nematoda > Chromadorea > Rhabditida > Onchocercidae > Brugia > Brugia pahangi. The sequence continues at coordinate 141,360 of JAAVKF010000059.1, read as the reverse complement.
ATTAATAAATTTGTTTGATTTTTATCATTTATATTTATTAATATTTAAAAAAAAATTTCTTTTCAGGATGGTTTCCTAAATATTCAGAAGATATTATCAATAAGAGATCATAAAGAATTGAATTCAATTATTTATTTATTTATTTGTAATCTATCAAATTTTTTAGATCGATAAATTTGTTTATTTTTTATCATTTAAATTTTTAAATATTTAAAAAAAAATTTCTTTTCAGAATGGTTTCTTAAATATTCAAAAGATATTATCAATAAATGATCATAAAGAATTGAATTCAATTATTCATTTATTTATTTATAATCTATCAAATTTTTTAAATTGATAAATTTGTATAATTTTTACAATTTAAATTTATAAATATTTAATTCCTTTATTTATTCATTTTTTTTGAAATTTGTCAAATTTTTTAAATTGATAAATTTGTTTATTTTTTATCATTTATATTTATTAATATTTAAAAAAAAATTTCTTTTCAGGATGGTTTCTTAAATATTCAAAAGATATTATCAATAAATGATAATAAAGAATTGAATTCAATTATTTATTTATTTATTTGAAATTTATCAAATTTTTTAAATTGATAAATTTGTTTAATTTTTATTATTTAAATTTATAAATATTTAAAAAAGAATTTCTTTGCAGGATGGTTTCTTAAATATTCGAAAGATAATATCAATTAATGATCATAAAGAATTGAATTCAATTATTTATTTATTTATTTGTAATCTATCAAATTTTTTAAATTGATAAATTTGTTTAATTTTTATCATTTAAATTTATAAATATTTAAAAAAAAAATTTTTCAGGATGGTTTCTTTAGTAGTCAAAAGACATTATCAATAAGTGATCATAAAGAATTGGATTCATTATTAAATAGTACCACACGTTTAACATCAATGCTTAAAGATGATTCAGCATTTAAAACTAATTTATGGTTTGTAATTTTTACTTTTTAAAAAAAAAAAAATTTAAAAAATATTTTAAAAAGAAAAACAAATAAACATTTTATTGATGTGTTTATATTGCTAGTAAACAATGCTAACTGTTTTTTTTTTTTTAATGTATAATTGAAAAAATTAAATGAGTTGTATTACTTTGTTAAAAATTTTTTAGTTTTATTTTTTTTTCCTTCTAAAATTTAAATTTAAAATTTCGATTAGTAAAGTTTATCAGTTGCATATTTGATAGATTATATTAAAAAAATATTTAAAATAAATAAGTAAGTTATTTACTTTTTCATTAGTTATTATTAAATAATATTTTTTTTTTTAAACTGATGCAAAAAAAATAGCAATTTAATGAAAACTATTCTGAATAAATAAATAAAATAGATAAAAAATTAAATAAAATTTTTTTTTTGTTTTTTCAATTTATTATTTTTTTTAGAAAAAATAAGTGCAAAATTTTGAAATGGATTTATTTTTTATTGAAAAAAGTACTGAAATTAGTAGAACGATACTGAAATTATTAGAAAGATTTTGATTTAAAATTAAAATTTAAAAAGTAATTTTTAAAATTATATTCTAATGAGAGCAGTTAGAAAGAAGAAAGTAAATAATTTTTTATTTAAATTTTCTTTTTATTAATTACTAATTTTTCAGCGATGATTTAGCAAATTTGGGAAATCAAAGTAATACATTTGATACAAAACAAGAAATGAATGTAAGTTTTTTTTTTTCAATTCTAAAAAAAAATTAATTTTTTAAAAACGAAAAATAAAAGTAAAAAAGAATGAAGCAGAATTGATAAATTTAACTTTGTCATAAAGAAGACATAAATAAATTTTGGCAATTTAAAATTCACTTTAAAAATAAAATTGAAATTATTTAACTTTGTCATAAAGAAGACTTGAAAATTTTGACAATTTAAAATTCACTTTAAAAATTAAATTGAAATTATTTAACTTTCTCATAAAGAAGACTTGAAAATTTTAACAATTTAAAATTCACTTTAAAATTATTTAATTTCAATTTAATTTTTTTTAAATTTAGTCATACATAAATGTCAATATCCTTTCTTGTTGTTATTTTCAAAGTTTCATTTGAATTAACTTTTCTTAGCTTATAACTTTGTTAGCTTAAAACTCTAAATTAGTAGTTTTAATTTAAAAAATTAAAAATAAATGCAAATTTTCAGCTTTTCCATGCTAATCCATTTATGATGTTCGGTGCTCATCAATTAGTAAGTTAAATTACACTTTTTTTCATTTTCATTTTTAGTTAAATTTTTGGTAAGATTAATTAGCTAATTATTAATTACCATATTTATTCATTAATTAATTTATCATTTTATGTTATGTTTAGCTTCTAATAAATTAAAATTGTAGTAATATTTTTAATAAGTTTTATTTTTTTTATATTTAATAACATATTTGATAAGTTATAATTTACTTATATATATATTTAATAAGTTTTTATTTATTAATTAATTTATCATTTCATATTATATTTAATATTTAATAAGTTAAAATTTTGATAATATTTTTAACAAGTTTCATTTTTTATATTTAATAAGTTATAATTTAATTAATAATTATTATAATTAATAAGCTATATTTAATAAGTTATAAATAATAAATTAATTAATCCATCCATTAATTAATTTATTATTTCAAGTTATATTTAATATATTTTTTTTTTAAATTTTTCAATGCAATTGTTTGTATTATTTTATTATTTATTTTTCATCATTCCTAATTTAGCTGAAAACTTTTGTATTAATTTTTAAAAATAATCCTTTTTATTATAGCTAAAAATAAATCGATTGATTGATTTTTTCTTGATCAAAATTTTATCCGAAATATATTATTTAAAATTGTGAACAAATAGCAAAATATTTTATATGAGCAAATTATTTTTAAAACTTAATTTTGATCAAATAGCACAAAATTAAAATCATCAAAAATTTGTTTATTTAATATTTGTAATTTCAAAATCTTTTTTTTTCTAATTTAATTGTGTTTACTTAATTTTTTATTTTCTGCAAATTTTTTTTTTTTGATGAAATTTTTTCAAATTAATTAATTAATAAATTAAATTTAATTTTACAGCAAAATCCAATGCAATCATTTACGCCACCAAATTTGGCTTTTTCAAGTAGTAACGGTGGTTGCGGTGATTATTTTCATTTACATTTAAACAATCAAACTGATCAAATAACACAACAAAGCTTACAACAACAACAACCATTCGTATCGCAATATTCTAGCGGTGGTACTTCATCACAAACCACTGATATGTTAACTAATCATAGTCATAATGTGATTAGTTATCAGCCACAGGTATTACCTTTCTCTTTTACTTCTTATTGACTGAGTAAAATGTGATTAGTTATCAGCCACAGGTATTACCTTTCTCTTTTACTTCTTATTGACTGAGTAAAATGTGATTAGTTATCAGCCACAGGTATTACCTTTCTCTTTTACTTCTTATTGACAGAGCAAAATGTGATTAGTTATCAGCCACAGGTATTACCTTTCTCTTTTACTTCTTATTGACAGAGCAAAATGTGATTAGTTATCAGCCACAGGTATTACCTTTCTCTTTTACTTCTTATTGACTGAGTAAAATGTGATTAGTTATCAGCCACAGGTATTACCTTTCTCTTTTACTTCTTATTGACTGAGTAAAATGTGATTAGTTATCAGCCACAGGTATTACCTTTCTCTTTTACTTCTTATTGACTGAGTAAAATGTGATTAGTTATCAGCCACAGGTATTACCTTTCTCTTTTACTTCTTATTGACTGAGTAAAATGTGATTAGTTATCAGCCACAGGTATTACCTTTCTCTTTTACTTCTTATTGACTGAGTAAAATGTGATTAGTTATCAGCCACAGGTATTACCTTTCTCTTTTACTTCTTATTGACAGAGCAAAATGTGATTAGTTATCAGCCACAGGTATTACCTTTCTCTTTTACTTCTTATTGACTGAGCAAAATGTGATTAGTTATCAGCCACAGGTATTACCTTCAATTTCTTACCTTTCTCATTTACTTCTTATTGACAGAGCAAAATGTGATTAGTTATCAGCCACAGGTATTACCTTCAATTTCTTGCCTTTCTCATTTACTTCTTATTGACTGAGCAAAATGTGATTAGTTATCAGCCACAGGTATTACCTTTCTCTTTTACTTCTTATTGACTGAGTAAAATGTGATTAGTTATCAGCCACAGGTATTACCTTTCTCTTTTACTTCTTATTGACTGAGTAAAATGTGATTAGTTATCAGCCACAGGTATTACCTTTCTCTTTTACTTCTTATTGACTGAGTAAAATGTGATTAGTTATCAGCCACAGGTATTACCTTTCTCTTTTACTTCTTATTGACAGAGCAAAATGTGATTAGTTATCAGCCACAGGTATTACCTTTCTCTTTTACTTCTTATTGACTGAGCAAAATGTGATTAGTTATCAGCCACAGGTATTACCTTCAATTTCTTACCTTTCTCATTTACTTCTTATTGACAGAGCAAAATGTGATTAGTTATCAGCCACAGGTATTACCTTCAATTTCTTGCCTTTCTCATTTACTTCTTATTGACTGAGCAAAATGTGATTAGTTATCAGCCACAGGTATTACCTTCAATTTCTTACCTTTCTCATTTACTTCTTATTTACTGAGCAAAATGTGATTAGTTATCAGCCACAGGTATTACCTTCAATTTCTTACTTTTCTCTTTTACTTCTTAGTTACATGCTTGACTTAAATAATTTAATTAAGTATTTGAAAAACGAATTTTTCACCATCATTGCAGAAATAATTTTTAATTTAATTAGCAAATTTATCGAAATTTAAAATTTGTACTTTTATTCAAATTCAATTTTATCATAGTATAATTTCAAAATAACATGACAATCTTATTTGGTAATACTTTGATAAACTTTATCATATATGACAGTGAATTTTTTGTTAAGTTAACTTTTTCTTATACCGTAACTGGAAATTGTTAAGTTAATTTCAAATTTTGTATAACAATTTAATTTAACAATAATAATTTTTCTAATAAAAAAAAAGAAACTCTTTTACTTTATAGAAAAGTACTGATAGTACTAATAATTATAATTATTCTTACATTTAGAAGCACCATCATCACTGATAATTAATTATGATTATTATTCTTACAGTTAGAAGCACCATTATCACTGATAATTATGATTATTATTTTTACAGTTAAAAGCGCCATCATCACTGATAAGAGAGGCACCATCATACTGATAATTAATTATAATTATTATTTTTACAGTTAGAAGCACTACTATCACTGATAAATATAATTATTATTCTTACAGTTAGAAGCACCATTATCACTGATAAATATAATTATTATTCTTACACTTAGAAGCACTACCATCACTGATAATTATGATTATTATTCTTATAGTTAGAAGCACCATTATCACTGATAATTATGATTATTATTTTTACAGTTAGAAGCACCATCATCACTGATAAGAGAGGCACCATCGTCACTGATAATTATGATTATTATTTTTACAGTTAGAAGCACCATCATCACTGATAACACCAGCATTGGATTATACCGTAAGTGGTGATAACTTGGAATATATGCTAAGCAATTACTCGTCCACGATCTCATCCGCTGCTTCCGTTGCGTCAACGGGAAATGAGGTACGATCAAATGTTGCGGAACATTTACAACAGCAACAATATACGGGACAAACTGGTGCTAATAATACATTACGAACCGATGATGTAATTGTTGCTAGTGTTGTTACCACTAGTAATACCGGTAAAGAGGTACCACAAGTTTCGTGGTAATAAAAAAGAAATTGGTTTTTTTTTTTTGCAAACAATAATTTATCAATTATCATTGTCATTAGTGTTTTATCATCGTTATCATCATCATCATCATTAATTATCATTATTATCATATTTCCTATATGACAACGGTCTCATTGATACTCATTTTGTAGTCATTCATTTATCATTTGGGCTTATATTTCTATTCCCTATTTTTCATATTAATTTAAAGTATGCACTAAAAAAAAAAAAATTAGTAATAATAAATTAATTCAATTTTTACGTGATAGTGACGTAAATCAACGTGTTTTTTTTTATTATTACCAATTTTCAAATTCGTTTGTATTATTAAATTTTTAGGTGAAAAAAGAAAAAAATTTTTTTTTAAACGTTTAATTTTAAGTGCATACTTTTATTTATTCGTAAACTCAAACGTTTCTTCCTTTTTTTTTTTTTTTTTTTCGATCTCTATAAATACTATCATAATTAATTAAAAATTAAATTAAATTTTTTATTTCTTTTTGGAAAAAAAGGAAAAAACTATCCTTCGTTTTCTCATTTTTTTTCAATTTTTATGTGTTTAAAAAAAAGGAATTAAATTTATGAATTTTTTTTTTTTTTAATAGAAGTAAAAATTTTTTTAAGAAGATCAAATAGCTATAACTAATTAATAAAAATACATAATTTATAATTAAATTTTTCTCTAATATTAAAGTATTTATTTTTTTTATTCATTTATTTGTTTACTTTTTTCTTTTTTTTTTGCTTTGTTTTTGGAATGAATAATTATAAATAATCAAAATTTACATTCCAATTTAGTAATCTTATCGTTCAGCATTCTTTTACAATTAAAACCTAAATTTGCATAATCAGTTTGAGTTTACCAATTTCTCTTTTTTTTTAAAATTTTTTTCCTCTTTTTTTTCTTTCCTCTCATTTCAATCGTTTATTTATTTAAATCCTAAAATTTGAATTTTGTTTAATATTTCATTTTAGTTGTGCATCATTCTAAAATATACAAAATGTCCTCTTTTAAATTTATTTATCTTTTTTTTGTTGATTAGAAGATAATACAAATTAGTTTAACCTAATATTAAAATATTAAATTTAACATAATAATATCTTTTAATGAATGAATTAGAAGCGTAATTACTATCAAATGGATTAGTTGTTATATTATATTTACTTATAGTAATAGTAACTTTGTTTTTTTTTTTGGTGTGAGTTAAGTAATTAGTAATTTGTAAAAAGCAAAGTTAATTTTTCATATTTATTTATCATTTTTGAAAAGTTAAATTTACCATTATTTCAGTAAATATTTGATCATTTAATTTTTAATTATTATTTTATTTTTTTTTTTAAAAAACGAATTATATGAATTAGATGAAAAAAAATTAAAATAAGACACTTTTTTTTTGCAAATATTTTTGATTGAAACATTCATTCGTTTTTTTTTCTTTTGTCAAATATTTTTTCAATCAGATTTTAAATTTGTAAAATTTTTATTAAATTTAGTTTTTAAATTTTTAAGCTAAAATTTTATATATGTGCCTTTGTATTGTTTTCGCATAATGATTAAAAAATATATGTGCCTCAATGATGTTTTTTTTTTTTATTTTCTGTTAATTTCTTATCATTATAATACTTTTTTTTCTTTCTCATATTAAAATGTTTCCTTTCTTTTTTTTTTTAATTTTAAATTTTATTTTGTTTTGAAAGAAAAAATTGTGCCTGAGATTCCTTTTTCTTTTTTTTTTTTGCAGTTGTTATACCATAAATTTAATAATTCCAATGTGCCATATTTTGTACAGTTCAATGTTTTATATCATTTTTTTTAATTTTTTTTAATATATCTTTTTCTATTATTTTACTTTTTAAAACTTAATTTCTTTTTTTTTTTTTAATTCCATTCATTTTGTTTTCCATTTTAAATAGAAAATACACTGCCTTAAACTTTAAATATATATTTTTTTTCTTTTGCTGCAAAATTTAAAAGTATTAAAAAGTATAAAATTATAATCAATTTTAAAGATGCAAAAGTAAATAAAAAAAAAAAGCTTATTAAAAATTTGAAGTAAAAAAAAGTGAACTAAAAGTTATTTTATTGATGGAACTGAGAAAACAATCGATAATAAATTAAAATATCATCAATCAGTGATAAATATATTTGATAAAATTCAAAAGTTAGTAGTATGTTTTTTCTATTGTAACAATTTATTTTAACTTCTTTTTTTTTTTCTCTCTCTCTCTCTCTATCCTTTTTCTCTTCTTCTAAAAATTCAAGTTTTTATATTCAGTAAATAGATTATGCAAAAATAAACAAATAAACAATACGGAATAAAACAACTCATCAGTGTTTCATCGACTGTTAAATCAAATAAATATCAATTTGAAATCGATTCATTCAGGAATGTTTCGGCAATTGCATTATTACAGTATTATTAATTTGAAACAAAATGATAATTGAAATTTAATTTGAATTTAAAATATTTGAGTCAATTTTTCATCCAAATATTCAGTTTGAATAAGGAACAAAATTTAGTTAACTTAAAAAAAAAATCTATTTAGCATATTCTTTATCAAAATAAATTTTATACAATGCAAACTATGAAGATATAAGTGACAAATAAAATTATCGTATGACAAAAATGGCGGTGTTTTTTTAGTTAATTCATTTTAATAATTTGTTTTTTTTTAAAAACTTTTCCAGTGTCTAAAATATTTGTAATACAATTACATTTTAAAATTTTAAGTATTAAAATTTAAATTAAAAATTTTGTTTCACTCTTTCTATCCATTTCTCTAATTTCATTTTCTTTTATTCATTAATTATTGTGGAAAAAAGAAGAGAGGAAAGGAATTTTTGAATTGCATAACGATAATTAATTAGTAGTAAATAGTTAGTCATAATTTTTGTTTTGAAAATTATCTTCTTATTTTTGAAAAATAAGATATACAATAAAATGATAGAGTAAATTAAATGATAATAATAATAAATTGCAAATAGAATAAAATTATTTTTTTAAATATTTTCACATACCATTAATTCAATCATTTTTTCTGCTCCATTTTTTTTTGCTTCATATTATAATTAATATTTGTTATGTTCATAATAAATTATTAATGCATGAATTTGAAGTGTAATTTTTGCCCGTTCCCTTGTTGCTACCCATATTTTTGTTCCCATTCCCAACATTTCATTTTTCTTTTTCCCATTTTTTCTTTTTTTTTTTAAATAATATATACGCATTGATGATTTTTTTCTTTTGAAATTGAAACATAATTGCTTTTTTTGTAAGAAAAAATAGAGCAAAAAAACAATACCCGAATAATTTTACTACTGTAAGATTACGGTACTGATCGACAACTATTGGATACTGTAATTGTGAATGTTCCTAATGGCTGAGGTGGTTACTGTAGCATGAAAAACGGTATTCAATAAAAATTATCATTTATTGTAGCTATAAATCAAGTGAACAACTAATGATTTATGTATGATACAGTATTAATTAGCAATTATTAAAGATACAGTATTAATTAACAATTACTAAAGATACAGTATGAATTAACAATTATTAAAGATACAGTATCAATTAACAATTATTAAAGATCAATTATCGTAATATAAATCGCAATACTGATTAACAATCTGCGGAAAACAAAAAACAGCAAATTAAATTCAATAAAAATTTAAATCAAAGCAAAAAATATATATTATGATTCTATTAAATTATTATTTTCATACTTATTCAGTGTAATTTCAATATTTTTTTCAGTTTTTTTCTTACAAATAGTAATGATTAAGAAAAATAAAAGTAATAAAATAGCTTTAAATCTATTAGCTCAGCATTTGTAGTTTTATTTTCAACAAAATTTTTTCAAATAACATTTACAGATTTAGTAGTTAAACATAAACAAGGCATAAGATGAAGAATCATACTTCAAATATATTTTTGTTTACATAAATAAAATAATTGAAATGACAAAAAATAGGATTTGAATTTAGTTTGGTTTGTCCATGTTAAAAAAAAAATAATACATTTGCTTCAATTTTTTTCTTTAATTTTTTTTCCGAGAATATTAAAGGAATTCAAAATATTTTCAAAAAATTATAATCTTTCATTTTTTTTTTCATTGAACAATTAAATGGTAAACTTATAATAATAAGTTTAAAAAAATGAAGCAATTATTCATATTTATTAAATATTTTCACTGAAAAATGAAAATAATGCATGTGGTTAATATTTAATTATTTCAAAAGAAAAATAATATTAAAGTAAGCTTTATTATCAAAGTAATATTAAACTAAGTTTTGTTATCAATTAATAACAACTAAATGCATTCATTTTAAAATACATTAGAGTAAATTATACTTTATAAATTTAAATTTTGCATTTCCATTATTTAATAGTTCTTTTTTTTCATTTTTATTTATAAATTTAATCTTTTTTTTTTAACTTTTCGGTTTTTTTTCAGCTTTTTTAGTAATATTTTGATATTTTTTAGTTGTTGATTGCAGCATTGTTTTATTTACACTAACTATTGTTGTTGTTTTTATTATTTTCTCAGTTTTTTTAGGTAATACTGTTTTCGTATGACGAGTTATAAATGTAAATTTTACAGTGAAATTATGAATATTTGGAAGAATAATTTTTCTATATTGATTACGATAATATGCTTCACCTGCCTGATCATCATCAAAATCCGGATAGTGTCGTTTCAGTGGTTGTGCATCAGTCCAAAAACGTTTTGAACGATTCACTGATAATATTTCCGATTGTTCCATCATTTTTCTTGATACTATTTTCTTGTTTACATTACTGTTGATGCTATTTATTGGTATAATCATCAACAGGATGAAATCTGTGCAAACAATTAATGTAAATAAACAAATAAATAAATAAATAAACAAAATAGCTATTAATTACCTTTTGTAGAAAATTAAAATGAATAATTGATGAATTTTTGTTTTCTTTTTGTTTACTAAATTTGTGTCATTTTGAAGAATAAATTTAAATTTGTTATCTTTTACAGAAATTAAGATGAATAATTGATGAATTTTTGTTTACTAAATTTTGTCATTTTGAAGAATAAATTTAAATTTGTTATCTTTTATAGAAATTAAAATGAATAATTAATGAATTTTTGTTTTCTTTTTGTTTACTAAATTTTTGAAGAATAATTTTAAATTTGCATTAATGAAATAAAAAATTATAGTAGCGTTTGTAAAAAAAATTTTTGCAAAGATAGAGTCTATTTAAATTTTAAATTTCATTTCAATTCATCAACTTGCTTATGCTGTGTGAAAATGTAATTTTAGATAAACTTAAAAATGGAATAAAATAACGAATAAAATTAAAATGAAACTATTTCAACTAATTCTTTTAGTTTATAGTTGCTCTTTTCATTTTAAACAAGATTTTAAAAAAATTTAAATTTAATTAAGAAAAAATAATCATTACCAGTTATAATGATACTTGGATAGAATTTCAAATTATTTTCAACCATTCTTTTTTTTTTTCTAAAATTAAATATTATTTTTAAACAACAAATTATACAATTTGGCTAAGCGTAATCCTAAAAAAAAGAATGAACAAATAAAATAAATAACCACAAAAATCAATAACTATAAACAAGCAAATTCTAAAATGAACAAATTAAGTAACCTAAAATTAGCAAATAAATATAAATAAAAGATTTAATAATTGAAAAAAAGTACTATTACTTATTAATATGCTAAAAAAAATCAATTAAAAGCATTTGTTATCATTTAAAAAAAAAAATGCTTTGCTATAAAATTTTTGATCTTTTGTTTTTCTCGAAGATTCTAATATTTTAATCATTCTCGTACAGAAATGAAATTTTAACAATTTAAAGAATTAATTAACTTAACAAATAATATATTTGAAAGAATGCAAAATTTTTAATTTCATTTTAAAAAAGAGAGAAAAAGAGGATTTTGAGGGAAATTATGGAAAAAGTACCAATCTATTAAAATGTTTTTCAAATTTAAATGAAACTTTTGCAAGCAAATTGTTCATCACCGCTTCGATCATTTCCATTAATAATTTATACATTTTGAAAAAAAAGACAATTTGCGCTTTGATTGTATAAATAAAATGATTTAGAATTAATAAAATACATTTTATTTCAGCATTACAATATCTATTATTCATATTTTAATTTGCTTATTTATTTATTTTTTTTTTATCAAATATTATCGAAAAGTTTTTTTTTCTTTCTTCCATTTTGTAGCGCTTTTTTCAATGGTAAAAATAAAATTAATTTTAGGATCAATTAGAAGGACAGAGAAGAAAAATAAAAAATTTAAATGAATTCGAAATAAAATTTTTACGCCTAAAATTTGTTATTAAATCTTACTTAAATATCTTAAATGATATGATATCTTACTTAAAAATATCCTAAAATGATATGATATCTTACTTATCCTAAATGATAAGATATCTTACTTAAATATCTTAAGTGATATGATATCTTACTTAAAAATATCCCAAATGATATGATATCTTACTTGAAAATATTCTAAATGATATAATATCTTACTTAAAAATATCCTAAATGATATGATATCTTACTTAAAAATACCCTAAATGATATGATATCTTACTTAAAAATATTCTAAAATGATATGGCAATCCCCGAAATTACTTGTAATCTATCATATCATTAATAGTACTGTTTTTAGTCTGATTCTGTTCCGGATTCTTTACGGATTAGCCAAGATGGTTCAAATATTTTGTGCAAAATATTTTTTCGTATTTCTTCTTCATAAATGAAAATTTCAATGGAAGATAGCAGCTCATAAATGGAAAGTATATTTACCACCATATGCTAATTGCATTATATGACCTATGACCTTTGGCAAAATACAGGCCAAATGCAATGCTGGTACCATGGCCCAATTACATTGCTAAAACTATTGTTACCCAAAGCTATGTTATCAGAAGTTACTATAACTTACCCAAAGTTATATATTACCAGAAGTTACTTTTACTTCTAACTTTTACTTACTTCAATTAATGAAAAAATTATGAAAGAAGGATCGATCACAACATTCACCACCATATGCTGATTGCATTATATGACCTATGACCTTTGGCTGGTACCGTAGCCCAAATACATTGTTAAAACTATTATTACCCAAAGTTATGTTACCAGAAGCTACTATAACTTACTCAAAGTTATATATTACCAGAAGTTACTTATACTTTTAACTTTTACTTACTTCAATTAATGAAAAAATTGTGAATGAAAAACCAATCAGAACAACAAAACAATATTTTATACTGGAAAATACAATACCTAAAAACATAAATACTTAATAAAAGAAAAACAAAATGATGATAGTTTAGATACTAAACTAATATTTCAACATATAAACAAAAAGAAAAAAGAAATTTTTTTTTAAAAGAAAAGGAAAATTTGAGAAATTTCCAAATATTTTGTACATCAAAATAACGAATATAAAAATAATTGATTAACTAATTAATTAACTAATCAATCAATAAATAAAAAAGTTTAAGAAAAAAAAGAATTTTTCTCATTTTTTATAACAAACAAAAATAATTCATTCTATTTTAATTGTAATAAATAATTTTTAATGAAGAATGAAATGAATAACAAAATTTGAATAATATTTTAATGATATTTTTCTAAAATTATTCATTTGATTATTGATCATTTGATTATTAATTAATAATATCAATTGGTATAAAATAGCACTTTTAATTTCTATTAAAAATTATTTAAAATATTTGAAGAGAATTTCATTTCATTCAAAATAACAATTACACATATACATTTTATAATTTCAACAACATTTCAAACATTTTAACATCTCAGATATTACTATTCCTGTAAAAATATATATCAGTAAAATAAATATTTTATCATTTTTATCAAAATCATTTATCATTTTTTTCTTTCATTTCGTTTTTATTTTATTCTCAAATAAATTTAATAAACGATAAGCCTTGAAATTCTCAAAATTTTTTTTTTTTGTTAATTTTAAATTTAATGAAAAAAGAAAAACTTTATGTTTAGCATTATTTTAGCAAAATCCTTTTTTTTCTATATTAACAAAAAAACAAAATGAAATTTTTTTTTTTTGCTAAAAAATTTTGAAAAGAAAAAAATTGAATATATTAATAATTTTTTTTTCATTCCATCGTAAGTTTTATTTTTAAATTTTTACAAAAATTAAACTTCACTCTTCCACAATTTCAAAAATTAATTGAACTTTTTTTTTTTTCAATCATAGCAATTCATTTTTGGAATACAAATTTATATCACTAATATATAGCTGAGAAATTTTATAGAAAACGTATTTGAAATAGAAATTTGCCTTTCTTTTTTCCTTTCTTTCTTTCTCTCTCTCTCTCTCTCTCTCTTTCTCACCCTTTTAAATTGATAAAAATGATAAAATTATTATCTGTTTAAAGTTATAATGCAATTTAATGCAAATATCACTGTATGATATTAATTACAAAATGCATTATGATAATTAATTTTCTCTTAAATTAAATATAAATAACAAAAGTGAGAAAAAAAAATTAAATTAAATTAAAAATAAAAATGTGAATTTCAGAGTATTTGTTGTGTTCAAAAATAAACAAATAAACAATTATTTAAAAAAGATTTTTTTTTTTGAATTTTTGATAAAAAAACAAAATTAAAAAAAAAATCAGTAAAAACAAAAAATTTAATTTTTTATTTTTTTTTTTCAGGAATTATGTATATCATTGAATTTTTCATTTCAATCATTCTCATTCATTCATCTTTTTGTGATTTCCGAATCGTTTAACTGATAGAATGTTCTCCTGAAAAAAAAAAAAAAAAGGAAACCTGAAATAATACTGAAATTCATTGTTTCTGATATTAGCTAAATGAATATTATTTCATTTATTAAAAAATTATCACAGTAATATTTCTTTCCAAAGATAATAATTTATCTTAAACTTTGCAATTTCAAAATTTAATTTTAAAAATAGTAAATGTAATACATTACTTTATTTCATATTCAATTAATAATTTTGATAAATTTTCTGGTTGATAAAAAAATTGAGTGATAAAACTAATGTTTTATCATTTTTGAAATATTACTGTTAAATGAATGTTTTTTTTTCAGTTATAAGAGATACAAATGATAAGAATAAGTTTAATTTTTCTATTATTTCCGTAATTACTATTTATCACTGATAATTGCCTTTATCATTATCACTAAAACACTTACTGTTTAAGAGTTATAAATGATAAGAGTAAATTTTATTTTCCTCTTATTTTTCTAATTACTATTTATCATTGATAGCTGCCTTTATCATTATCACTAAAACAATACTATTTACAGTGATAACTTCTAATTACTATTTATCTTTATCACTAAACCACTTATTGTTTACAGTGATAACTTCTGATAACTATTTACCATTGATAATTGCTTTTATCATTATCACTAGAACACTTACTGTTCACAGTGACCATTGATAATTGCCTTTATCATTATCACTAGAACACTTACTATTCACAGTGACCATTGATAATTGCCTTTATCATTATCACTAGAACACTTACTGTTCACAGTGACCATTGATAATTGCCTTTATCATTATCAGTAAACCACTTACTGTTCACAGTGATAACTTCTTGTTCTTCTGCTCCTGTATTACTTTGCTCCAATAATAGTTTCTGATCACTTAGCATATTGCATTCTTCCATTTCTTCCTATATAATAAAATTTAAAAAATAATTAATTTTTTTTTAAAAAAAATTTTTTATTCAATTCTAATTAATTTGAAATTTTAAAGAATTAAGAAATGAATGAATAAACAAAAATTAGAAACAAATTAAAAATAAATTAAAACGTAAACAAACCTCATATTTCATTGATTTCATATGAAATGTTTCTTGCATTGTTGAAATATTTGCATTCATATCAGCTGCACAAATATTTTTTGATTCATTAAGTAAATCTATTGTTTGAATATTTTGCATATTGCAAATTCGCATTTCTGGATTTCCATTTTTATCAGTTATCAATGGAATTTTATCATTATCACACATGGAAGTGTCTATATTTGATGGAAAATAATTGTTAAATTCATTCTCGATTGATTCATTTATTGAATTTAAAATTAATTGACCATCTGCTGTTAAACCACTGATTAAACAGCAATATTTTGTTGTGATATCATTAGTAGCTTGAGAAATTTCATTTTTGAATTTTCTATTTTCAAATTTCAATTCCTGTTTGATACATTCCGGAAATTCATCAGCAATAGAATTTGTTACTTGCTGTAGAGAAATATTATTTTTAACATTTGATTCACATTCACTTAACATATATTCATCCTGAGCGTTATCACTGCTCTGATAAGGAATTGATATGTTCATTTGTTCGCTGATAATACCATTTGATTTGGATATTATCATATTCTTATCAGAATTAATCATTTCATCTGTAAGCATTGATGAAGCAATGTTACATTCAGAATGCGAATTTTCCACTGACCTTTGCACTTTCTCATCTGATTTTAATTTTGATAAATCAGTACCTGTAAATTGAGTTCCATATTCCGGAATGCATTCAGGAACAACAGATTCAGTTTTAGCAATTTTCTCAATTTCATCTTTTGATATTTTACGTTTTGCAATTCTTTCATCAGTTAATTCTGCAATATTTTGTATTATATCATTCATATATTGTTCCAAAAATTCATTTAGCTGCTCTCTCATCGATTGTTTCATCTCATTCACTTTTTCCGGTTCATTCGTAGATATTCCAGAATATTCCGGATCCATCATTTTAGCATTATCTTTCTCTATTATCATTGATTGTTTGATTGCTTCGTTATCAGTTTGCATTGTTATCATTTTTCTCATATTATCAAAATCTGAAATTGTCGTTTCATCACTACAAACAACAATTTTCGGAATTCCTTCATTGCATCTAGAATTTATTGTATTAGATATTTTCTCGAAATCTTTTGGCTCAAATAATTTCGATGATAATTTCTTTTCTTCTTTATCACTGATAATAACATTATCATTTTCCTCAGCTAATATTTCATTTTTTTCAATTTCTTCTCGACTACATTCTGATATAACTTGTCTCGAAATCATTGAATTTTCTTCGAGAGCATTTAATTCAATCGATGATATATCTGAGCGTGGAATTGTTGATATCAATGAATTTTCATTGCATTCTGATAAATCAGATTCCATTTCTGTTCCGTTCATTTTATCAATGCTCTTATCACTGATAACATTTTCTGTTGAATGGTTGTTTTCAAAAGAATGGTCAGTATCAGTGATTGATCTATTCAAAGTAAACGTATTGATCTGATCATCTGTTTCGTGTTTTATTGTTTCAAGTGAAGTTAGAATAAATGGTTGAGCATCTTGCATACCAGAAATTACAGGTTCAAAATTATTTGTTAAACCATCAATTATTAAATTTTCAGGATTCAGTAATATTGATTCCGGAAGTTTTCTTTTTGCTGATGCTGTAATTATTTCAGGTTTATCTAACAGAATTGTTTCAGTGTTACTTGCTTCAATTACTTTATTATCGAAACTTTTGATGGTTTGTTGAGTGATAGATTCAGGTGATTTTGATGTTTTTGATTCAGTTTGTAGAATATCCTGAATTCCGCTTCTTTCCGGCTCTATTCCGGCTGTTCTTTCTACTCCTGAAATTTCCATTTCATGTAATATCCTTTTCGTTTGCTCTTGTAGTGCCATATTTTCAGTAATTTCATCCTGTATTCTAGAATGAGAATTTTCAATTAAGGATGATGTATCATTGACCGGAATATCGGAAATTAAAGTAGACGATTCGGATGAAATAATAAATGATTCCGGTTTTTCATCACTTTGATGCTTATTATTAAAATTTAGATGATCGTCTATATCAGTATCACATTGTTGGATTTTTGTATCAAAATTTTTATCAATTATTTTGTTTTCAGTTGCTGTAGTTGTTTCCTGATATTTTAACTGTTTATCGATGAGAAATTCCGGAAACTGTTCCACCTGAAAAACATCTTTCATCGATTCCAATTCATTATTTTTTGTTGCAATTTCAATTTTTTCACTCAAATGTTCAGTATCAGCAGTTATTTGCTGTTCATTTTCTACCGGATCATCCAATTGTTCAAATGAACTTTCCGATTTTGGCAACTCAAATGATTCATTGTTTGTTTTCGTTATTGACGTTGGCACTAGTTCCGGTGACTCAGACATTTTCCGAATTGGCGTTGATATTAGTTCCGGTAATTCTGACAATCTCTCAACATTACAGTCTTCTGTACCTTGATCAACCGAGTATTCAGCCTTGTTTAATTCCGTAAAATCATTACGGCATTCCTGATCATCTGAAAATTCAATTTCTGTATAACGTACATCTTCTTCTATTGCACCAACAGAGCAAAGTTTTTCTGCTGATGCCGAATTTTTGCTAACTGGAATCGAATCATCCGTTATAAATTCGGTTAGCTTTTCTTCTGTAGCAGGAATTTCTTTTGCCTGATCTACGGAATAGATTTCCGATATTACAACTGAATCATCTCCTTCCAATTTTCCTTCTGATGATATTTCTAAAATTTCACCATTAATTGCAACAAATTCATCTACATCATATTCCGTATCCGTTTTATCCATTTGAATTTCTTCCCTTGCTATTGTTCCAGTAAAACCTGCATGTGTTATTTCAGATATTTCAATATGTTTTTTAGTCTTATCAATTTCCGATTGTTTATCCGTGTGCAATTCCGATTCCGATTCTAAAATGTTCATTCGTGCTGGTGATGAAATAATTTCATTAATTTTTTCAAAATTTTCATTTATCATTTTATCATCCACTGATGATAATTTATCTAATCTTTCATCTGAATGATAAATTGATTGATTTTGTTTACTATCAATTTGTGTAATTTTTGTTTGATCAATTGAACTTTGACCTCTAGCTAATTGTTTTGCCTTCTTTTCCATTTTCATTCCATTTTTAGCTAAACATTGATTATCATCACCATCATCATCATCATCAATCTCATCGGATAATATCATTTCCTGTGAATCACTATCATTTGGTATGGAATCAATTGATGTTCGATGACTCATCATCAAATTTTCAACTTCATCATCCGTTCTTTTCCATTTTGAAATAACAGATGAAGCATCAGCTGTTGATTGATCAGCTATTTCAAATTCTGTCTTCTTTGAAATTTCTGTTGATAAATCATCAAATGATAAATTTGAACTTTCCAAATGTTTAATTTCTAATTGCTCAAATTTTGCTTCTGATTCCGTAATCAGTTGTTGTGATACAGTCGATTGAATTTTCTCTTCATCATTTATTGATAGTGTTGAAAAATTATTCATTGGTGAAAGTGATTTTGCTGATATTGCTCCTTTCTCAATTTTTAAATCAATACTTTCCGGTGATGTAATACCGGAATACATTTCTCTTTCATCATCATAATTTAATGCTGATTCGTCACTTCTATGTTCAATAATTTCCATTGTTGTCTTCAACTCAGCATCATTTCCTAATTCCGGATCAGTTTTTGATTTCATTCTTTCATCATCTACTTCTAATAATTTATGTCCTGTTAATGTTGTTGTTGTTGTTGGCGTTGTTGTTGGCGTTATTGTCTTTTTTTGCGCAATTTTTTTTCCTGGCGTTGTTGTCCTACAAAATTAAAAAGGTTTTTTTTTTCTCATTTCAAATAAATCTTTAAAATTGGCTAAAAAATTTTTTTTGAAAAAATTAAAATTAATTAAAATTTTTGTTATTTATGAAATAAATGTATTTCTAATCGAATAGTTATCAAATAGAAGTACTTATCAAACATAAAAAAGTTATCAAATAGAAAATACTTATCAAATAAAAGTAGTTATCAAATAGAAAATACTTATCAAATAAAAGTAGTTATCAAATAGAAAATACTTATCAAATAAAAGTAGTTATCAAATAGAAAATACTTATCAAATAAAAGTAGTTATCAAATAGAAAATACTTATCAAATAGAAAATACTTATTAAATAAAAGTAGTTATCAAATAGAAAATACTTATCAAATAAAAGTAGTTATCAAATATAAAAAAGTTATCAAAAAGTTTTTAAAAGGATTAAAAATTTGATTGATTGATAAATTTAAAAAAAAAAAGAATCGAATTAACAATAATTTACTTTTTTGCGCGCGATGTTTTGATAATATCTGATGCACCACTACTTTTTCCACTTGATAAAGTTACTGATAAGCGAGTGTTATTATCAGTACTACGTTGTCGTTTTGATTGTAAACGGTTGTTAACATATGAATTATCAGTTATACCACTTCTCGATGATTGTGGTTTAGTTGAACGACTACGATGTTGATTTAATGATTGAATACTTCTGAAAAAAAAATTAAATTGTTAAAAATAAAAAAAAGAAATTTAAAAAATAAACTTTTTTAGTTTTTCTTTCTTTTTTTCCTTTCAGTTTTTCTCATTTCAAAAGATTTATTTTATTAAATTATACAAAAAAAAAAGTTCAAAATAAACTAATAATATTGTAATAAATTATAGAAACCTAAAAGAAAATTCAAAAAAAAAAGAAAGAAATGTAAAAGAATTATAAAAAATTTAAAAGATTTTAATTTTAACATATATTTAATAATTACTTTTCTAAAAAATATAAAAAAATTACAGTAAGATAGGTTGATGGTAAAAATTTTAATTTATTATTCTTCACTTAAGAAATAAAATAATTTGTTAATTTGCTAAATTTGAAAAAATTTTCATTTACATTTCAAAAAATTTTATTAGCTATAATTAATATATAAATAAATAATATTTTAGAATTAAAAAATTTTTGCAATTTTTTTATTTCTAATTATAATAATATACTTGAAATGATTATTTTTTTTTCATTTTGCATGATGCACAATTGTATGAATAAAAATTTTTGGTATAAAAATTTTAATTAAAAAAAAAAAATTGTAAAAAAATGAAAGAAAGAAATTTAAATATTTTACATCTCTTTTTTTTTTTAAACATTGTTTTATTTTTCTATTTAATTTTTTTTTTATTAAAAATATAAAAAAGTAAATAATATTATCATTGTTTTATTGTTTACTGCATAAATTGAATTGATAAATTATAGTTTTATTTAAAATTTTTAAAATTTTATTTCAAAATTAACTTGATAAATAATAATTTTATTTTAATTTATTAATTTTTATTTTTAAGTAAATTTAAAAAAATGATAATTTTAATTTTAATACTATAAATTTATTCATTTTTTATAAAATATACCAAATTATTATAACAATATTATTGATAATATTTTACTTTTTATAGCTGTCACACCTGTTTACAATTTATTATTTACAATAATAAATAAAATCTGCTATATCATATGATCCAAAATAATTTCAGTGCTAATTTTAATCTAATAAATGACACAAAAATTTTATTTATTTCAGAGTGTTCATTTTGTTTACTTATTGAAATTGATAATTGTACTAAAGAATCTATTCATTGGGAATTAAATTATTTATAGAATTAAAAAAAGAAAAAATGGTTAAAAAATAATTCCTAAATTCAAGTATACGAAAAAAAATAATCTAATTAAGAATTAATTATTTATAGAATCAAAAAAAGAAAAATGGTTAAAAATTAATTCTTAAATTCAGGTATGCAAAAAAAAAATTGATCTACTCATTAAAAAATAAATTATTTGTAGAATTAAAAGAAAATGGTTAAAAATTAATTCCTAAATTCAGGTATACGAAGAAAAATAATCTAATTAAGAATAAATTATTTATAGAATCAAAAAAAGAAAAATGGTTAAAAATTAATTCCTAAATTGAGATATACAAAAAAAAAAAAAAAAAAGTTAATCTATTTTAGTATATATATGAATGGAATTTAAAAAATTAAATTAAAAAAAGTTCAAAAATTAAAAAAAAAAGAATTTTTCTTCCTTTGTTGTTGTTGTTCTTTTTTTTTTTTATAGCTATTCCACTTGTTTACAATAATAGCATTGTTTTTTTCATTTTTCAACTTTTTTTTAAAAATTTTTTGATAAATAATTTTCTTTCTAAAATTTAACTAAAAAAAAAGGAAAGGAAAACAAATTTTTATTAATTGATGGTAGGGTATTTGATCAAAATTTAATAATTTCAGTGGTTTTTTTTTTTGTTGTGGTGGTTGTTTTGTTTTCTTTTTGAATACCTCAAAGATGGTTGTTCATAAATATTGGTTTGTGTGGTAGAAGATGTAATAGTAGTGGTAGTATTGGTAGTATTGGTAGACGTAGGATCGGTCAAACTGGGTAGTGACCTGCGCCTGAAGAACCAGGACACTTGAGGATCATTTTGATGTCGTGCAACCGAGAATGGACCAAATGAAACTTGGCGGAAACGTTCCAAACGGCTCAATTGTCGTCGTAGTTGTTGCATGTATAGAGCTAATGTTTCGTCATCCAACTTCAAAAAAATAAAACAAAATTATAAATTTAAAAAAATTTATTTTTAATTAAACTTTTAAATTAAAAAAGTTATTTAAATGAAAGTTAAATTAAACAATTAAATTAAATTAAATTAAATACAATTAAATTAAATGAAAGTGGAACATTTAATTTAATTGTAAATATTTATTTAATTTGACAATAAGACTTTTCATAATTATAAATAAGCAAACATTGATTAATCTAAAATTATTTTTTTATCATTTCTTTTATTTAATATAATTTTTAATTAAAATTTTTTATTTTTAACTTTATTGATCTTTCTTTCTTTTTTTGTTCAATAATAAATATTATTTAGTTTAACAACAAGACTTTTCATAATTTTAAATAAGTAAATATTTGATAAATCTACAATCATTTCTTATCTTTCTTCTTTTTTTATTTAATTTAACAAAAAGACTTCTTTAAATAAGTAAACATTAATTATTTTTTTAAATAAGTAAACATCAATATTTTAAATAAGTAAACAATAATAAATCTACAATCATCTCTTATCATTTATATCACATATTTTCTTTAATATAATTTACGGTTAAAATTTTCAACTTTATACGCAAATATCGATCTTTCCTCTTTTAATTATAAATATTATTTAATTTGACAACAACACTTTTCATAATTTTAAATAAGTAAACATTAATTAATCTCTTAAATAAGTTTTAAATTAGTAAACATTAATGTTTTAAACAGTAAATAAATTTTAAATAAGTAAACATCAATAAATCTACAATCATTTCTTATCATTTATATCACATATTTTCTTTGATTTAATTTCTAATTAAAATTTTCAACTTTAACCTTATGCAAATATCGATATTTGAGTATATTTGTTGATAGTCTATTATAAACCAACGATGGATTTTCATACATTGGTTCCTCATTTTCTGCTTCAATTTTTTGTACCAAATTTTTATCATCAATACTAGCTGATGATCGTCGCCTTCTTGATCTTTTGATATAACGCCCTATTAAAAAAATAATCAACAAAAAAAAAATTTTTTAAATTATTAATTGAAAATATAATTTAAAAAAAAAATAGAATAAGACTAAATTGCATTTCTTTAGTAAAATTTTCTTTTTTTTGTTTTTTTTTTATGTTTAAATAAATTAAAAGGTTAATTTTTTTTTTCTTATTTCAATTTAATTTACAGTATTCAAATTATATTTGCAGTTTTTTTTTCTTTCTTTTATTCATTGATAACAAATATTTACTTTTGTAGCTCGGACAGGTAATGAATTAATTGATTACAATTACACTTATCATTGATGATAATTTAAAATCAAAAGGAATGACAAATGAATGAGTAATTAGTTTAATGGAGTAGTGAAATAGATAAGTGATAAAATAAGCAACCATACTTGAATGAGCAATTACTTTAATAGAGTAATTAAATAAGTAAGTGAGAAAATAAGTAAACATACTTATCACTAGTGATAATTTAAGATAAAAAAAGATGAGTTAATTACTTTAACAGAATAGTCAAATAATTGATAAAATAAACACACTTATCACTAATGATAAATTAAAATCAAAAGAAAAGAAAATGAATGAGACTTTAATAGAGTAGTCAAGTAAGTGACAAAATAAGTAAACATACTTATCACTAGTGATAATTTAGGATAAAAAAAGATGAATGAGTAATTACTTTAAGTGATAAAATAAATAAACATACTTGAATGAGCAGTAAGTGAGAAAATATGTAAACATACTTATCAATGATAATAATTTAAAATCAAAAAGAAAAAATGAATGAGCAATTACTTTAATGGAGTAGTTGAATAAGTAAGTGATAAAATAAGTAAACACACACTTATCACTAATGATAATTTAAGATAAAAAAAAGATGAATAAGTAATTACTTCAATAGAGTAATCCAATAATTGATAAAATAAGTAAACAATAAACAAATAACTATTAGAAGCTTTTTTCGCCTAGTTATTTGATTAATTTATTAAAAATAAGTGTATGTAAGATATTGTTTGTAAAAGTTAACTTATCATTTCAACAGTGATTTATCTTTTACTATTTACCATGCAATTAGCACTACTCTAAATTAGAATATGGATAAAAAAGATCAGTAAGGGTAATATCTGCGTAAAGTTAAAATATTTATTTAAATTAAAATATTTTTAAATGATAAACTAAATTTAAGAAATAAGCAGATCAACAATTGTATCAAATGCTATTTCATTTTTCTTTATTAATCAAAAATTTTGATCAATAAAGAGTAACTTTAATGGAGTAATCAAATAAATAAGTGATAAAATAAGTAAACATACTTATCACTAATGATAATTTAAAATCAAAAGAAAAGAAAATGAATGAAACTTTAATAGAGTAGTCCATTAAGTGATAAAATAAGTAAACATACTTATCACTGGTGATAATTTAAGATATAAAAAGATATATATATATATACTTATCACTGGTGATAATTTAAGATATATGAATGAGTAATTAATTTAACAGAGTAGTCAGTTAAGTGATAAAATAAGTAAACACACTTATCACTAGTGATAATTTAAGTGGCAACAAAAAAAAATTATTTTAAAAATTTTATTAAGAAATAAATTTTTGCTTATTTAATTGTAATTAATTTGAATTACATTAAATTAACAAAAATGATAAATGATTACCTCGACTGAGACTACGAGAAGGTTTTGCTCGATGACAATCACTTGGACTTGCTGTACCACTCTAAATTATTAATTAATAATTTTAAAACATTTAAAATTAATTATTAATTAATAATTAAAATATTTAAAATCAAAATTAATTTTTTAATAATTATTAAAACTGTTAACTGTAAACAATGTAAGCATTAATAATATATTTTTTTATTTTGTTACAATAAGAAAAGAAACTTAAAGTTAAATTTCTTTTTTAATTTAAATTCTTGGTTAAACGCGAAATACAACAAATTTCAAATTAATTTTTTTTTGCAAAAATTTTTTAAAAAAAGAAAGTGTAAAAATAAAATGATGAACTCTTATCCTACGGCAGATTTCAATTTTTTCCGCTGCATGCAACTTGCGCTGCAAGTCGGCATATTTCTGCAATTCAGCTTCACGATTTCGTAGCATTTTATCGATCATTGTGTGACGCTGTTTATTACTATCTCTGTTATCTTCATTTTCACCATTTCTGATATCATCCAGCTAAAATGAATTAATGATAATGAAATGATCAGAGCAATCAATGATAATGGAATGATCAGAGCAATCAATGATAATGGAATGATCAGAGCAATGAATGATGATAAAATGATCAAGAAATCGATGATAATAAAATGATCAGAGCAATCAAGGATAATGGAATGATCAAGAAATCAGTGATAATGAAACGATCAAGAAATCAATGAAAGTGAAATGATCAGAGCAATCAATGATGATGGAAATGATCAAAGCAATCAGTGATAATTAGATGATCAGAGCAATCAGTGATAATGGAATGATCAAGAAATCGGTGATAATGAAGTGATCAAGGCATCAGAGCAGTCAGTGATAATGAAATGATCAAGAAATCAGTGATGATGAAATGATCAAGAAATAATGATAATTAAATAATCAGAGCAATCAGTGATAGTGAAATGATCAGAGCGATCAGTGACAAAGAAATGATCAATGGTCAAGCAAACAGTGATAATGAAGTGATCAAGGCAATCAATGATAATGAAATAATCGGAGCAAATGAGATGATCATGCAACCAGTGGTAATAAAATGATCAGAGCGATCAGTGATAATAAGATGATCAATGGTCAAGCAAATAGTGATAGTGAAGTGATCAAAGCAATCAGTGATAATGAAGTGATCAAGGCAATCAATGATAATGAAATAATCAGAACAAATGAGAGACCATGCAACCAGTGATAATAAAGTGACCAGAGCGATAAGTGATGATGAAACGATCAAGAAATCAATGATAATCAAATAATCAGAGCAATCAGTGAAAATGAAATGATCAGAGCGATCAGTGATAATGAAATGATCAATGGTCAAGCAAACAGTGATAGTGAAGTGATCAAAGCAATCAGTGATAATGAATTGATCTAAGCAATCGGTGATAATGAAGTGATCAAAGCAATCAGTGATAATGAAGTGATCAAAGCAATCAGTGATAATGAAGCGATCAAGGCAATCAATGATAATGAAATAATGAGATGACCATGCGACTAGTGATAATGAAGTGACCAGAACGATGAGTGATAATGAAACGATCAAGAAATCAATGATAATCAAATAATCAGAGCAATCACTGATAATGAAATGATCAGAGCGATCAGTGATAAAGAAATGATCAATGGTCAGGCAAATAGTGATAATGAAGTGATCAAAGCAATCAGTGATAATGAATTGATCTAAGCAATCAGTGATAATGAAGTGATCAAAGCAATCAGTGATAATGAAGTGATCAAGGCAATCAATGATAATGAAATAATCAGAGCAAATGAGATGACCATGCAACTAGTGATAATGAAGTGACCAGAGCGATGAGTGATAATGAAACGGTCAAGAAATCAATGATAATCAAATAATCAGAGCAATCACTGATAATGAAATTATCAGGGCGATCAGTAATAAAGAAATGATCAATGGTCAAGCAAACAGTGATAATGAAGTGATCAAAGCAATCAGTGATAATGAATTGATCTAAGCAATCAGTGATAATGAAGTGATCAAAGCAATCAGTGATAATGAAGTGATTAAAGCAATCAGTGATAATGAAGTGATCAAAGCAATCACTTCAATTCAATCATTCAATTTCTATTTAAGTTTTAATCAAAGTACAAAATATGTTTTATCGTTTTTTGATTTCCTTCGAATTAAATTCAATAATAAATTTTGTAAATTTAATAACAAATTTTTAATCGAAATTCGTTCTACAAAAATATATATATAACTTTTTGTGAAATTTTCGTAAATATTAAAAAATAATAAATTATATATAATTTTTTTATGAGTTTATTGATTTTCATGCACTCAACTTTTTTCATATTTTATAATTAGTTGAATTTTAATAATAATAATAAGTACCTTTTAACCATTATATTTAATTCTAAATTCAATCTCACAATGACAAATATTTTGTGATATTGTTTAAAACAAAAAACAAAAATTCGACAATAAATATTTATGGAATAATAGTTTATCAATTAAATTTCATACTTTATAAATTTAAAATTTAAAATAAACTACTATAATGTTTGTTTCAATAATTTTTGCAATTTAAAAATAATCCATTCCCTTCCTTTTTTCTCAGTAATTAAATTAAACTTTATTTTATTAAAAAAAAAAAAAAATTTAAAATTGAAACATATTTTGTTTACTTCTTCTCTATAATCACAAAAGTAAGAGAAATATTTTTATGACATTGTAAAAAATATTAAAAAAATTTCTCAACAATTTATTATTCAACCGTAAAAAGAAAAGATACAACAACAAAAGAAAAAAAAAACTAATAAATTCTTTTAAAAATAAAAAAAAATAGAATTTTTTTTTTTGAAATTGCTCGAATAATTGTTGAATAAAACTATAAATTTTGATAAAAAAAATTTTTCCGCTTTTTTTTTTAATTTAAATTCATTTTCGCATTTGATTTTTTTGCTTTTCAATTCAATTTTTCAAACAAAAAAAAAAGCAAATCAATTTGCGCCAATTTATGATAGATAAACTGAACTTTCAATAACTAAATGCCGTAAAAATTGAAATGAAATGGAAAAAAAAATTGGTGAAAATTTTTTGAATTATAATTTTTTTTATTTTAGTTTTATTTTAGTAATTTTTTGAATTATATTTTTTTAATTTTTTTTTTATTTTCAATTTTTATTTTAGTACCATAAACTTTTGAAACTAACAAAATGAAGCAAAATAATAAAATTTCCTTTAATTAATATTAATTTATCATTATTAAAAATAATAAATTGTGGATGTTTGATATGAATTAATTAAATTAATTAAAATGTTTTTTACATTTATTTAAATTTAATTTCATATTTTGAAGTAGCATTTCCCATTTAACTAATTATCGTTAAAATTGAAATGAAATAAAAAAAAATGGTGAAAAATTTTCAAATTATAATTTCCAATTTTTATTTTAATATCATAAAATTTTACAACTAACAAAATGAAGCAAAAAATTAAAATTTTCTTTAATTAATATTAATTTATCATTATTAAAAATAATAAATTATGGATGTTTGATATTAATTAAAATGTTTTTTACATTTAGTTTTTTTACATTTAAATTAATTAAAATGTTTTTACATTTAGTTAAATTTAGTTTCATATTTTTAAAATGTTTTTACATTTAAATTTAATTTCATTTAATTGATCAATAAGCATTCGAGAATTATGCAAAACAAAAATTCAATATAATTTTGCAATTTGATTTTTTGAATTTTTAAATTGAAATGATTTTCACTTTTCATCAGGTAAGTAATCAATTATTTGCAACAAAACTACTAATTATTCAATTCTGAATCAAACAAAATAAAATTTCACATTTTGAGTGAAAAAAAAAAGAAAAAAAAAGGATAAAGTTTAATTGTATATTAAAAAATAAAGTATTTAAAAAAAATATTAAATACTAAAATGAAGTTTTAAAAAAATATTAAATATTAAAATAAAAAATATTTAAAAAATTACGATAGTACTTTGAAAGTAAAAAGTTTAGTGCAAAATATAAAAGTGTCGTTTTTTGTTTTTTCTCAAAAAAAAAATTTTATTAATTATTAAAATTTAAATTTTTTGTTTTTTTTTGCAAAAAAGTTACCGAATTTTAACCTTTATTAATATCTAATAATTTTTTTTGATAAATGAATCAAATTTCATTGTAAATATGAACTAATCAAATTTAAATATAACTTTAATTATATAATTAATTGAGCAGATGTATTATTTACAAAAATTGAATTTAAATTTAATTTAAAAAATCAAATTGAACTTTTATTTCATTTAATTTAAATAAATTTAATTTAAAAAAAAAAACAGAGAGAGAGAGAGAGAGAGAGAAATCTTACCAAGCCAATATTCCTTAGATGACGTTGCATATGCGGCATTGCAAAATATTGGCGCAAATGTACATCGTACAATGGATTATAGTTATCCAATAAATCGTCATTCATTGTAATAGTGGAAGTCATATATGAATAATTGATCTTCAGTTAAAATTTTTTTAGCAGTAATTATCAGAATTAATAAATATGTGAAAAATGTAAATTTTATTTCCAAAAAAAAAAATTTTTTTCCCTGATCAATCGATCAATCAATAAATCAATCAATCAATAAATCGATGAATCAATTTGATAAATCAAATTGATTTATTCTTCTGTTTTCGTTTTGTTGTTATTGTTCAAAATGAATGTTTATTTTTTTTGGGAATGTAATTTGTTGTAACTATTTTGATAGAATATGATGAAAATGTTTGTTTGTTTGTTTGTTTGTTTACAACATAAAAAAGTAAACAATAAATTTTAGTAATAAATAAATTTTTAATATTGCATTAAATGTGAAAAAAATGATAAAAGATATTGATATTAATATCAGTTATTTCCAAAAGTATAATATTAATTAATTTCCAATTTAATTTTTTTTTACTCCCCCTTTTTTTTCTTCTCTTTTATTTATTTATTTATTTAATTTTTTGTTTGTTCGCAGATAATAGTGAAAAAATTTTTTTGAACAATTAACAAATTTGATAATTGATTGATACAGTAAAGTAATTATGAATCCTGAAAATAAAATAATTTTTAAATTTAATCATTAAAAATTATTTATAATATACAATCGTAAATACATTTTTTTGAAAAATTTTGATTATTGTAATATTTTTTTTTTAAATAAAAAAAATAAAAATATAAACAAAAAAAAAAAGAAAGGAAAAATATTTTTTTCATATGTAATTAAATAATGCAAAAATAATTGGTAATTGAATTTGAATAATTAAATAATGCAAAAATAATTGGTAATTGAATTTGAAAAATTAAATAATGCGAAAATAATTAGTAATTGAATTTGAATAATTAAGTAATGCAAAATATTTAGTAATTGAATTTGAATAATTAAATAATGCAAAAATAATTAACAATTGAATTTTTAAATAATGCAAAAAATAATTGGTAATTGAATTTGAATAATTAAATAATACAAAAATAACTAGTAATTGAATTTGAATAATTAAATAATACAAAAATAATTAGTAATTGAATTTGAATAATTAAATAATACAAAAATAATTAGTAATTGAATATGAATAATTAAATAATACAAAAATAATTAGTAATTAAATTTGAATTAAATTATGACAGTTGACAAAAACGAAAACAAAAACAAAAAAAGATCGATTCGTCGCATAAAATTGAATTTTTCTAACAAATCATATGTCAATTGTTTATCTATCAAAATCAAATATTTCAAATATATCCAAACACATACATACATACACGTACAGACAGACACGTCACATACAGACACAGACATGGAGACACATCAAATACTTCAAATATATCCAAACACATACATACATACACGTACAGACAGACACGTCACATACAGACACAGACATGGAGACACATCAAATACTTCAAATATATCCAAACACATACATACATACACGTACAGACAGACACGTCACATACAGACACAGACATGGAGACACATCAAATACTTCAAATATATCCAAACACATACATACATACACGTACAGACAGACACGTCACATACAGACACAGACATGGAGACACATCAAATACTTCAAATATATCTAAACACATACATACATACACGTACAGACAGACACGTCACATACAGACACAGACATGGAGACACATCAAATACTTCAAATATATCTAAACACATACATACATACACGTACAGACAGACACGTCACATACAGACACAGACATGGAGACACATCAAATACTTCAAATATATCCAAACACATACATACAACATACACGCACAGACAGACACGTCACATACAGACACAGACATGGAGACACATCAAATACTTCAAATATATCTAAACACATACATACATACACGTACAGACAGACACGTCACATACAGACACAGACATGGAGACACATCAAATACTTCAAATATATCTAAACACATACATACATACACGTACAGACAGACACGTCACATACAGACACAGACATGGAGACACATCAAATACTTCAAATATATCTAAACACATACATACATACACGTACAGACAGACACGTCACATACAGACACAGACATGGAGACACATCAAATACTTCAAATATATCCAAACACATACATACATACACGTACAGACAGACACGTCACATACAGACACAGACATGGAGACACATCAAATACTTCAAATATATCCAAACACATACATACAACATACACGCACAGACAGACACGTCACATACAGACACAGACATGGAGACACATCAAATACTTCAAATATATCCAAACACATACATACATACACGTACAGACAGACACGTCACATACAGACACAGACATGGAGACACATCAAATACTTCAAATATATCCAAACACATACATACATACACGTACAGACAGACACGTCACATACAGACACAGACATGGAGACACATCAAATACTTCAAATATATCCAAACACATACATACATACACGTACAGACAGACACGTCACATACAGACACAGACATGGAGACACATCAAATACTTCAAATATATCCAAACACATACATACATACACGTACAGACAGACACGTCACATACAGACACAGACATGGAGACACATCAAATACTTCAAATATATCCAAACACATACATACATACACGTACAGACAGACACGTCACATACAGACACAGACATGGAGACACAGGCAAACACTAAGTGTCACATCATGATGCATCGTGTCACATCCTATGTGACAGCAAAAAAAGTTCTCCTCTTCTGTACTTTATCATTGTTTATTTCATATTTTACAAATTGTTACATTTGAGAAAAATAAAATTAACAAAAAAAAAATTTGAAATGAAAATTAGAACATAACAATAAATACAAAAATAAAAAGGTAATTATTTAAAAATTTAAAAAAAAAATGATGCAAAAATTTTGATTTCTCTTTTTTTTTTAAAAAAACTAAAATCAAAATTAACAAAATTCATAATTTAAATAATTCATTTGTCTGTTTTTCAATTGCACTTAAAATTCATATAAAATTCATATTCAAAGTTAAAATTCATATTTTTAATTACACTTAGAAATTCATAATTTACATATTTCATTTTCTGTTTTTTAATTACATTTAAAATTCATATCAAAATTAACAAAATTCATAATTTAAATAATTCATTTGTCTGTTTTTTTAATTGCACTTAAAATTCATATCAAATTTATGCTAAAATTCAAAAGTCATATATAATTCATTTTTTTAATTACACTTAAGAATTCATAATTTAAATAATTCATTGTCTGTTTTTTAATTATACTTAAAAATCATATAAAGTTTATATTCAATTAATAATGAAAATAGATTTAATGATAAAAAAATGATTTACTTAAAAAGAAAGTAATAGTAATAAATTAATAAAATTAAATTCCTCTCAGTTCCTCTCATTTCCATTTTCTTTTCAATTTATTTCTCATTTAATTATGACAAATAAAATTCTCTCATTCTGATAATATTTTTCTTTTTTTTTTCTGCATTTTCTTATCATAATTTATCAATTATTCCTATCTGATAACATCTGCTATGAAAAGAAATAAACAGAAAATTTGGGTGATAACTTAAATTTAAAACAAAATTAATTAAATAAAATAGTTTAAATAATTATTTAAATATTTTAAATAGATAACAAATTCAATTCGATATTATTTTTTTTTTTTTATTAAATTTTTATTTTTGCAATATATTTCGCTTGCTGAAATGTAATACTTTTATTTGAATTATATATGAATAAATATAATTTTTTGTTTTTTGAATTTATTGGAAAAGAAATGAGAAAAATTATTTTTGAAATGATAAATTACATCATTTTAATTTCTTTCTATTTTATTGACATTTTTGAATTTCTTTTTTTTTCTTCTTCCATTCCATTTCTTACTTTTATTTGTTTCTATTAATAAAACAAAATTTTAAAGCAGTTTAAGTGATAAATTTCAAAAATATTGAACAGTCAATTATAACAAATACTGCAAGATTGAAAAAATAAAAATAAAATTTATTTTAAAATGGAAAAAAAAAATTTTTGTTAAAATTTTTCTCGACGAAAAAATAAAGGAAAACAGAAAATTATTAATAAAATTGACAGTTAGAAAGCTGGAAAAATAGCTTAAAAATATTAATGAAATTCCGAAATTATATTAAAATTATTGAAATTAAAAAATTAATATAAAAATATCATTTTCCATTTTTTTGTTATTTTATTGCGGTTATAAATTTGATTAGAATTTTTTTTTCAAATTAATTTTAGTTAAAAATTATTTTCCACTGATTTGAATTTTATTCAATATTTTTAAAAAATTAATAGTTAATAAAAAAATTGAATTAAATTTCAAACAAATGAGTGTATCAAATTGATTGTAATCGACCTTTTAACTTAAGTTTTGAAAAATAATTGACCTTTTAACTTAAGTTTTGAAAAAAAATTTTTTAAATTAATTTTAGTTAAAAATTATTTTGCACTGGTTCGAATTTAATTAAAAAAATCGAATCAAAATTCAAACAAATGAGTGTATCAAATTGATAACTGATGAATACATGCATGAAGTAATTGACCTTTTAACTTAAGTTTTTTTAAAAAAAAAAAAAAAAGTAAAATTAGATCAAGGAAGTTCAAAAAGGGAAAAAAATAAATAAATTGAAATGAATGTAATGCAACAATGTTAAACGGAAGTAATAAAAAAAAAACAAAAAAAAAATTAATTAGTGGAAAAATTAATTTCGAACTTTTAATAATTTTTTAACATTTGAATTAATTCAAAAAATTTTTTTAAAAATACAAACTTTCCAAACTAAAAAATTAAATGAACTCATTAGCAACAAAAAAAATTTCAAAAAAAAATGAAAATATGAAAAATGAGACATGTCTGCTTCATAGTTGACGTCAGCTTTTCAATCAATGATTCATAGTTTTTGAAATTTGAAACTAAAAAATTTTTTGAATTTCAACAAGAACGAACATTTATTGTTATAAAAATTAACAATTTTTGTTTTGTTGAAAAGTTTTTTAAAAAAAAAATTTTTTTTAAAAAACGGAAAATTAGTAATTTTTTCATTAAAACAAATAATAGTACAAGAAGATATATATGTAATTATTATTATCTTTATTAAAGTTAATGAAAATAATAATTATTAATGAATTAAATTTGTGAATTAAATTTATTTTTTGTCAAAAATTTTTAAAAATTGAAATAATTGTATAACTTGTTAAGAAAGTAAAGAAAAGAAAAAAAACTTTGTTATTGAAATAATTAGTTTTGAATATTTTGAAGACTTATTATTTTGTTATGTAAATTTTTTTTTTTAATTTTTTAATTTATATTTTTTTAAAAAGAATTTACACCGACATTCAATTTGCTTAATTAAGAAGCTATTAGTTAAAAGTTAGTTCAAAAATTTTCATCAATTCGATATAATTCTATTTATCACTCAAATTGTAGCGAACATTTCAAGATGTGATAATTGATATATTATAGATATTATTATTTTTGGTTGGAATATTTATATTTCAATTCAACAGGTGGTTTTTTTTTCAAATATCAATGATTAGTTGATAAATAATTAAAATTACTTTATGATAAGGTTAACAAATAATTGGGAAAAGTAATCATAGGTAAAAGTAAACGTGAAAGTATGCTTATGTTTTAATTCATTAAATAGTTTTTTTAAAATATCAATGATCAGTTGATAAATAATTGAAAATTACTTTATGATAAGGTTAACAAATAAGTGAGAAAAGTCGTAGATGAAAGTAAAGGTAAAATTATATTTATATTTTAATTAAACAAGTGGTTTTTTTAAATATCAGTGATTAGTTGATAAACAATTGAAAATTACTTTATGATAAGGTTAACAAATAAGTGAGAAAAGTCGTAGATGAAAGTAAAGGTAAAAGTATATTTACATTTTAATTAAACAAGTGGTTTTTTAAAATATCAATGATTAGTTGATAAATAATTGAAAATTACTTTATGATAAGGTTAACAAATAAGTGAGAAAAGTCGTAGATGAAAGTAAAGGTAAAAGTATATTTACATTTTAATTAAACAAGTGGTTTTTTAAAATATCAATGATTAGTTGATAAATAATTGAAAATTACTTTATGATAAGGTTAACAAATAAGTGAGAAAAGTCGTAGATGAAAGTAAAGGTAAAAGTATATTTACATTTTAATTAAACAAGTGGTTTTTTAAAATATCAATGATCAGTTGATAAATAATTGAAAATTACTTTATGATAAGGTTAACAAATAAGTGAGAAAAGTCGTAGATGAAAGTAAAGGTAAAAGTATATTTATATTTTAATTAAACAAGTGGTTTTTTTAAATAGCAGTGATTAGTTGATAAATAATTGAAAATTACTTTATGATAAGGTTAACAAATAATTGGAAAAAGTAATCGTAAATAAAACTAAACGTAAAAGTAAGGAAATAATTATTAGAAAAAAGAAATGCAATGATATATTAATGATATCAATAGTAGTATAAATATTTTGTCTCAAATATTTCAAAAAAATATTTTAAACAAAATATTTTTTAATTACACAAAAAAAAATAAATAAATAAATAAATAAAAAAGTACTGTTTATTAGATGAAATTTTAAATTGTGTTAAGAATGATAATTACTTTAATAGTATAATTAACAAAATTACATGAAAATGACGAAAATTTGCGTCATTTATAGAAAAAAAAGTGAAGTAATTACAATTGACATTTGCTAATAATTAAATAAATTGAATTAAATAAAATGAATAATTTGTAAAATTCATCAGAAATTAAAGAAAATTAAGTAAATATGACATTTTCAATTTTCAGTTTTTTTTTCTTTTAAAGTATTATTTGAAAAGAAGAAAAAAAGAGCAAAAAGTATTTATTTGCTAATTTTTTATAATTTAAAATTTTTGTATTTTATTTTTGTAAATTGTAAACAGTCAATTTATTAAGACCAATTAGTGATATTTTTTTCTTAAATTCATTTCATTCTTACTTTATTCTTAATTACTTATTAAAAAAAAAATGATAACTTCGACTGCTGTTGCTTTTGTCTTTCAATTAATTTTGATAATCACGTAGGTGCGTGATTTACGTGATTTCCGTCCTTCGTGGACACTTTGTTATCGTAAGGGTACGTTTGTGGCTGTGCTGTATACGTCCGATAGGATCAATTAAGCTACGAGGTAAAAGGTTAAATAAATAGAATCCAGTTATTAGCAATGATTCCAGGAGAGTAATTCTGACTTCAAAACCGGACGGATTTGAACCGTAAAAACCGTTCGTTTACGAAAAGATCAAATTGCTGTCATCTGTCCAAGCTTGTTAAATCTACGAGAAAAAAAAAATGAAAAAGACGAAATGGTGTACGAAAAGGCAAATGAGAAGTACACCGGAAGTCATAAACCCAACCTTGCATGCAGGTAATTTAGCCTTGCATGCGGGTAGCCTAACAATTTGGTAGCTTGGGATTAGCAGTTTTATTAGGTAGCATTTTAAATGACCAAGTAATCTTCTGGATAAATTACCCATGCTAAATTCGTTCCCATAAAAAAAAACGAAGAGCATTTTCGGAGAGTATGATAGCATTGCATACTTTTCCGGTCCGGTAAAACGTAAAACCTTTCATTCAGAAATTGAATTCATACATTCAAAACTTAATCACTTTAAAAATTGCTGATAAGAAGATTATATCAATTAAATTATGCTTTTACAATTTTTCACTTCAAAATAAACAACTTTTTTTTTTCAAATTGATCTAAACTTTTCAAATTGATCTAAACTTTTCAAGTTGATCGCTCGAAAAAAAAAATCAAAACAAATAAACTGATCTTTGTCTTTTGGTTGTCACATCCAGAAAAAAGATTCATGCAGATGACAGAATTATAATTCTTGTTGACATCAAATATTATTAGTCTAAAAAAAGAAGTTTTAATTTAAGTTTAATTTAAGAGCGACTATCATAAATTGCTCCTATAACAATAGACATTATTATTTTTTTATGCTAAAATTTTATCGACAAATATAATTTAACCAATAACTTAAAATTTTATATTCAAATTCAAATTTTTACAATTCATTGAGCATATTCATAGTGCATTGCACAATTTTTGTCACATCAAAATGACATTTTATGTAAAATGTCAAACAAATTGTATCGTTTTGTGCAAAAAAAAAAACAAACAAACTTAACTTCCATTTTCAAACCAAATTTTTTTTAAAAAAAAAAGAGAGAGAGAGAGTTCAATGTCAACAATTTAATATTACAACAGCAACAGACAATTTTTCATGGCTTACTTCACCGATGACTTTTTTGTGACACTCTTTGATAACTTATCAAAATAAATGTTTTGGATTTTCATGAAAGAAATTTAAAGATTAATTTGATGAAAAAAGCTATGACTCACAATTATTGGTCATTCACCGCTATGACTCAGAACCATTGGTCATTTATCGCTATGACTCAGAATTACTGATCACTTACCGCTATCACCTGTCACTCACAATCATTGATCATTTACCGCCATGACTCAGAATTATTGGTATTGGTCATTTACCGCCATCATTCTGAATCATTGGTCATTTGCCGCTATCACCTGTGTCACAATCATTGGTCATTCACCGCTATGACTCAGAACATTGATCTACCGCTATGACTCAGAATTATTGATCATTTACCGCTATCACCCAGAATCATTGGTCACTTACGCTATCACCCGGAATCATTGGTCATTTACCGCTATGACTCAGAGTTACTGATCATTTACCGTTATCACTCACAATCATTGATCATTTACCGCTATCACTTCAATTATTGGTTCATTTACCGTTATCACTCACGATCATTGATCATTTACCGCTATCACTCACAATCATTGATCATTTACCGCTATCACTCACAATCATTGATCATTTACCACTATCACCCACAATCATTGATCATTTACCGCTATCACTCACAATCATTGATCATTTACCGCTATCACCCAGAATCATTGGTCATTCACCGCTATCACCCAAAATCATTGGTCATATACCGTCATCACCTATGACCCCTTCGTCATTATCATTTAGATTACACTCTGCTGAGCATCCAAACTAATATCTTTTGGATGGAACATTATTCTACTCTCGCATAGGTCATCACAACTAAAAGTGTCACAGAGGAACACTCTGAATCGAACCACTCTAATAGAGTGACACAACACTGAGACATACGTACATATCTCAACGACAACTGTTCCCTACCCTATTTGAGGACATTCATGAGTGAATTTGTCTGATGACGAAGAGAGGAACCAATTGCGCCTCACTAGCATATGAGACCTTCAAATTGTGTCTTTTACAATAAACACTACTACTTCCTCTCTTCTCATTATTGACCTTTTCAATTATTTGAAAAAAGTATTTGAAGTAATTTTGTTGAATGATTCATTCAAAAATATTTGATCATAAAATAAACATATAAATATTTGATAAATTTAATATAAATGAAAAAAAAAAAAGAAAAGAAACAAACTTTAATTTTAATTTTAAATATTATTTTTCAAACTATTATGTAAACAAACTTTAATTTTAAATATTACTTTTGAACTACTTTTTTATTTTAAATATTACTTTTGAACTATTTTTTTATTTTAAATATTACTTTTAAACTAATATACAAATTTAAAATAGAGGAAACTATCGTAATATTTGATAAATTAACATAAATAAAAAAAAAAGAGAAAAAGAAACAAACTTTAATTTTAAATATTATTTTT
The DNA here is from genome assembly GCA_012070555.1 of Brugia pahangi. Classification (NCBI taxonomy): domain Eukaryota; kingdom Metazoa; phylum Nematoda; class Chromadorea; order Rhabditida; family Onchocercidae; genus Brugia; species Brugia pahangi. Next base: position 102,096 of record JAAVKF010000059.1, on the reverse strand, counting down.
TAAACTATTATACAATTTTTTTTTTTAAAAAAAAGAAAAGCTATCGTAATATGATTAATTAATTTTTTAGTAATATGTTTAGCTTTGAAATCAAAGACTAAATATATTTGCTTCATTAATTTTTATGGTATTTGAAATCATATTAAATATGAAATATGAAACACATAAAGAAGCAATTAAATTTTTTTTTTTGCTTTTTAAAAATTTATTTAAAATTAAAATTTAAAAAGAAAAGAAAAATTATTTATTTGTAGAGTACAATGAAAAGATGAATTAATGCAAATGAGAAATGGGAAAAAAAAAATATTATTTATCTAATTTATCCTAAAATACTGAGAATTATTGTTTATATCTAATTTATTCAATTTTAGCCTAGCAATAGCCTAGTGTTAGCCTAGCAATAGCCTAGTGTTAGCCTAGTAACAGCCTAGCATTAATCTGAAGCCTTAAAATAATTCATTTAAAATTACATGCAAAGAAATTACAGACATTTTTATCAAATGTTCTAATCGAATAAATTATTCCGTTTTTTGTCTCGTCCGGAAAAAAAATGCATTTCAGATCGGAATTCTTACATCATAATTTAACACAAAATATTTCATCTAAAATTACATGCAAAGAAATTACGGACATTTTTATCAAATATTCTAATCGAATAAATTATTCCGTTTTTTTTCTCGTCCGGAAAAAAAATGCATTTCAGATCGGAATTCTTACATCATAATCTAACACAAAATATTTCATCTAAAATTACATGCAGAGAAATTACAGACATTTTTATCAAATATTCTAACCGAATAAATTATTCCGTTTTTTTTCTCGTCCGGAAAAAAAATACATTTCGAATCGGAATTCTTGCACCATAATCAAATACAATCATTTTGATGCAATTATTTCAAACTCAATGAATGTTTTCAATCGAATGATTTAGTTAAAATTATTTTTTTTTTTTAAATTATGAAAAGTTCAAAAATATTTGAAAACATAAAAACTTACAGAATTACGGTAAAAATTAATAAACAAAAAAAATTTGCTTAAATAAATAAATTAATGATAAGCAAATTTTATTTATAACTAATATTGCTAATTATATGAATTTTTAAAATAATTATAAAATCGCTTTTTTTTTTATTTCAAAATTACTATGTGACATTTTTAATAAGAAATAATTATTTTAGGAATTTTTAATAGAGCAAAAAGTGTTAACGAAAATTTTTTTTTGATAAAATTTATATTTTCCCTTTTTTTTCGCATTTTTTTTCAAAACTATTTGTTGAGAAAAATTATTATTTAATGTTTGCATAGATTATTTATTTGTAAATATATAATAAATTGTTTTATTTGTAAATAAGAACAAACATAAATTAATTAAATAAGCTAAATAAAAGTAAAATTTAATACTTTTAAAGTTAAATTAAAAATTGAAATTTAATATTTATGCTACAACTTTAATAATAATCAAATAATCGATATCAATTGATTTAATTCACATAATTATTAGAAAAAAAAATAAAAATTTTAATAGTTTGAATGTTTGCGCTGCTTGTTTATCACTTTATCAAAAAAATAAATTAGCTGATAGACAGATCAACATAATCACTTATCACAATTGATCATAATATCATTTTAATTGATTAGAATTATGTAGCTTTAATGAAACTATCTTCTATTAAAGATAAATTTAAATTAATTATTTAAATTTTAAAAATAAATTAGCTGAAAGACATATCATCTTAACACTCAAAAACTGTAATCACTTATTAGAATTTATCATAATATCATTTTAATTCATTGGAATTATTTAGTTTTTTATTTCTATTACCTATTAAAGATAAATTTAAATTAATTACTTAAATTTTAAAAATAAATTAGTCTGAAAGACATATCGTCTTAACACTCAAAAACTGTAATCACTTATCAGAATTTATCATATTATCACTTTAATTCATTGGAATTATTTAGTTTTCTATTTCTATTACCTATTAAAGATAAATTTAAATTAATTACTTAAATTTTAAAAATAAATTAGTCTGAAAGACATATCGTCTTAACACTCAAAAACTGTAATCACTTATCAGAATTTATCATATTATCACTTTAATTCATTGGAATTATTTAGTTTTTTTATTTCTATTACCTATTAAAGGTAAATTTAAATTAGTTATTTAAATTTTAAAAATAAATTAGCTGCTAAGACACATAATCATAATATTGAAAAAATATATTAGCTTTTTTTAATGAAACTATCATCCATTAAAGGTAATATTGAAGTTAAGGTAAAATACCTAAATTAAGGGTAATACAAATATACCCAAATTAAAGGTAATATAAATATACCCAAATTAAATGTAATATAAATATACCAAAATTAAAGGTAATATAAATATACCAAAATTAAAGATAATATAAATATACCCAATTCAAAGGTAATATAAATATACCCAAATTAAAGGTAATATAAATATACCCAAATTAAAGGTAATATAAATATACCCAATTCAAAGGTAATATAAATAGTAAAACTTATACTTTCAATTTATGTTCCCTAAATTTACTATCTGCATTTCTTATTTAACTTACTTAAGTGCTATAATTTTTTCTTCCCTCAATTCAATAATATTATATTTTTGCTCTTATAGCTTTTCAGTTTTTTTTTTTTTTTTTAAATTTTTTTTTTTAGCTTATTTGATTTGATTAAAGCACTTAATCTCTTTCAAATAGACTAATAAAATTTTTTTTTTTTTTTTTGCTGAAGCAATAAAATTTTAAAATGCTTCTAATAGTAGCAAAATAATAAATATTATTTCAATTTAATTTCAATTCAACAATTTTGCATTTATCATATAATTTTTGAGGTTAAAATTTTCACCAAAAGTAAAAATTTTGGAAAAAAAAATTTTTTCTTTTGTCAAAGAAAAAAGAATGGAAAAAAAGAGAGAAAAAAAATGAAAGAATTTTATCGAATTCATAGTAATAAATAATAATGTTTCGTTCAAAAATTCACAATAATACTTTAAAAATATTTTGAAAATAAATTTGCATTTGGAAAAGAAAAAAAGAAAAATTGAATATTTATTGAAAAATTTTGTATGCTAAAGTAATTTTCTTTTTTTTTTTTTGGTCTTCTAGAAATATTTAAAATTTTTCTTAAACTATTTATTAAATTTTAAATTGAGGAAAAAAAAAGGAAAGAAATGATAATAATTTTACTCTTTTTTTTTTGAGTTTTCTGATGAAAAAAAAAAAATTGCTTAGCAACTTTTATTAGATTATTTATGAGCATTTTTAAAATATCAATATGAAAAAATTGTGAAAGTACTTTCTTTTTTTTTTTTTTTTAAAGTTTTAATAAATTTATTAGGTAATCAATTAATAATGCATATTTGATAATGTATACAAAGTGCATAGGAAAGTAAAACTTAAAAAAAATTCAATAATTTTATGAATATGAAGAAAAATATTTAAAGGAAATGAAAAATGAAATGTTAATATTAAAAAAATTCAAATTTAAATTTATCATTTTCAATTTGAATAATTCAAATATAAGCAATCGATTGATCAAAATTAATTTTATGATTTTAAAAAAAGTACTTAAAAACAACTGAAATGAAAAATGAAATGATAATGAAGAATTCAAATTTAAATTTATCACTTTCAATTTGAACAATTCAAATATAAGCAATCGATTAATCAAAATTAATTTTATAATTGTAAAAAAAAATATTTAAAAGAAATTGAAATGAAAAATGAAATGATAATATTAAAAGAATTCAAATTTAAATTTATCATTTTCAATTTGAATAATTCAAATATAAGTAATCGATTGATCAAAATTTATCATTTATCATTTTCAATTTGAACAATTCAAATATAAGCAATCGATTGATCGAAATTAATTTTATGACTATAAACAAATATTTAAAAAAGAAATTAAAATGAAAAATGAAATGTTAATATTAAAAGAATTCAAATTTAAATTTATCACTTTCAATTTGAATAATTCAAATATAAGCAATCGATTGATCAAAATTTAGCTAACTGATAATGTCCAGGAAAATATGCAAACGATAATTACAGATGGGCTAAATTCATCTCTATTTCACGCATCAATTAATTCAACCTTCTGCTCAAAATATTTGATCGATTTATTTTGAATGGTAAAATTATAATAATATGCTAATGCTTAATTATAATTGATCAATGATTAATTAAATTTACATATAAAAATTAAAATTATTATAATTTTAAATTTATTGTAATAAAAATTTTTATTGCTTAATGAATGGGAAAAAGAAAAAGTAAAAAAAAACGAAAGAAATAATTAAATGAAATTTTTTTAAACAATGAAATGAAGGTTATAAAATATTGATTAATTTAAAATTGTGATATTATTATTATAATTTTAATTTTATTATAATGAAAATAATTAAAGTGTTAATGAATTTAAAATTGTGATATTATTATTGTAATTTTAATTTTATTATAATGAAAATAAATAAAATATTAATGAATTTAAAATTGTGTAATTATTATAATTAATTTAATTTTAATTTTATTATAATAACAATTTTCATTGCTTAATAAAAGAGAAAAAAAGAAATTAAAAAAGAAATGATTAAATGAAATTTTTTAAACAATGAAATTAAATGCTAATGAATTTAAAATTATGATAATATTATTATTTTAATAAATCTAATGTTAATTAATTTAAAATTGTGATATATAAATTATTATTGTTTTAATTTTATTATAATGAAAAGAAATAAAGTGTTAATGAATTAAAAAATTGTAATAATATTAAAATTATTTTAATTTTAATTTTATTATAATAACAATTTTTATTGTTTAATAAAAGAGAAAAGGAGAAATTAAAAAAGAAATAATTAAAATAAAATGAAAGAAATAAAATGTTAAAAAATTTAAAATGATAATAACATTTCAACAACATTCAACAAGTAAACATAACAAAATTAATTGATATTCTGTGATCTTTCAAACATTTCTTAGTTTTTTCTTAATGATATTTTTGCTTTTCTTTAATGGGTAATTCTTTCCCATTTAATTTTACCCTTTTAACTAATTAAAGAAGTAAATAGAGAGAAAGAGAGAGAGAGAGAGAAAGAAGGAGAGAGAGAGAATTTAATTTACCCTTTTTACTGATTAAAGAAGTAAATAGAGAAAGAGAGAGAGAGAAGGAGAGAGAGAGAATTTAATTTACCCTTTTTACTGATTAAAGAAGTAAATAGAGAGAAAGAGGGAGAGAGAAAGAAGGAGAAAGAGAGAGAATTTAATTTACCCTTTTTACTGATTAAAGAAGTAAATAGAGAGAAAAAGAGAGAGAGAGAGAGAGAGAAAGAAAGGAGAGAGAGAGAATTTAATTTACCCTTTTTACTGATTAAAGAAGTAAATAGAGAGAAAGAGAGAGAGAGAGAGAGAGAATTTAATTTACCCTTTTTACTGATTAAAGAAGTAAATAGAGAGAAAGAGAGAGAGAGAGAGAAAGAAGGAGAGAGAGAGAATACAATTTACTCTTTCAACTAATTAAAGAAGTAAATAGAGAGAAAGAGAGAGAGAGAGAGAATTTAATTTATCCTTTTTACTGATTAAAGAAGTAAATAGAGAGAAAGAGGGAGAGAGAAAGAAGGAGAAAGAGAGAGAATTTAATTTACCCTTTTTACTAATTAAAGAAGTAAATAGAGAGAAAGAGAGAGGGAGAGAGTGAATTTAATTTTACCCTTTTTTGTTAAAATAAAACAAATAGAAAGGGAGAGAGAGAGAGAAAGAAAGTAATTTATTATAAAAAAATGTAAAAATTGTTTAAATTTAAAAGCAAAAACTTTTTGTTTCCTTTTTTTTATTTACTAATAGTATACTTAGTTGTACTTAACACAGTGATAACAAAGAGATTTTTGAAAGAGATAAAAAAAACTTTTTTTTTTCATATCAAAAAATATTTTTTTGTATATTTTAATTTTGAATAAAAATTAAAAATATTATAAATTAAAAAAAAAAGAAAAACTTTAAAATTTCTTTTCAAATATTATAGAAAAATTTTCGGCAATTTAACTAATTGAATTGAAAAAAATTTTTTTTTTTGAAAATATGACCGATGGCTAATTATAGTAAATGTAAATTATGTCAATTTGGTGTAAATTATTGTCAATTTTGATGATTTATAAAAAATTAATCTGATTAATCGAAATTGTCCAAATAAAAATGAAAGAATCATAAAATGTCTAAAATTTAACAAATTTATTTAAAATTTAAAAAATTTATTTCATTGAAAAATGTAAATTAGCCCTAATTTGAGCAATTATTTTCTCTTGATTTGCTTAATTTTATTTTAAATCATTTTTTTTTTAATGTTAAATTTATTTATATGTTTTCATTTTTTTGTTTTTTGCGTGTTTATAAATTAATGTTTATTTGATATTATGTTTATATTTTTATACTGTTTATATTTATTTAATTTATTTTTTCTTTCTGAATAAATTTTTTAAAGAAAAATTTTTTTCGTTGTATATACTAATTGTTTAATTAGTATGGAAATGAATAATTTATCCATTCATCTATTTTATTAAATGTAACTTTTTTAATTAAAGTATTACGCAAAGTAAAAAAAAAAATATTAAATTTAAAAAATTGTTAATTAAAGTATTACGTGAAATACTTGTACTATTGTCACGTATTTTTACGTATGTAGCAAAAAAAAATTAATTAGTATTATATTACTTCTTGTTTGCAATAGACTTTAGATGATAAAATAAAGTGATATTCAAATATGAGTGAAATTTGAATTTAAATATTTTGCACATTTGATTGAAATATATATATGAATAAATAATTTATTTATATATGAATAAATAATTTGAAAAAAATTTAATTTTGCAACGAAAAAAAATTTTTTTTAATTTTAATTTTTTCTTTTCGTTTTTGTTGTTCAAATTTAATATATCTATGAATTTTAAGCAATGTATAATTTTGAGAGAATATTAAAATATTTGATTTATTCAAAAAAAAAAAAAAAATACATTAAAGAAATTGAAAAACGAGAATTAATGCTCTGATTTCTCGATGCAAATTTTGCATTATTTAATTAATTACAGACATTTCAAAAAAAAAAAAAATTAATTAGGCAAACATTTGCATGCAGCTGTTTGATGAAATTAAACACATTTCATTAAAATTACATCCTTTTCATCGGTTAGATAGACCTAAATTTAAACCTAAATTTACACTTACAGAAAAAAATGAAATTTGATTTGAAATTAAATAGAATTGAAAAAATTTAAAATATTTGATTTGAATTTGATTAAATAAAAAAAAAAGAAATTACACTGATAACATTGGAATTTTATCAATGAAAAAGAAAGCAAGAAGAAAAACAATTATAATTGTTTAAATTATTGAATAACAAAATCATTATCACATTATCATAATCATTATCATTATTATCACCTTGAAAAGAAAAAGGAATAGAAAAAATGAAACAATAAAAGTGAAAAATGGAAAAATTATGATTTAAACATTAAAAATGATAATATGATATATTTTAATTTAAATATAATGCAAATTTTAATATTAGCAAAATAAAGTCACAAAAAAAAGTTTTATTTATTTGAATAATAAGAAGAAAATGAAGCTTTTTAAATGATTAGTGATAATGATAAAAAATTTTTAATTCATTTAAAAACTTACGCTAACATTTTAAAATTATTTTTAAACAAAGTAAATCAGTATATGTTAAGTTATTTGATATATCATTTAAAATATTACTTATTAATTCACACATCTAATGCTTAACTTATTAATCTATCAAATATTTACTTACTTAAAATCTATAAAATATTACTTATTAATTCACACTTCTAATTTTTAACTTATTAATCTATCAAATATTTACTTACTTAAAATCTACAAAATATTACTTATTAATTCACACTTCTAATGCTTAACTTATTAATCTGTCAAATATTTACTTACTTAAAATCTATAAAATATTATTTATTAATTCACACTTTTAATTTTTAACTTATTAATCTATCAAATATTTACTTACTTAAAATCTACCAAATATTACTTATTAATTCACATTTCTAATTTTTTCTGAAATTTATAAATTCAACAAAATCAAACATTGGCTAAGTGTGAAAATGATGATATAATTTCACTGACTAATCTCATCTCATCCTATCCCATCCTATATAAATTAAATGTTACCCAAAGATAATTGATGGTAGGGGGGGGGAGGGGGGTGGAGGAGGAGGAAAAAAAAGATGGGCAAATAGATGCGGGAAAGGAAATGATCAATTGCCCGATTCATATCGAAATAATTATTTGAAATGTATGTATGTGTGTGTATGTATGATTACGATTAATACTTCCTCTATTAATGTGACACTAATTATCTTTTAAAAGTAGCAATCAATAATAGATTGTTTCCTTAATCCTTCAATAATTTTAATTCAAATCTTTTTTTTTTCTTTTCATTTTATTTTTTGAATCTTTGAAAAAAAAAAATATATACGTAATTCATTTTATATTTATAAAAAAAAAAGGATAGAAATAAAAATTTGAGTATTTTCAATTTTTTTTTAATAGTTTTACACATAATTAAAAATTATTCAAAAAAAAAATATTATTTTAATAAAATTTAATTCAAATTATGCCAATTAGCTATATCAAATTAATTTTGAATATTATATAAATAATTATAATGATAAAAAAGTAAAATTTATTGAGTTTCTTTCATTTTTTTTAATAGTTTTACATATAGTTAAAAATTATTTATAAAAAATATTATTTTAACAAAATTTAATTCAAATTATGCCAATTAGCTATATCAAATTAATTTTGAATAATATTATATAAATAATTATAATGATAAAAAAATAGAATTTTAATTTTGAATATTATATAAATAATTATAATGATAAAAAATACAATTTATTGAGTTTCTTTCATTTTTTTTTAAATAGTTTTACATATAGTTAAAAATTACTTATAAAAAAATATTATTTAAATAAAATTTAATTTATATTATGCCAATTAGCTACACCAAATTAATTTTGAATAATATTATATAAATAATTATAATAATACAAATGAAATGCTAAAATTTTTTTTGCAAACAATTAATATTTGAGATATAAAATGAAATTTTTTTTTTTTGAATGCAAAAATTTAAAAAAAAAATTTTTTTGCTAATTTTTTGTTTCTTTTTGAAATAAATAAAAGAAAAAAGTGGAAATATACAAAAATAATAATAAAAAAAAAGAGTTATTTTAAAAAAAAATGAAATATATTGCAATTTAAGTAAGCATTTGTGATATGAATAAAATGAACAATTAAATAAAATAAAATTTTGATTGATTGACAAACATTTGCGCATTTTCTCTTCTCAAAGTCAATTTATTGTATTACTATTATAAATAAAATTGGCATTCATTAAATGGAACAAAATAGAAGCATTAAAAAACCAAAAAAAAAGGAAAAAAAAAGACAAAAATTAAATATAAAAGATAAAAGAATGGGAAAGTAAGAAAAAAAACAAAAACAGAATTTATATTAAAAATAAATAAATAAATAAACTATCTCAAAAATACTTTTTTTTTTAAAAAAAAAAAAAAAGTTAATTAAAGAAAAATTCAAACATTCATTAGTTCATTAATATTTTTTTATTTATTCATAATTCAAAAATTCATTAATATTTCTAATTTATTTATTTATTATTTATATCGTACAAAAAAATATTACTTACAAAACAAAAGTATAAAAAACAAAAGCAATTTATATTTATAATTTACTATATATATTTTTATAATATACAAAACGAAAAAATGGAAAAACGAAAAATTCATTTGACAGATATTAACTATATAAAATAATTTAATTTTTTATCCACTGATTTTAAATAATACATTCATTTTTAGTGTATGCAAAAAAAGAAAGTTTTTTAATTTCATTTATGAAAGTAATCAATTTCATAACTAAAAAAAAAAGGAAGAAATCATTGCTTCATTCGAAATATTATGCAGATTTTCATAAATATTAAGCATTAAAAAAGGAATTATTAATTTAAAAAAAAAAAATAAATAAAAAGTAAAAGGGAAGGAAGAAAGAGAGAAAGAAATGAAGGTTAAGAATTTATATTCATTAAATTAAAATGAAATATAGCATAAAATGAAATAATGCAAAAATGAAAAAAAAAAAAAAAGGAAAGAAAGAAAAATATTTTAGTGCTAATGAAAAATTTATGCATGGATAAAAAAGCTAATATTTGATTTTATACAGCTTTTTATATTTTCGCTTTTTTTAATATGTGAATTTTTTGTTGATTAATTTAAATTTCAACCTTAATCAAATTTAATTTTAATTTAAAAGTTTCAACTTTATTCGATTTCAAAAAAAAAACTTTTAAATTATAAATGATTAATGCAAACTATCAAATTTTATAAGTTTTTTAATATTTCATTTGATGCAATTAATCAATAAAATAATTGTTTATTTTATTTATAACTTTAAAAAAAAAAAAAAAAGTATTTCACTTAATCTTTCTTCTTTTTTTCTTTCGTCTATTTCCTACATTTTTGTCATCAAACTATTATTAAATTCAATTTGTGTCGCTTTTTTCATTTTCTTTCTGTCATTTCATTTTCTATTTTTCATTTTTCCATTTTAAAAATTGCTCAACTGTACTTCATTTATTAATGCCAAAAATTTTTGAGCACAAAACGAATAAAACTGTTTTTTTTCCTTTTTCGAGGAAAAAAAAAAGCAAACTGTTAATGAAAATGAAAAATGTAAAGTAAAATTTAAGAAGTGAAAAGCAAAAAAAAAAGAAAGAAAAATCAAGAAAAGAGAGAAAACAAAAAAAACTTTTAAAATTAATTAGAAATAAAATATATTCGAACTAATCTTTTTTTTTTTTTTTTTGTAAAATATGAAATGAAAATAAAATGAAAGATTAAGCATTAACAAAATGAAATGAATTATTCTAAAATAAATTCACTCATAAATACATACATACATATATATATCTCTATGGAAACAGTTCAATACATTTAAATTATTAAATGTATTAATTTTGTGGAAATTTTTTAAATTAACGAATGAATACAATTATAAGTGGTTTGTTCTTAACTTGCAAAAAAAAAAAAATTTTCTTACTTTCTTTTCTTTCTTTTGCTCACTTCTTCTTTGTCTTTCCTTTTTTTTAAGATTTTAAAATTTTAAACAATAAAATTAAATTTTTTTCTTTTGAAGAAAAAATTTTATTTTTAATAAATCGATTAAAAAATTAATAATAATAAAAAAAAATGTTTTAATAAAAATATTTCTAATACTAATATTACAATCAATAAAAGATTGTAAATAAAAATTTTTCATTCAAACTACAAATGAAAAATTTAATTTAAACCAAAAAGGATACAAATTGAATTGAGTAAATGCTAATAGATATTACCTTCTCATATTTATTAGTAACCTGAGAGAGAGAGAGAGAGAGGGAGAGAGGGAGAGAGGGAGTAAAACAAAAGTCAATAATAAAAGAGTAATATTATTGAGACACCTGTTGGTGATATATTGCAATTTCATGCTTACCTGTCATTGCTACAAATATGTTTACTAATTTATGCCGTAACATACTAATAGCTATCATTCGAATAATTAAATTTATTCATTTTCATTCCATTTCTAATTTTAGTAATTAATTACATTTAATTTCATTTTAAAAATGCATACAAAAAATTAGTAAATGAATGAAAAGTTGTAAAGAAAAAAAAAAAAGGAAAAACGATATTATATGATTATCTATCGCACAAAAATTTTGAGAAATTGAAAAATTTTTTTTTTTCATTCCATTTCTAATTTTAGTAATTAATTACATTTAATTTCATTTTAAAAATGCATACAAAAAATTAGTAAATGAATGAAAAGTTGTAAAGGAAAAAAAAAGAAAGAAAAAACGATATTATATGATTATCTATCGCACAAAAATTTTGAGAAATTGAAAAATTTTTTTTTCATTCCATTTCTAATTTTAGTAATTAATTACATTTAATTTCATTTTAAAAATGCATACAAAAAATTAGTAAATGAATGAAAAGTTGTAAAGGAAAAAAAAAGAAAGAAAAACGATATTATATGATTATCTATCGCACAAAAATTTTGAGAAATTGAAAAAAAATTTTTTTTTCATTCCATTTCTAATTTTAGTAATTAATTACATTTAATTTCATTTTAAAAATGCATACAAAAAATTAGTAAATGAATGAAAAGTTGTAAAGGAAAAAAAAAGAAAGAAAAAACGATATTATATGATTATCTATCGCACAAAAATTTTGAGAAATTGAAAAATTTTTTTTTTCATTCCATTTCTAATTTTAGTAATTAATTACATTTAATTTCATTTTAAAAATGCATACAAAAAATTAGTAAATGAATGAAAAGTTGTAAAACAAAAAAAAAAGAAAGAAAAACGATATTATATGATTATCTATCGCACAAAAATTTTGAGAAATTGAAAAAAAATTTTTTTTTTTTCATTCCATTTCTAATTTTAGTAATTAATTACATTTAATTTCATTTTAAAAATGCATACAAAAAATTAGTAAATGAATGAAAAGTTGTAAAGGAAAAAAAAAGAAAGAAAAACGATATTATATGATTATCTATCGCACAAAAATTTTGAGAAATTGAAAAAAAATTTTTTTTTCATTCCATTTCTAATTTTAGTAATTAATTACATTTAATTTCATTTTAAAAATGCATACAAAAAATTAGTAAATGAATGAAAAGTTATAAAGCAAAAAAAAAGAAAAAACGATATTATATGATTATCTATCGCACAAAAATTTTGAGAAATTGAAAAATTTTTTTTTTTTTTTTAAAAGAAATTATTCGTATTTGAAAGTTGAAATTTTCTCAAAATTTGCATTGTGTAATTTTAAAAATGAAATGAAATTTTTTTTTTCTATTCTTTTCTTTTGCATTTTTATGAAGAATAAAATGACGTGAATTAAACTTAGAGTGTCGCGATAATAGCATATGACAATTTAGAACAAAAAAAAAAAAAAAAAAAAAGGAGGAAAGAAAAGAAAATTGATTTTAAAAAGATTTATCATATCGAAAAATAAAATTTCTTTTTCCTTAAATTATTACTTATTAAAATTGAAAAAAAATTTTTTTTAAATATAAAATTTTTAAAATGTAATAATGAAAAAATTGAATAGAAATAATTTGTTTTTTTATTAAAAACAAAAAAAAAAATAATAAATTTTGTTTGTCAAATTTTTGAAGTTCTTTTTTTTTTTTTTTTTATTTTTTTGTGATAAATAATTTTTCGTTGTTTACAGATTGAATGATAGTTTTATCAAATTCTAATAAGTTACTAATAATTTGCGAATAAAAAAAAAACAAATTTTAAAAATATTTGAAAATAATATAGTAGTAGAGCAGCAAATGATCTAAATATAAATTAATTTAATATTAGCATTTTTTTATTAGCTTAATGAACAATTTGCACCAAAAGTATTTTACTTATGTATATTTTATGCAAATTTACTCTTTTTTTTTCATCATTTCAAATATTTTAGCTTTTAAGCGAAAATATTTTTTTTTTTCAAGAAAAAAGAAGGAAAAATAATTTGAAATTCAAAAAAAAAAAAAAATTGAAAGTTATAAGCGAAATAAGCGGAAAAAGAAAGTATTACTAAAATTGAAAAAAATGAATTTTTCATTTGAGAGAAAAAATAACAAAAAAATTTTTTTTCTTTTTTATTTTCAATTCAATTTTATAGAGGAATGAAAGAGAAGAATGAAGAATTTTGCAGAAAAAAAAAAAAGAAGTAAATTTGTGAAAAAAATTTTTCAAACAAGTGAAAATAACAATTTGACAAAATTGCTGACCTGAAAGAGGGAAAAGGTGACAGGAAGAAGGTATGAACGATTGAAATATGTGACAAATTGAAATATCAAATTTTTAAAATTAGAGGATAATTTGCTAATAATGAATTTTGTTTTTCATTTGCATATAAAATTATTTGTTTTTTTATATAAAATTATTTTTTTTAATATTTAATTGTTTATTATTATTTAAGCATTAATTCATTATTTATTTAAGCATTTATTTATTTATTATTTATTATTATTTAATTAAATAAAATTTTTTAAGGAAAAATAATCAAATAAACAAAAAATAGAAGGCAAAATTGAAAATGAAAATAAAATTTTAAAAAAAAAATTTGGAATATTTCAAAAGTATTTTCTATCTTTTCACAAATATTATATATATATATTTTGTTTATTATTATTAATATTTATTATTATTTAGGCATTAATTCATTATTTATTTTAGCATTTATTTATTATTTATTACTATTTAATTAAATAAAGCTATTTAAGAAAAAATAAGCAAAAAATAGAAGGCAAAATTGAAAATGAAAATAAAATATTAAAAAAATTTTAGGATATTTCAAAAGTGTTTTCTATCTTTTCACAAATATTATATATATATATATTTTTTAAATTAAATTTGTCAAAATAAGAAATATTTTGTGTTCAAGCATTTGCATTTTTTCGACTAAACAATTTTTTATTTTTGTCCAAAAGTTTACGAAAATTTATCAAAGCATTAAAATATATGCCATTCGTTAAATTTTTTTTTCATAAATTTAAAAATTTTAAATTATAACAATTTAAGAGACTTTTGAAAAAAAAATTAATTTTTTTTTTTTTGTTACATTTTTAAATTTTTAATGTTTATTCAAATAATTCAGCAAAATTCACAACACTATCAATCATCTATCATATTTGAAAAAAATAAAAATTATAAAATTTGATTTTTTGAAATAACTAAAATCATTTTAGGATGAGAATTTTTCTAATTTCATTTTTTTTTTTTTATTTCCACTGAAATTTTCATTAATTTATTTACGACATATTGCAAAACAAAGTACAACGAAGAGAAATTAAAATAAATCAAAGTAAGTGTTAAATAGTTTTGAAAGTACTTCAAAATGTGAGAAAGAAAAAAACGCAAATTTAATTTCAAAAAAAAAAAAAAAAAAATTTAAGACAATCAACTTTAAACCACAAAAAAAAAGACGGAAGGAAATATGCATGAATATGTGAGAACTTTCTATTTTGCATATTTAATTATTTGTTCTATTTTTTAAAAAAAGATTTAATTTATAAGAAAACGAAAGAGCTTATCTTTCATATCATATCATTCTTATCAATCAATAAAATGCATATTGCTGCTAGTCAATCAATCGATCAATCAATCAATTGATCAATCATTTCTGCCATTAATTAATAATATATAATTAAGAAATATGCAAGAATATGTGAGAACTTTCTATTTTGCATATTTAAATATTTGCTCTATTTTTAAAAAAAAATTTAATTTATAAGAAAACGAAAGAGCTTATCATATCATATCATTGTTATCAATGAATAAAATGCATACTGCTCCTAATCAATCAATCAATCGATCAATCAATCAATTGATCAATCATTTCTACTATTAATTAATAATGTATGAGCTTATCATATCATTCTTATCAATCAATAAAATGCATATTGCTGCTAATCAATCAATCAATCAATCAATCAATCGATTGATCAATCATTTCTACCATCAATTAATAATATATAATTTTCTATAACTATGCTAAAATTAACTTTTATAAAAATTAAATTTACTACTTTTTATCATTTCAAATTTCAAACATTTATGTTTGAAAGATAAAAAAAAAAGAGAATTTACACATATTTGAAATGTGTAAAATTTGTAAATAAATGTGAAAATTAAATCAAAATGTGTGACGTAAAACGATGCAAACTTCCGTTTTTGCTAATTTTGTGTCACATACACACATACATACATACATACACATACACACATACATATACACACATACATCTATATATTGCACATACACGCATGCATATATATTACAGAATACACACACATGCATATACATTCATATATTACACATACACACATACATACATACATATATATATACATACACACATACATACATACACATACACACATACATATACACACATACATCTATATATTACACATACACGCATACATATATATTACAGAATATACACACATGCATATACATTCATATATTACACATACACACATACATATACATACATCCATATATATTACAGACAGACACACATACATATACATACATACATATATATTACAGATAGACACACATACACATACACACATACATACATACATTCATATGTTGCACATACATACACATCCATATATATTAAAAAATCAATCATTTAGTGAAATGTCAAATGAATTAATTAATTAATTGTCATAAAATGTAGCTTTCAGTTAAAAGAAAATTCATTACACATACACACATGCATACATACATTTATTACACATACATACACACACATACATATACATCCATATATGTTACACATACACACACATACATACACATCCATATATATTAAAAAATCAATCATTTAGTGAAATGTCAAATGAATTAATTAATTAATTAATTATCATAAAATATAGCTTTAAGTTAAAAAAAAAAAAAACAATTCAATGATTTCAAACTCAGTAAGTAAATCCATTAATTTTTTGAACAATTTTTAGATAATTATTTCAAATTTTTTTTTTGCCAAAAAAAAGACGAAAAGAGAGAAATAAAAATGAGAAAGTGAAGAAATTAATGAGAAATAAGATAATTATTAATAATTATTGTGTAATTGAATATGAATGAAATGATGCATTTTAAGTACTATATTTTGTGGTAACAAAAAAATGAAAAAAAGGTATAAAATAAATAATTTTAAGATGATAATTCATTTTTTTCTTTTCAAAAAAAAAAAAGAAGAAGAAGAAGAAGAAAGGTGACAGAAGAAATGTCCTTCAAAAAAAAAATTACTAAAAAATATGTTAGGTGTTACATGTTTGCACAAAGTAACAAATTATTGAATTTAAAATTAAATCAAATTTAAAATTGACAATAACAAACTGTTAAATTTGATTTATCAAAACATTCATTTAAATTTTAATAAGTATAATTTAATTAATTAATACAAAAAAAATTTATATGTTTATTTTTCTAAATTTTAGGAAAAAAAAAATTGCTACTGATTTCTTACGTGTATTACTTTTCTGTTTGACGTATTAACTTATATATACTCAAATATTTTCTCGTTTTTTTTACACGTTTTTTTTTAACGTTATCCTTTTTATTTCTCTTCTTTTCTAACTTTTTTAATTCTAAAATATGTTTAAAGTTAATGTTTATAATAATGTTTACTAAATCTGTTTATCTTTTCTTCCGTTTTTTTTTTTAAAGTTTTGTTTATAAAATTTATAAATTTTTTTATTCATATTTACTTTGTTTTTTTGTTTTTCTTCTATTTGTATACATATATAAATCATTTATAAACCAACCATTTTCCGGAATTATCTTTTCCAATCATCCGTAATTTATTGTCATATTTATTGTCATTGCAATCTAACAGATATGAGAGTTTCTATTTTTAAAATTTGCGAAAAAAATAAAGGAAACAAAGAAATTAGCAAATACACAAGGGAGACAAGAAAAAAAAATGCATCAACAATGTCATATTTCATTTGAAAATTTTGACATGAAAAAAAAAAAAAAATTCTTCAAAAAAAACACGCCGATTAAAATTTAAAGAGTAATTTTTATGAAGTAAGTCGAGAGTGACTACAGTACTAATATATAAGATTTACAGTGGTAATATATAAATTTTAAAAAAAAAGAAAATTTGACAATTATAAATAAAAAGTGACAAAAATGTTAAATTTATGATCAATATTATAAGTTTGTAACAGTTATTATAAGTAAGATTAACTAAGAATAACTTATACAGAGAGTAATTATCATGAAATGAAATAAGTACTTAAGAAGTTTGTACTCTTAAACTGCTAATAATTGTGCAAACATAATTATTTATAAAAAAAAATTCTTTCAATTCATATATTAAAGTTTTTATAAACAATTAATTACGATGGATAGAAAAAAAAAGAATTATTATAATAAAAGTTAAAAAAAAAAAGGAAAATTTTGTATGAAAAGTAAATATTTCAAAGAAGAAAAAAAAAGATATTTACATTCAAACAATTAATTTATTTCTTTTATTTTTCTCTTTTTTTGAAAAATTGATTATTTTATTTGGTATTTGGTTTTTTTTTTTGTTAGCTATAAAGTATTACTTAAAATTGTTATAAAGTAAAACTTATAATAGTAGCAATAAATTGTGATCATTCGGTAGTTTCAATTTTAAAAAAAGCCGAAATATTGTCGCCAAAAATTCATAGAAAAGCAGTAAAAAAAAAAAAAAAGATCGTTATATTTGCAATTTAACAAATTGAAATTTTAATTGTAAACAACAAAAAGAAAAATGAATAAATAATAAGAATATAATGTGAAAAAAAAAAAAGAATTAATAAAAGTTTAATGTGATTATTTGTCACATTGATACTTGTCATTTCGTTTTATTTTTTTTTATTGATTACGGAAATGTTGTCTCATATCAGTAAATTTATTTATTTATTCTTTTTTTTTTAACAAAATTAATGATGAAAATGACAAAAAAAATAACAACCATAACGATGACAATAGCGACAACAATGATGACAATAGCGACGACAATGGTGACAATAGCGACGACAATGGTGACAATGGTGACAAGAAAATAAGAATTAAAAAAAAGCTAAAGATTGAAATGTTACTATGGTGATAGCACAACTAACAATTGTTTCTAATGATGGCAATAATTTATGTCATTTCTTTTTATTACGCTAACAAATTAATTAAATTATCTTTAACAATCACTCATTTTGCAAATTTTATTTCAGAAAAAAAAAATTTATTATTAACAATTTTAATCAATATTTGATAAAAATTTTAATATTTTTTTTCTTTTTTTGTTAATTAACATCTGATAAAGAAAATTTTAGTAATTCTTTTAGCAAAAAAAAAAGAAATTCAGAGTAAATTAGAAATATAAATTAAAGCAAATGTATTTAAGAATTTATATTCAATTTTAAATTGTTTTTTCTTTTTGCTAAATTTTACCTTTGAAGGAGTAATTTTGAAGGTTATAAATTAATTGAAATAATTTCTCTTTTACATTTCCTTCCTTCCTTCCTTCTTATTGTAAATTTATTCATTTATTTATCTTTTCTTGATTGAAATTGAAAAATCTTTTAGTAAATAAATTAAAAATTTTTAATCGTCAATTTTTGTATGAGAAATAATCAGCAAAAATATTAATCAAAAAGTTGAAATTAAATATCTACGATTGAATTTATGAAAGTAGATTGGAACTTATTGCTAAATTTATGGCATAAATAAAACTTTTTTACCTTATCAATTAGTCGTTTCTGTCTTATCACTTCACCTAGCATCAATGCACTATTTTAATTCCGATATATCAATATTCAAATACCGATATATCATTATTTGTTTTCAATAACAATGTATAAACGCACTTTATACGCATGTTCAAATATCGTAAATAATAATTATCAAATCAAATAATCAAATATCAATGTCACAAAATGCGATCAGTTTAAATCTTAATTTTTCGGTTTGATCAAACGCAATTTGACTAATTTAAAAAAAAAAATCGTAAAATCGGAATTTGACTAACTTAAAAATTTAAAAAACAAATTTCGCAAAAAAAAAAATTGATAGATTTTAAAGTAATAATATGTTAATGCTAAAATTTAGTAATATTAATTGTAATAATTAACAATTTATTATTGCTACCTGTACCTTTAATTAGTAATTTAAATTTTTACTACATTTACAATGAAAAATATTGAAATACAAATAAAAATCAATAAAAGACTATGAAATTCTTTTATATGACATGCAATTAGTTAGCAAATAAGAAGCATTATTGATCAAATAAAAAATAACATTTAAACATGCTTTTTTTTTAAATCTAAAAATTGAGTCCCCCCCCACCCCCAAAAAAAAAAAAAACTTTAAAAATAAAAATTACAATTTAAAAAAGGAAAAAAAAAATGTTACATTAAAAAGAGAAAAGAATTTTATGTAAGTGAAAAATTCGAAATAAAATGATAAGCTTTTGCTTAGAATGTAAGCAAGCAAAGCATTCTATTCTGCAAAGGGCAAAAAAGAATTTATAGCCTAGGAATTGATGAAGCAAAAGCGTTGGCTAAAATCGAAGAAGCGTGGGCTGCACAAATGGAATGCGACAAATCATTGTCACCGAATGAGCCTAGCTGACTGACTTAATATCCGAAATTGAGTAGTCTCTCCATCCTTTTCATTTCATACAAATGTATTTATGTATGTGTACCTATATGTATCTGTATGCATGTGCATGCGTGTATGTGTATGTATGTGGGCAATTTGAGTATGTACACATATATGCATGTAAGCATGTGTGTGCATTATGTATGTGAGCATGTGTGTGTGTACTAATTAATGTATACGCATGTATATGTATGTGTATGCATGTGGGCAATTTGAGTATGTACACATATGTGCATGTAAGCATGTGTGTGCATTATGTATGTGAGCATGTGTGTGTGTACTAATTAATGTATACGCATGTATATGTATGTGTATGCATGTGGGCAATTTGAGTATGTACACATATGTGCATGTAAGCATGTGTGTGTGTATACAAATTTATGTATATGCATGTATATGTGCATGTCTGTGTATTAGTGTGTGTGTGTGCATGTGAGTATATGTATGATCTATGTAAGCATGTATGTGTATTGTGCATGTGATTGTGTGTATTTATGCATACATATACTTATATTTATGTGTATGTTTGTATGTTTGCATGTGAGTATGTGTATGATCTACGTAAGCACATGTGCATCGTGTATGTGTATGTGTGTTTACAAATGTATTTATGTATATATATGTATGTCTGTATGTTTGCATGTGAGCCATGCATATATGTGCATGTGAATATATATGATGTAAGTATGTAAGCATGCATGTGAGTATGTGTGTGCATGTCTGTGTATGTGCGTGTGTGTGTGTTTAAGAAAATTAGTTTAAATCACAGACAAAAAATTTGCAACAAATTGTAAAATGAAGAAAGAATTTCTATTGAAATTTCAAAAAGGAAGAAAATATTTCATTGTTTATCCCACAAAATAAACTCAACAAAGTCTAACATTTTGAAAAAAAAAAAAAAAAAACTTTGTTGCATAATTTTAATAAAAATGAAAATTGCAAGTTTAACTTTTTTTTTTCTAAAAAAAAACTTACAATTTAATATTTTCATTTTTTCATCAATTGCTAACAGTTTGAGTTAAAAAAAAAACGCAATTTTCAACAGTTACTATATTATTTATCAATTTTAATGATAAATTTAATAAATATTAACAAAATATTTTTTATAAATTTTAATTTTGTAAAATTTATATGGAAAACTTTTCGTAAATTAAACAAATTGAATGCATCAAATAAAATTTGATTCCTTTTTTCTAACATTTAATTTTAACTAAAAAATGTTTATTTCAAAAAAGGAAAAGAAACCAAACATGACAATTTTTTAAAATTAATCACTTCATTTCAAAAATTTTGAAATAACAAATAATAGGAATCGTTTAAAATTACAAAAAAAACTTTTCAAACCTTCCAAAAAATTTTTTTTGAAAGATTTAAAAATTTCCAATAATTTAATTAAAACAAAAAGATTGAACTAGAAATTAAAAAAGCAAAATGTTATTAAAAGTATAATTAATTTCATATTGGAAAAAAGCAATACGATCAATTGTTTGATCTAAAATATTATATATTTTTCTATCTTTTAAATGATCAGTCATTCGATGTAAAATTTATTTTTTTTAAAAAAAAATTTAAAGCAATTTTAAAAAAAAAAAATTTTTTTTTTTTTGAATGATCGATAATTTCAATAGAAAAATAAATAGAACACTTGTCACAATTCAATTATATTTCAATTTTATTGATATGTAGATATTTTTTTTTTAAAAAAAAAATTTTTTAATGCAAATATTTGTGTAGAAAGAGAGGGACAGAGAGAGAGAGAGAGAGAGAGAAAGAAAGAAGAATAAAAAAACACGTTTAAAAAATAAATTTATGAAAAAATGACAAAAGAGAACTTTAATTCATTTTTTCAATTTTAGTTTATTTTTTCCCTAAGTTATTTGATAAAAAAAAGATAATTGTTAACTTTTTTTTTTAATTTTCTGTTATTACTAGGGGAAATAGTAACCTAAATTGAAGAAATTGGTGTTAAAAAACAAATAAATAAATAAAAACGAAAAAATGGCAGAAAAAATTGAAAAAAATAATTTCTATGTAAGCCATTTTTTTTAGCAATTTAAAATTCTTATCATTTAATTAATAATTTATTAGTTTAAATATTTTTCAATTACAATACGTAATGTAAAGTACTATAACTTAATTTTAAATTTTACAATAAATACTTGCTGAAAAAAAATTTTTAATCCATCATAAAATTTAGCAATAGAATTTATATTATAGTTTCGGAAACAACTTTTAATATTATCTCCTAGGTTAAATAATTATATACATATTTTTAATTAATTATATAATTATATATAGCTCATAGGTTAATTAATTATAATTATATTTAAAAAATATATGAAAAAAATAATTATATTAAAAAATATCAGATTTTAGTTTTATTTAATTTTTTAAAATTAATTCATAATTTAAAGAAATTGATTATTATATTAAATTAAAAAGTTTAATTAATTTTATATACTTTTAATTAATTATATAATTATATAAACCTCTTAGTTTAATTAATCATATAAATTATATAAAAAAAACAGCAAATTTTAGATTTTTTTTTTAAAATTAATTAATAATTAAAAAAATTGATTATCATATTAAATTAATAAGAAGTTTAATAGTGTACTTAATGTGAATTTGCAATGCATTTACAATAATTTGATCAAACCAAATTCATAATTTAATTTTATTTTAAAATTTTTCAAAAAAAAAAATCACTTATAAATATAAATTCAAATTTGATAAATAATTCATTGTTATCTGTTTACTGATTGTAAATTGGTTTAAAAACAAAACAAAAAAGCAAGAAATGGAAGAATCTGGAATACCTTCTGCTACTGGTGATGATGAATGTGAGAAGAGGAAAAAACGTGGACCAGTTGGAAAGCTTTTCTTTAAGGTTTATTCTAGCTTTTAATTTAAATTAGTTTCTTAAAAAAAAGAGAGAGAGAGAAAAACGAGAGGGACAGAGAGAAAGAGAGAAAATGCAAAAGAAAAAAATTGTTAGATTTAATTTGAATAGAAGGTTATTTGATTAATGAAACAAATTTTATTCTAAGTATATTTTAATTTTGTTAGCATTCATAAAAAAAAAAAAATTGAAAAAGGAAAAAAGAGAATAATTAAAATGAAAAATGATCAAAGATTAATTTGAAATGATAATTTAAATCCTAAAATTGAAATAAAAGGGGATTAACTATTAACGAATAGTTGTTTGTTATTAGTTTTAAGTAATTTAACTAATTAAATTTAAGTTATTTGAAAGATTTATTTTGTCAAATTTAAGTTATTTGAAAGATTTGTTTTGTCAATTTTAAAATAATTGAAAGATTTAATTTCCTAAATTTAAGTTATTTGGAAGATTTATTTTGTCAAATTTTAGTTATTTGAAAGATTAATTTTATTAAATTTAAGTTACTTGAAAAATTTGTTTTGTCAAACTTATTTGAAAGATTTAATTTCTTAAATTTAAGTTATTTGGAAGATTTGTTTTATCAAATTTAAGTTATTTGAAAGATTAATTTTATTAAATTTAAGTTATTTGAAAAATTTGTTTTGTCAAATTTAAGTTATTTGAAAGTTTTTATTGTTTAATTAACTAATTGTAATAGTTTAAAGAAATTTTGAGAAATTACTTTCTTTTTTTTTTTTTGAATAAATTAATAAATTAATTTTAGGTAGGTGAACGTATGGGAATTGTTGAGCAGACACGTTTAGCACCTGAATTTGTTACTGAAATTGAAAAATATTACAAGTTAGTTATTAATTACTTACTTTATTATAATAATTACTTTATTATGAATTTATTATTATTATTTAACCGAAAAATAAATATGAAAATTTTTTTAAAAAAGCAAAATTTATCATTGATCTTTTATCTGTTAAGAAAGATTCATTAATTACT
This sequence comes from Brugia pahangi, assembly GCA_012070555.1. Lineage (NCBI taxonomy): Eukaryota > Metazoa > Nematoda > Chromadorea > Rhabditida > Onchocercidae > Brugia > Brugia pahangi. Next base: position 77,874 of record JAAVKF010000059.1, on the reverse strand, counting down.
TAATTAATTATAATAATTACTTTATTATGAATTTATTATTATTATTTAACCGAAAAGTAAATGTGAAAAATTTTTTAAAAATGAAATTTTCATCAAGGAACTTTTATCTGTTTAAGAAATATCCATTAATTAATTTTGAATTTATTATTACTATTATTATTATTGTTACTATTATTGAACCAAAAAATAAATATAAAAAAATTTTTTAAAAATGAAATTTTCATCATTTATCTTTTTATCTGTTAAGAAAATGAAACAAATAATAAATTATAAATTGAAATTTTTTCAATTCATCTATTTTTTTCATTTTTTTTTTTGTTGGATAATTTTTTAAATGAAAAGCTAATTATTAATTTTAGTTATAAAATTATTTCAAATTTATCACTTTCAATTATTAAAAATAAAATTTTCATTCTTTTATCTGTTAAGAAATATCCATTAATTACTTATGAATTTATTATTATTACTATTATTGAACCAAAAAGTGAATATAAAAAAATTTTTTAAAATAAAATTAAAATAAAAAAAAAAAACAAAATAATTTCAAATTCATTCGTTTATTGATAATTGAACAATTTCTCATTTTGCACTTATCAATTAATCATAATTATTGATTTATTTTAAATTTAAAATTAGACAATTTTTTCTTTTTAAAGAAAAAGAGAGAGGGAGAGAGAGAGAGAGGGAGAGAGAAAAGCTCTTTGTTAAGAAATGATAAATTTACAGATATCAAGAAGATGTTGATAAGTTAGTTGATCGATTAGAAATTGTCCTGCAAAATGATGAGACAGTTTTACGGAGTGGAAATATTGAATGTAGCGAGAAAACGGATCCGTATGAGATATTTGCACAAAATATTAATGCTTTCCGATCATTTCAACCGGAAAATGCTCAGGTAATTCGGAAAATAAAATCCAGAAAACTGCACTATAAATTGTTTAAATTTTTTTTTTTTTTTTTCATTTATTTTAATGCGGTTTATAAGTGTTAGAAGAAAGAAAGCAAAAATCTCTTTTAAACATTAATTTTCAAAATTTGAGTACAAATTAATATTAATTAATTTAATAATTAAATAATTATTAAATTTGATTTTTTTATTTTTAGTACTAAATCAAATACTTTGATTTTCATAAGTTTATAATTTATTTTTACTTTTCTTTTCCTTTTTTTTTTTGATTTATTAAAACCAAATGATTACTTTTTCATTTATTAAATTAAATTATAATAAATGTAATTTTAGTTATTAAGTTAATATTAAAGCAAAAATTAAGTAAAATTAGATTTGAAAAAAAAATTTTAGACAAAAAAAGATTTAATTGAAATTTTTGCATTAATTTTAATTTTAGGTTTCATTAACTGAAGCTGAAGCAGTTGTTAAACGTTTAGCAATAATGAATCGAGAAATGCAATCTAAAGGTTTTCAAATAATATTATTAATTTTAATATTTTTTATTTCTTCTTTTTTTTAAAAAAAAAATAATTATTAAATTTAATTAAAATTTTAACAATCTGTTAGCTTTATTTGATGTAAAATTTTAGCTAATTAATATGATAAGCCTTCCTTTTTTTTTTTTTTAAAAAAAATTATATATTAAAATTTTTAATTTCTGGAAAATAATTAAAGTTTAATTTAATTTAGCTAAAAATATAAGTATGATAAGATAAATTTAGGTACAAATTTATCAAATTTAAATAATTTATTTTAATAATTTTTTGATTTTATTTTATAATTTATAAATTATTTTTTTGAATAATTTTATAAATTTAAAAAATAATTTTTTTTTTTTAGGTCGTCGATCAATTTGTAAAATGCGACAATTTGTGACACACGAAAAATTAGCAATGATTGAAGCACAAAAAAAATTAATGCAAGCACGCGATACGATGGATGCAGCTCGACATGATGTTTATATTTTCATTTAAAATTTTTATTTAAATTTTTTTTTTTTTGTCAACAATTTTAAATTTTTTTTTTTGTTGACAAATAATTGAAATTTAGAATTTTTAAGATTTGTAATTTTTTTTTTCTTTTATTTATTTTGTTGAATATTTGATTTTAGATTAACTTTCTTTTGTTTTGTTTTGTTGTTTTTTTAAATAAATTAAAATAAAAAAAAAATTTTTTTTTTTTATTTTAATTTATTTAAAGCTTAAACATGCATGAACAACAGAAATGGTTGAGGAAAAGGGCAAATATTACGAACGTATGGTAAGAGAATTTGATCAACAAGCTGCCCGTGTTGCAGCATTTCCCGAACATTTACCCGCGGATAAAGAGGAACATCAGAAGGAATTATTTGATGTATACTTTTAGCTATTGGAAAAATTATTTGTTAATTTCTTTTCTATTTTTAAAATTTAGTAAAATTTAAATTAGTTTTTTATTTTCTTTTTTAATCAAATTAATTATTAGCTTGTTTTTCATTTTTCCTCCAATTTTTTCTTTTCTATTTTTAAAATTTAGTAAAATTTAAATTAGCTTTTTATTTTCTTTTTTATTTAAAAATAATTATTAGTTTATTTTTCATTTTTCCTCCAATTTTTTCTTTTCTATTTTTAAAATTTAGTAAAATTTAAATTAGCTTTTTATTTTCTTTTTTATTTAAAAATAATTATTAGTTTATTTTCATTTTTTCCTCCAATTTTTTCTTTTCTATTTTTAAAATTTAGTAAAATTTAAATTAGCTTTTTATTTTCTTTTTTATTTAAAAATAATTATTAGTTTATTTTTCATTTCTCCTCCAATTTTTTCTTTTCTATTTTTAAAATTTAGTAAAATTTAAATTAGTTTTTTTATTTTCTTTTTTAATTAAAATTAATTATTCGTTTATTTTTCATTTTTCTTCTAAAAAAAAATAATTTTTGATGAAATTAATGAATGAATATTAATTGTTTCAACATTTACTTAATTAATTATTGTTAGAATTTAAAATTAAAATTTTTTTTTTTAAAAATTTGAAATTTCAGTTTATTTATTTTAAAATAATACTAAAATGGTACTATTTGCAGTATTTTGAAACGCTTGGAAATTTTCATCAAAATGCAAATTTATTGCTTGAAGAGCATTTGCCACTAATGAAAATACCACCGACTGTGACAATTACAAATCCTCGTCAACAATAAACAATAATATTTCATTAATTATTAGCATATTAGCTAATTTTTTTTTGAATAAATTCATATTGTTATTTGTTTTGACAATTTGCGCCACATATAGTTCAATCATTTGAAAGTTTATTGATTAGTAATTGGCTAATAAAAAAATGGTTAATTAATAAAGTAACAAAGTTTAAATTTTAAATTCATATTATCAATAAGTTTGTTTTTAGCAAATTCCATTATTAAACAATTATTTTGATATAAAAAAATAATATTTCAATATTTAAATTCATATTGTTATTAGTTATGACAATTTGCGCCACATATATTATTCAATCATTTGAAAGTTTATTGATTAGTAATTGGCTGATAAAAAATTGGTTAATTAATAAAGTAACAAAATTTAAATTTTAAATTCATATTCTCAATAAGTTTATTTTTATCAAATTCCATTATTAAACAATTATTTTGATGTAAAAAAATAATATTTCAATATTTAAATAAATAATATTTCAATATCAATTTGCGCCACATATATTATTCAAACATTTGAAAGTTTATTGAATTAGTAATTGGCTAATAAAAAATTGGTTAATTAATAAAGTAACAAAATTTAAATTTTAAATTCGTATTCTCAATAAGTTTATTTTTAGCAAATTCTATTATTAAACAATTATTTTGATATAAAAAAATATTATTTCAATATTTAAATAAATAATATTTCAATATCAATTTGCGCCACATATATTATTCAAACATTTGAAAGTTTATTGAATAGTAATTGGCTAATAAAAAAATTGGTTAATTAATAAAGTAACAAAATTTAAATTCATATTCTCAATATTTTGATATAAAATTTATTCATACCATTCCAATATTTTAATTAATATTGTTATTCGTTATGACAATTTGCGCCACATATTGTTCAATCAATTGAAAGTTTCTGGATTAATAATTGATTAATAAAATAACAATATTTAAATTTTAAATTGATATCCTAAATAAGTTTAATTTTAGAAAATTTCATTTTTAATCAAATATTTTGATATAAAGAAATAATATTTCAATATTTAAATTCATATTGTTATTCGTTATGACAACTTGCGCCACATATTATTCAATCACTTGAATGTTTCTTGATTAATAATTAATTAATAAAAAATTAATTGATTAATAAAATAACAATATTTAAATTTTAAATTGATATTCTCAATAAGTTTAATTTTAGAAAATTTCATTTTTAATCAAATATTTTGATATGAAATTTATTCATACTATTCCAATATTTAAATTCATGTTGTTTATTATGTCAATTTGCGCCACACATATTATTCAATCATTTAAAAGTTTCTCGATTAATAATTGATTAATGAAAAATTAATCGATTAATAAATTGAAATATTATAATTAAAATTTTTTAGGATAGAATTAAAATATTTTAGGCAATTCTCAATAACTTTATTTTTAGCAAATTTTATTATTAATCAAATATTTTGATATGAAATTTATTCATAATATTTCAGTATTTGAATAATTGATATAATAACCAATATTTTACTTTTCTTTTTTAAAATTTTGTCTTATATTTCAGTTTTTTTCTTTTTATTTATTATTTATCAAAATTTCATTCAAAAAAATTTTTCTTTTTTCATTTGAATAAATGAATTTATAAAATTGAAATGAAAGTAATATTCAATTAATTTCATCCAATATAGTTAGAAAGTTAGAAAAAAAATGCATCAAATTAAGGTTAAAAAAATTTTACTTCAAATTTTGAAAGTAAATGTAATATTCATTTTACTTAAATTTACTTTTTACTTTCATTTCATTTTAGGTTTACAGTTTATCACCAAGTATAATTATTAATTTTAATTATTCTAGCAGAGAAAATAAAAATAAACAAACAAAAAAGCGATAATTTTTCTTGTGATAATTCATTTTTATTTTTTTTATAAATATTTTAACAAAATTTTTTTTTAAAAAAAATTTAAAAAAAAAATATTTTTACTTGTAATACATCTATTCTCAACAAATAAATATTAATTCCATTAGAGTATATTTAATATAAAATTAAGAATAATGAAATTTTTATTGAAAAAAAAAAAACAAATTTAAATTTCATTTCTTTTAAGAAAAAAGTAAAAAAGAAGAATATTTAAAGGGAATTTTTTCATTTTTCAAAAAATAAAAAATAAACAATCAAAACTGGAAAAAACTAAAAAATTTTTTAAATCATAAAAAAAGAGGAAATTAAATTTTTTTAAAAGGAAGAAAAAAAGTAGAAATTAGAGCAAAATACGATTAATAATTTAATACTACAAATAAATGTGTATTTTTGTGTTTTTTATTTTCAATTTTTCATTCAAATTTAAAACATCCATTTGTTAAGATAATTAACAAAGATAACAGAGAGAGAGAGAGAGAGAGAGAGAGAGAAAAAAAAAGTTAAATTTAAACAAAATGAATTGTCATTGTTTGTTTACTTTTTTTAACTTGTTTATTTTTTTGCCTCCCTCCCTCTCTCTCTCCCTCTCTCTTCTGTCCATTTCAAATTCTTTTTATCTGATAAAATAAAAATTAGGAATAATATGAAATAACAAGTTTTTAAAGATTTTCTTTTGTTTGTTTACTTTTTTTTTTAAACTTGTTTACCTGTTTTTATTCCTTCCTCGTTTTCTCTCTCTCTCTCTCTCTCTCTCTCTCTCTCTCTCTCCCTTCTGTCCATTTCAAATTCTTTTTATCTGATAAAATAAAAATTAGGAATAATATGAAATAACAAGTTTTTAAATAATTATTAAATTTAAATTCTTCAATTTTGTCATCAATCTAATTTGTCATTTCTTTCTTTCTTCTTCCTTCTCCTTCTCCTTCTTCTCATTCTTCCTCTTTCAATAAATTTTGAGTATGTATCGAAATGCCATAGCAAAAACCGGAATATACATTCGACCGATTAATCCGTTCCCTCATTGTCACCAATACCATTTTGTTTGTCACCATTACAACCATTTTAATACCGGTATAATTATCATGTGACAACTGGTACCATTCCTCTCTATCCATTCTTTCATATATAAAAGCTGCCATATTACATCAAACAATTGAATCATTTATTCAAATTATTCATATCTTATTATTATTATTATTATTATTGGTATTAAATTACTTAAAGTTTTAATTATTTTTTTTTTTATTAAATCTTTTAATCAATTTGATTAAAAGATTTTAAATGTTTAAATTTTGTTTGGTTTGAATTAGCATTTATTAGTATACTTTTAATAGTTTAGTAATAATTTGGCTTAATAGTTTAGTGAATTAACTTTTGTTAAATTAATTAGCGCAAAGTTTTAATTAGCTTATCGTTTTTTTATTAGTAAATCTTTTAATCGAAATTGATAAAAAAATTTTAAATGTTTAAATTTTGTTTGGTTTGAATGAGTTTTAATTAGCATTTGTTGGTACACTTTTAATAGTTTAGTAATAATTTGGCTTAATAGTTTAGTAAATTAACTTTTGTTAAATAATTTAGCACAAATTTTTAATTAGCTTATTTATTAACAAATCTTTAATAAAATTAACAAAAAATTTTAAATGTTTAAATTTTGTTTAGTTTAAATCAGATTTATTAAATTAATACTTTTTATAGTTTAATAATAATTAAGTTTAAAAGTTTAGTGAATTAACTTTTGTTAAATTACTTAGCTAACATTTATTGTATGCTTTTTTGAAAAATTCAAATCTTTCTTCTCGTTTTTTTCCTCAATTATAAAAATTTTACAAAATTTGTATTTAATAGTATTAAAGTTTATTTATAACTAAATAAAAATGTATTTATAATTAAATAAGAATTATTCGACTTACTTTAATTTACTTTAACTGTTACAACAATAATCAATTTGTTATAATAAATTTCAATATGGAAAAGTTTATGTGTCAAATTTTTTATATGTTAAAAACTATATGTTAAATTAATTTGTAATTAATTCAAAATTAATTTTTACTTTTTAATTTGATATTTTACACCTTTATATTAAATTAATTTTTTATTTTTTAATTGGATATTTTATACTTTTACGCTTAATTAATTCCTATTTTTTAATTTGATGTTATACTTTTACCTTCTTTTCTTGTATCATTGACAAATTTGTTATTTCAAAATTTATTTATTATTTCAATATACAATCATACAAAGCTAACTTAATTAATCAATTAATTTTTATTTAAATACTTAAAATGTTCATTTTCAATATTTTTTTCGGACGATAAATTAATTCTTACCTTTTAATTTTATCTTTCTTACTTTTTAATTTGATCTTTTACATATTTATGTTAAATTAATTTTTACTTTTTAATTTGATATTTACATCTATTTCTTTCCTTGTATCATTGACAAATTTATTATTTCAAAACTTATTAATTTTTTCAATATATAATTATAAAATCTAACTTAATTAATCGATTTAATTTTTAATACCAAAATTTCAATTTCAGTATTTGTTGGACGATAAATTAATTCTTACCTTTTAATTTTATCATTCTTACTTTTCAATTTGATCTTTTATATCTTTATGTTAAATTAATTTTTACATTTTAATTTTGATGTTTCGCATCTAATTTTTCTTCTCTCAAATGATTGACAAATTAATTATTTTAATATAATTATACAAAGCTAACTTAATTAATTAATTAATTTTATTTTAATACCAAATTTTTCAGTGTTTATTGGACGATGAATTAAATACTTACATTTTAATTTTATCTTTCTTACTTTTTTAATTTGATCTTTTACATTTTTATGTTAAATTAATTTTTACTTTTTAATTTGATATTTACATTTATTTCTTGCCTTGTATTTATTATTCCAATATAATTATACAAAGCTAACTTAATTAATCAATTTAATTTTTAATACCAAAATTTCAATTTCAGTATTTGTTGGTCGATAAATTAATTCTTAATCTTTAATTTGATGTTTCGCATCTAATTTTTCTTCTCTCAAATCATTGACAAATTTATTATTTCAATATATAATTATACAAAGCTAACTTAATTAATCAATTTAATTTTTAATACCAAAATTTCAATTTCAGTATTTGTTGGACGATATTACATTTCGATAATTTCCACAGTCAAATAATTATGACTAAAATTAAATTAGCAGCTTTTTCTGCTATAATTAGTTCAATTATTACAATAACATTTATTCTTACACAAATTCATCAATTCTTTGGTTCTATTACAATGCTAAAATATAAATTAACCATAGGAATGGATGAATTTATGATTATGCAAGTAAGTTTAATTGTAATTTAAATTTTGTTTTTTAAATTTTTTTTTTTGAAATCAATTTTTTCAATTTTTAAATTCATTTTTTTTCTCATTCATTTTGATTCAATGAATTATAGAAATTGTTGTCATTTTCAATTTAAATTTTATTGTTTTTAATTTTTTTTTTTAAAATTTTTTCAATTTTTTAAATTCATTTTTTTTTCTCATTCATTTTGATTCAATGAATCATAAAAAATTGTTATCATATTGACCTGACCTATTAACATATTTACAAAATTTAAAATAATTGCCAGCAAATTATCCGAAAAATATTTTTCAAATTTTACTAGAAATAATAATAATATAGAAATGAAATTATGCATAAATTTAAATTTGAAGTTGAAAAGAAAAAAATAAAAATTGATGAATACAGTATGAGTAAGTATTGTATGATTAAATAATTTTTTGAAATTTTTTTTTTAAAAAAAAAAAAAAATTTTTCAAAATTAAAAAAAAAAAAAAATTATGCTGAATTTTTGATTGAAAAAAAAATAAAAATTGATTACAGTATGAGTAATGCTATTATGATTAAACAATTTTTTGAAATTTTTTTTTTAAAAAAAAAAAATTTTTCCAAAAAATATTTTTCAAATTTTGTTAGAGATAATAATAATATAGGAATGAAATTATGCATAAATTTAAATTTGAAGTTGAAAAAAAAAAAATAAAAATTGATGAATACAGTATGAGTAAGGATTTATGATTAAATAATTTTGAAATTTTTTAAAACAAAAAAAGTTTTTCAAAATTAAAAAAAAAAAAAAATTGTGCTGAATTTTTGATTGATACATTTTTATTAGTTATTATTATTATTGTTGGTGAAAATTTAATTTAAATATAGGAATTTTTATTACTTTTTATTATTGTTGGTGAAAATTTACCTCTAATATTTAAAAAAAAATAATTTAAAAATTTCAAATTTAAAATTTAACAATTTAATAAATAGATGGTTTTTTGCTACAAAAGATTTTCTTTTGTGGTTTTTAAATAATTTCACATTTTTAAATCTTTTTTTTGGCATAAAACAATAATAATAATAAAAAGAAATTATGTAAAATAAATTAGTGCTATGCTAAATTAGTTAGAATTAAATCAGAATATTAAATTTAAAATATAATTTTACAGTTTGCATTAATAAATAATGAAATCTGAATATTAAATTTAACAGTTTGCATTAATAAATAATTAAATCTGAATATTAAATTTAAAACATAATTTTATAGTTTATAATAATGAATAATTGAATCTGAATATTAAATTTAAAATATAATTTTACAGTTTGCATTAATAAATAATTAAATTTGAATATTAAATTTAAAATATAATTTTACAGTTTGCATTAATAAATAATTAAATCTGAATGTTAAATTTTAAATATAATTTTACAGTTTCTATTAAAAAATAATTAAATTTGAATATTAAATTTTAAATATAATTTTTACAGTTTGCATTAATAAATAATTAAATCTGAATGTTAAATTTTAAATATAATTTTGACAGTTTGTATTAATAAATAATTAAATCTGAATGTTAAATTTTAAATATAAATTTAAATAATTAAATTTGAATATTAATTTTTAAATATAATTTTACAGCTCATATTAATGAATATTTAAATCTGAAAATGATTAAAATGAATAAAAAAAAAATAGAAGAAGAACTATTTAGGAAAATTTTTATGAAATTTGAAAACTATTCAAAAACTTACAATTATTCGATTGTATTTGATTTGCTGCAAAAGTATTTGCATTTTGATTTAAAATTTTTAAAAAACTGGTTAAATTTAAAGTTAGTAAAATAAAAAAAAAATTAATAATAATAATAAAAACTGTTTAAAATTTAAAGTTAGTAAAAATAAAAAAAAAATTAATAATAATAATAAGAATAATTAGTAAAATTAATAATAATAATAATAATAAGAATAATAATAATAGAATAAATAATTTTCATATTAACTTAACCTAAATAGCTTTTAAATGTTTGATTTGAAATTATCTGATAAATCAAAGAAGTTATAGTTTATTAGTTATTACTACTTTATTATTTCTTTTTTACTTTTTACTATCTTTTTACTATTTTTTTTTAAATAATCTCTTACTTTTACTAGTTTTTACTATTTTTCCATTCATTAATTTCGAAAATACCTCAAAAAAAGCCAAATTTTTCATTTCTTAAAAAAAAAAATAAATAAGCTATATGAATATTTCAGAAAGTTAGAAAAATAATTAATGATTAATTATTAAACAATTAAAAAATAATTAATTGTTAGACAATTAAAAAATTTAAAAAGAATTTAAACAAAATAATTAATTATTAAACAATGTTCTTTTAGACAATTAAAAAATAAAAAACAATTATTCGAAAGATAATTAATAATTAATTATCAAAAAATTAAAAAATAAAGAAAGAATTTAAACAAAATGATTAATTATTAAACAATGTTCTATTAGACAATTAAAAAATGAAGAAACAAAAAAAAAAAAAGTTTTTTATTAATATAAGCAGTAAAATTAATAATTATTAATTAATATTAAGCTATAAAATTATATTTGAAATTTAATAATTAATCAGCAAAATAAGCTATAAAAAATTATATTTAGAAATGATTATTCAAAAAAATATTTTTGATATTTTTAAGACAAAAAAAAAAAAATTTTTTTTATAGGATCAAACATGGATCGAATTACAAGAAGCACGGCTAATGCAACCAATAAAACAAAAACGTTTGATTCGTCAGGTAAAACCGGAACCGAAATGTAGTAAGTTTCATGTGAAAAAAATTTATATTTCATATAAATTACTCTAAAGTTTTTTTTTTTGAATTTAATTTAAATGAATAAGTTAATTGATCAATTGTTTATAGACTGTGATACGTCGAATCGATGTCCACCAGGTCCACCAGGTAGACCAGGTATGGATGGAATGGATGGTATGCCTGGTCAACCAGGTCCACCAGGTGAACCTGGTCTTCCGGGAATTGCTGTACCAATTGAGCCATTGAAAGATTATGGTTCATGTCGAGTATGTCCTCCAGGACCAGCTGGTCATATGGGTTATCCAGGAGCACCTGGTTCACCGGGAACACAGGTATTTTAGTTACTTGATTTATTTTATTCAATTTCACATTTCAGGTAAATTTTAAATTGTAGCTCAAATCGAAAACTTTAACAATTTTATACAAAAAAAAAAAAAATTGTTTACAGGGTGCACCTGGAAATGATGGCCTACCAGGTCATCCAGGTCAACCCGGTCAACTTGGATCACCGGGTGAAAGAGGTGAACCAGGACCAGTTGGTAAAGATGGACCAGTCGGAGCACCAGGTCGAGAAGGAGTCCGTGGCCTACCGGGTGCATCAGGTGAACCAGGTCCACGTGGTCAAATTGGACCTAAAGGTTTCATGGGTCCGCCAGGAAATGCAGGAAATCCTGGTACACAAGGTGCAGTGGGACCACAAGGAGATGTTGGACAACCAGGTCAGTTTTTTTCACGGCCTTTTTCAGAAGAAACTAACTTTACTTATAATAATTTTACTTGCCATATGCATTACCAGTAAGTAAAGTAAGCGTACGTAATTTTTCTCTAACTGGTAATTTTCTTTAAATACTTTTAAGCATTATTAAATTTTTATCATAATTATCAGTAATTAATAAATAAAATTACACCATTTAGGACAACGTGGTTATGCTGGTGGTGTTGGTGCACCTGGTTTTGTTGGTTCACCAGGTGAAGATGCTGGATATTGTCCGTGTCCACATCGACGTACAAGAAAAGTTGTTAAAGTAGCAGCTACCACATCAAGAAAATTGTGAAAAAACCAACACAGTTATACCATGTTGTGATAAAATGATTGTTAATCAACTGATTAATGATAAAAAAAACGCATACTGATTAAAGATTAGCACACGTCACTTACGTTTACTTACTTATTATTCAAAGACCGCAAAAGTACTTATTATTAAAAGCTTATTATTATTACTTATTATTAAAAGACGTTGAATTTAAATTTAAATGTATAAAGGAAAAGTTAAATAATTCAACAATATATACTTTTATTACATATTTTTTGAGTAATAATAAAGAATTGTTTTTTTTTTAAATATAAATAATTGAAAATTTTTAATTGAAAAAAGAAAATATTTCAAAGAAAAGAAATTAATTATTAAATAATATTTAATTAGTAAAAAAAAAACTACTCTATCTGCTTTTATCTTTTAACACAGTAATTTGCTTTTTTTTTTTTCAAAAGTTTAATAATTTTATATTATTAGTGATTTAAGAATTTAATAAAAAGAAAAAAGTATATAATCAATTTTAAGTATATAATTAATATTAAGTATATAATAAAACGAAAAATTATTGCACAATAAACATATGATTGAATTTAGTTTGTTAAATAATATTTAATTAACAAAAAGGCGAAATCAATAATTGAATAATTGCTAATTTATCTTGCAATAAATTACAAAATATTAAAATACTATATATTATAAATAAAAAAAAATTAATTTCAAATATAAAATAAAACTACTATAATTCAATAATTGATATTTCAAATATAAAACATATAAAATAAAGTATAAATCAAATATAATTTCAAATATAGTTTTTAATTGATGCTTTCATAAATAAATTATTCAAAATTAAAAGTTGAAAAATTATCATTTTTTTAAAATATTTCCTTTTGAATGATCTTGAAATTCTCGTAGAAAAAATCAAATTATTTTTGATATATTTTATAAAATAACAATAAAACGTCGTAATTATATTCTTTTTTCTTTTTTACTGAAATATTGAAATAAAAAAAAGAAAAGATTTTACTCTTTATTCGATTGCTTAATGCATTTGCACTTTTTGAAGGACATTTTTGTATATTTGTCCTCCCATTTCGTGCGCAAATGTCACAGCGTCAATTCATTTCGGTCAATTGTTATGGGATTAATTGTTAGCCGGAAATTAAACTATTTCATTTCTAAATCATATTACAAAATGTGAAAATAGAAAAATAGTTTATTACTATGATAATAGTAACTCAAATAGATTATTTTGAATTTATTTACTGATAAAATTATTTGATTATGCAGCAAAAATAAGATTCAATTTTTTTTTTCTTCTAAATGTAATAAATTTAATGAGTTTTTAATTTATAATTCAAATAAAAAGTAAGTTATTGCATAGATTAAGCTGCTTCAAAGATTTGATAACATTTGATAACACATATGATATGATATGATATAATACATCAGCAAATTTAATCCGTTAAAGTCATTAAAAAACATTTGTGTGCAACTGATATGATATGATGCGATATAATACATTAACAAATTTAATCCATTAAATTCATTAAAACGTTTGTATGCAACTGATATGACACGATATGATATGATGCCAGATGATGCAATGTGATATGACATGGTATGATATGATATAATACGACATATGACACGATATGATATGGTACGATACGATACAGTATTTTATAATGCAATACGATATGGTATGATCCGATACAATATAAGATGTGATACGATACAATATAAGATACAATACGATACGACATATGATATGGTATGATATGATACGATACGATACGATACAATATGATATGATACAATGTGATATGGTGCAATATGATATGATACGATATGATATGGTATAATATGATATGACGTGATACGATACAATACAATATGATATGATACGATATGATATGGTATAATATGATATGACGTGATACGATACAATACAATATGATATGATACGATATGATATGGTATAATATGATATGACGTGATACGATACAATACAATATGATATGATATGATATGGTATAATATGATCTGACGTGATACGATACAATACAATATGATATGATACGATATGATATGGTATAATATGATATGACGTGATACGATACAATACAATATGATATGATATGATATGATATGGTATAATATGATATGACGTGATACGATACAATACAATATGATATGATACGATATGATATGGTATAATATGATATGACGTGATACGATACAATACAATATGATATGATATGATATGATATGGTATAATATGATATGACGTGATACGATACAATACAATATGATATATGATACGATATGATATGGTATAATATGATATGACGTGATACGATACATGATATGATATGATACATATGATATGGTATAATATGATATGACGTGATACGATACAATACAATATGATATGATACGATATGATATGGTATAATATGATATGACGTGATACGATACAATACAATATGATACGATACGATATGATATGGTATAATAATATGATATGACGTGATACGATACAATACAATATGATATGATACGATATGATATGGTATAATATGATATGACGTGATACGATACAATACAATATGATATGATACGATATGATATGGTATAATATGATATGACGTGATACATGACAATATGATACGATATGATATGGTATAATATGATATGACGTGATACGATACAATACAATATGATATGATATGATATGATATGGTATAATATGATATGACGTGATACGATACAATACAATATGATATGATACGATATGATATGGTATAATATGATATGACGTGATACGATACAATACAATATGATATGATATGATATATGATGATATGGTATAATATGATATGACGTGATACGATACAATACAATATGATATGATACGATATGATATGGTATAATATGATATGACGTGATACGATACAATACAATATGATATGATATGATATGATATGGTATAATATGATATGACGTGATACGATACAATACAATATGATATGATACGATATGATATGGTATAATATGATATGACGTGATACGATACAATACAATATGATATGATACGATATGATATGGTATAATATGATATGACGTGATACGATACAATACAATATGATATGATACGATATGATATGGTATAATATGATATGACGTGATACGATACAATACAATATGATATGATACGATATGATATGGTATAATATGATATGACGTGATACGATACAATACAATATGATATGATACGATATGATATGGTATAATATGATATGACGTGATACGATACAATACAATATGATATGATATGATATGATATGGTATAATATGATATGACGTGATACGATACAATACAATATGATATGATATGATATGATATGGTATAATATGATATGACGTGATACGATACAATACAATATGATATGATATGATATGGTATAATATGATATGACGTGATACGATACAATACAATATGATATGATACGATATGATATGGTATAATATGATATGACGTGATACGATACAATACAATATGATATGATATGATATGATATGGTATAATATGATATGACGTGATACGATACAATACAATATGATATGATACGATATGATATGGTATAATATGATATGACGTGATACGATACAATACAATATGATATGATACGATATGATATGGTATAATATGATATGACGTGATACGATACAATACAATATGATATGATACGATATGATATGGTATAATATGATATGACGTGATACGATACAATACAATATGATATGATACGATATGATATGGTATAATATGATATGACGTGATACGATACAATACAATATGATATGATACGATATGATATGGATATGATATGATGATACGATACAATACAATATGATATGATATGATATGATATGGTATAATATGATATGACGTGATACGATACAATACAATATGATATGATACGATATGATATGGTATAATATGATATGACGTGATACGATACAATACAATATGATATGATATGATATGATATGGTATAATATGATATGACGTGATACGATACAATACAATATGATATGATATGATATGATATGGTATAATATGATATGACGTGATACGATACAATACAATATGATATGATACGATATGATATGGTATAATATGATATGACGTGATACGATACAATACAATATGATATGATGTGATATGATATGATATAATTTGACATATGATACGATATAATATGGTATGATATGATACGATGCATCACGATATGATATGATATGATACGATACAATATGATATGATACAATACGATATGATATGACGTGATATGATACAATACAATATGATACGATATGATATGATATGGCATAATATGATATGACGTGATATGATACAATATGATATGATACGATATGATATGGTACGATATGACGTGATACGATACAATATGATATGATCTGATACGATATGATATGATATGACATAATTTGACATATGATACGATATAATATGGTAAGATATGATACGATGCAGCACGATATGATATGATATGATACGATACAATATGATATGATACAATACGATATGATATGACGCAGTATGATGATATAATACGATATGATATGATACGATACGATATGATATGATATAATTTGACATATGATACGATATAATATGGTAAGATATGATACGATGCAGCACGATATGATATGATATGATACGATACAATATGATATTATATGATACAATACGATATGATATGACGCAGTATGATGATATAATACGATATGATATGATACGATACGATATGATATGATGCAATACATTAACAAATTTAAACCATTAAATTCATTAAAACATTTATATGCAATAACAGACCACACAAATTATACAACAAATTGTTGTAAAAAATGTATAAAATATTCAAAAGTTCAATTATTTGTTACTATGAAACGTGAGAAAAACGTGAATGAAACATAAGTTAAGATTTAATTAAAACAATCTTATAAAAAGCATAAAAATGAAAGTAGGTAATGAATTTATTTTTATTATTAACAAAAAATTGTTATTCGTTATGCGAAAAACATAATATAATTTTTCATTTAAAGATATTACTACGAAAATTTTTAGAATTAAAATTATAATTTATAATTTAAATTTCATACTCATTAGCATTAAACTTTTGAAGCGAAATAAAATAACAAATAAATTCGCATATGGAAAATGAATGTATTTCCGGTTAGATTAATCGTTACTCTAATTTGTGATGTCCTATTTTCTGAATTTTTAATTTTAAATCTCGTCATTCGGTAAAAATGAGATACGCTATTTTCAGGCAAAAATTTTAAATCTCATCATTCGGTTGTGTTTATAATTTAACAAATAGAACACTATTTTTATGTTAAAATCATCTAAAATTATGTTTTTTTTTTTTTTTAAATTATTTTAAATTGGAATTAACTGCATATTTAATGAATAATAGTTCAATTACATAAAAATTAATCCATAAATTTTTTTTAAACATTAAAAAAATTATACAAACAAAATTATTTTTGTTATTTCAAATCACCAAAAAAAAACAAAAATTATTTTTGTTGTTTATATTTTGAATAAATTAATCGCAGTTGAAGCTTACAATTCTAATTCCTTCCTTTGAAATCAATTGCAGCAATTCATGAATTCAATTCTTAGAAGTAATTCCATTAAAAAATTCATTCCATATAATATAAACAAATAAATAATATTGTCACCAATATCGCTTATCATTCCTTATCGTTTCATTCATTTTTATCATTCTTTATCATTTCATTCATTCAAGAATTCAATTTCTAAAATTAATTCCATTAAAAAATTTAACTCAAATAATATAACTGTTCAATCGAATTTTCTTTTTCATTTACTCATTTAATCGTTCATTGCAATATTAATTAATTACCTTCTATCATTCCATTCATTCTTATCATTCCTTATCATCTCACGCATTCCTATCATTCTCTATCATTTCATTCATTCTTATTATTTCTTTCATCCTTATCATTCCTTATCATTTCTTATCATTTCATTCATTTATTCATGAATTCAATTCCTAGAATTAATTCCATTAAAAAATTAATACCAAATAATACACACATATGTAATTGAATAATCACTTTGATTCATCCATTGATTGATTTAATTCCTATCAATAATAATAATAATAGTAATACTAATATTTGCGATTAGTTTTTTTTCTCCAATAAATATTTCCAATATGAGTAAAAATTTCCCCCAAAGAAAAAAAAAATAAATTTTATTTTCAAGAAATCTAATTTATTTCACAAATATAACCAATGTTTATTCTGTTTAATCACCAACCAAAAAAAAAAAAAAAAAAAAAAAACCATTTAGTCGAGAATTTCTTCATTCAACCATACATATATATATGTCTATTTTATTGTTTGCTAATATTTGCTACCGATCGGTACAATTTATTTCTCACATTGCTTACTTTACATTCTTTCCATGTTTACTTCCATTTTTTATTTATTTCAATGATTTTCACATTTTTGTAAAAAAAAGCAAAAAAAAATTTGATATTTTTTATTTTTTTATTTATAGAAATTAATTTCTTTGTAGATTTCATATTTCTTTTCTCAATAATTTTCACATTTTTGTAAAAAAAAGCAAAAAAAAAATTTGATATTTTTTATTTTATTATTTATAGAAATTAATTTCTTTGTAGATTTCATATTTCTTTTCTCAATAATTTTCACATTTTTGTAAAAAAAATTATATTTTTCATTTTTTTTTATTTATAGAAATTAATTTCTTTGCATTTATTGAAGATTTCATTTTATTTTTTTCTTCAATAATTTTCATATTTTTGTGAAAAAAAAAGAGCAAAAAAAAAAATTTAATATTTTTCATTTCTTTTTAACTTTATTTCGTTTCAAATTTTCTGGTTTTTTTAAATTGAATTTTTCATCATATAGGAGAAAAAAAAATTTTTTAATCTTTTTTTTTTTTTTCTACAGTTGAAATTATTTATGGAAAAAAAGAAAAGAATTTAACAAATAATTTTTTGCAACTATTAAATTTTATTTCAAAAATATTTCACTCACTTTTTAACTTAAAAAAAAAAAGAGAGAGAAGAAGAATTATAGTATAAAGTAGTAATTGTATAAGTATGTATGTTTGTATGTGTGTATGTTTGTATGTGTGTATGTGTGTGTATGTTTGTCTGTAAGACCGGTTGAAAACATTTTTAAAAACTGAGAGAGAAAAAAAAGAAATGTGGAAAAATTTTTTTTTTTTTTTTTTGGACCTTTTGAGATGAAAATTTGTTTGATAATCGTTTTATTGATGCATAAAAATGGACGATTCCATGAAAGAGAGAGAGAGAGAGGGAGAGAGAGAGAGAGGGAAAGAGAAAAAATGGTGGCTATTGCTAGATGAATAGAAGATTGTCAACTGTCACAGCAATATATATGATTTACCTGTTACAGGTAAACACAGCTTTCATGGCAAATGACAGGAACACTGGACGAGGAAGGATCAGTACAGGTGGAAATATAATTGGAGGCATTAAAATAGCATCAGTTTTCCTAAACTTTGTCATCCTAAAATACTTTTTGCATACTATCCTGCTTTTATTGTCATTTTCAATATTATTATTATTATTATTATTATTATTATTATTATTATTATTATTATTATTATTATTATTATTATTATTATTATTATTATTATTGTTATTAGTATTATCATTATTAATAATACATTTATTATTATTATTATTATTTATTATTATTAACGGTATTATTAAAATTATCCTTATTGGCTTTTTTTTTGTCATTTTGATTATTATTATTACTTATTATTATCATTGTTGTGAGTATCGTTATCATTATTATTAATGGCTTTATTATTATTACTTATTATTATTATTGGTATTGGTATCATTATAATCATCCTTATTAGTTTTTTTTTTTGTCATTTTCATTATTATTATTGCTATTATCATTATTATTAATACTTTCATTATTATTACTATTATTATTGGTGTTTTTAAAATTAATCTTATTAGCTTTTTCCTTCATTATTATTATTATTATTATTATTATTATTGTTACTATTATCATCATTATTATTAACACTCTTATTATTGTTACTGATATTATTAACATTATCCTTATTAGTTTTTTTATTACAAATCGTTTTATCAAGGCAAAAAAAAAATGAGAAATTGATGTATTATTTTAGTATTAAAAAAAAAAAAAAAGTTGGCAGTAATATTCCATAAAAAAGAAATATAAATAATTTCTAAAAAAAACAAACAAAAGAACAATTTTTTCGTTTGCTTTTTGCAATTAATTTGACATTTTTATTAGCAATTTTTTTTCGAAAAAAAAAATTTTATTATTTATTCTTCCAAAAATTGATTAATTCAAAAAATTATTTTACTAAAATAAAAAAATGAAAATAACTTTCTTTCTAATAATTTATTAATTACATTTCGTTTTCGTTAGAAAAATAAATTATTAATTAATTGCTTAATTAGATGTGAAAAATTCGCACAAATTAACAAAAATTTAATAAAAGTTTTCGCAATTATTTAGTTTTAAAATTTGCAAATATGTAAAATTTTCGACATTTTAGTCCGAAATAAAAAAAAAGCTTTCAATTTTATTAATAATAATTTAATTCTTTAAAAAATGGGTAACATTATGGAAAATGTATAAATTTTAATTTTCAAAATTTTTTTTGTTATTGTTGACAATTATTACATTTTTGAAAAAACCAATCATTTATTAAATGAGATGAGGCGTATAAAAATTTTAAATTATTTTAAAATCAATTTTTTTTTTTTTTGTAATTTTATTTGTAAAGTAAAACAGTGAAAAAATTTTTGGGAATAGTAAAATGTAATTATTATCATTATTTATATTTATTAAAATGAATTTAAATTTATCGAAATTAATTTTTTAATCTACTGAAATGAATTTATATTTATCGAAATGAATTAAATTATTGAAATGAATTTATATTTATTGGAATTTATAATTATTGGAAATGGAATTTATACTTATTGAAATGAAATTTATAGTTATTGAAATGATTTTAAATTTATTGAAATGAATCAAATTATATGTCATACTAAATAATAATGCAATCAGCAAACTGGAAATCATCTTTTTTTTTTTAAAAAAAAAGTAATTTCATTCGTTATTCTATCTAATTACCATTTATCATTTTGCTTGACAGTATCAATTTTCATAAAATTTAATTTAATAAATTTGCAGAATAATTTAATGAAATTATCAAAATTTTTAATTATTTAAAAAAAAAAATGAACATTTAAATTTTTTTTTTTGTTTGCAAAATTAAATAAATTAAAATTTGTCGAAATATCAAAATTTTGTTTTTAAAATTTTTATATCAGCAAGTGCAATTTTTTATTTTACATACATTTTAATTACTATTTTTAAATTTTAGTGAAATTTCTTGAAAATGACAAAAAAAAAAAAAATAAAATTAGAAAGGAAAAATTGTTTGAAAAGTATTTTCTGTCAACACAGTAATCTTTTGAATGACAAAAGAAATGAAAAAAAAAAGAAGAAAATTGTTTTGTTTGTTTTCTTCATTTTATCCTCTTTTCTCTCTCTCTCTCTCTCTCTGTCCCTTTCTCTCTCTCTTTCTCTGCGACAAATGACAATTTGGGCGAATATAAAAATTAATCCTTTGTAGAATTTTTGTATAATTTGAACGAACAAATTGTCAGTCGTTAATATAATATTTACTTTTTTTTTTTCTTTTTCGTTTTATTACTTACCTATAAATTATCTAAAATTGTCACAGCTAATTAAGCAAATTGTCAACTAAAAGTTTTTAAATTTTAAAATGTTCATAAATTATTATTTACTGATATATTACAATAAAAAATTTACTTATAAAACTTTTTTTTTTATAAGAATATTTGTAAATTATCTGTGATTATTAAAGTTATTAATTAGTAATTTTTAGTTTCGAAAAATTTTATTCAAATTATTTTAAATTAATTTGTTAATATTTCAGATTCTGCAAACTCTAACATTCATCGTTGATTGCTGCTTCGTTCATTAATTAAAATTAAAAAAAAGGAAAAAATTATGTCATTTATTTCTACGCCAATGTTACGTCAACCACTTGGTGGACGCTTACGTGAATCAAGTGGTAATTTTGAATTATATATTTATTAATTGAATTTAATTTTGCTCATTCATTAATTTGCAGCATTTAATAGAGAGAGAGAGAGAGAGAAAGAAAGAAAGAAAGAAAAGAAAAGATTGTTTATTTGATATTTTAATTTTTATAAATAAATTAATGTTTAATTGTATGATATTTTAATTTTTTATAAATAAATTTACTATTTGTCTCGTAGTAAAAATTAAATTTTTTTTTCTTTAATTAACAAAAAAAAAGAAAAAAATAAAATTAACTTTTAAAATTTAATATAGTTGGTAAAATAATGAAATTATTAAATTAGTAAAATTGTTTTTATTATTTTATTTTAAGTAACAAATGGTCGTACTATAAAATTTGTCACCGAAGTTGGTTCAACAACATCGTTGACAAGTGGTACTGGAATGTTAAGTGCATCACCATTTGGTCAAAATGCTGCGTCAACTATACGTGATAGCCGTGAACGTGAAAAAAAAGAAATGAGCGATTTGAATGATCGTTTAGCTACTTATATTGAAAAAGTAAAATAATTTTGAAAAAATTTGAATTAAAAATTTATTTGCATAAATAAAATTAATTTAACAAAATTTTATTTAATTAAATAAATTTTTTAATTTATTTTAATGCTTTTGATAATTTGCTAAGTTTTGTTTTATCTGAAATTTAATTTCCAGGATTTAAATATTATTTTCATATTACAAAAAAAAAAAAATGATAAATGCAAAATCAAATTTTCATTTAGTAATTCAACAAATTATTACAAATAAAATGTAAAATGAAAAAGACCACTTAATAATAAAAAAAATAATGATAATAATAATAATAACAATAGTAATAATAATAACAACAACAATAATAATAATAATAATAATAATAATAATAGTAATAATATTAATAATAATAGTAATATCAATTTTAAGGTTCGTTTTTTGGAAGCGCAAAATCGAAAATTAGCGGCGGATTTGGATCTTCTTCGTGGAAAATGGGGTAAAGATACATTTAATATAAAACAAATGTATGAAGGAGAAATTTCGGTAAATAATTTCAATTTTATTTTCAATAAATTATTTTTGTTTTTTTCGTTTTCTTAATTGATACTAAATTTTAATATCATTCAATTATAAAATATAAATATGTAAAAATCGATGGAAATTAAAGGAAGGAAAAATTCATTTTTTTTTTTGCTTTTTAATTAAAATTTTTGAAATTTAATTATTTTAAATATGCTAGGGTAAATTTTAGGATGCACGTAAATTAATTAATGAAACAATAAAACAGCGTGATGAATTGGAAAAGCAAATTCGTAAAATGCAAGATGAATTATCCATTTTTGCTTTTTATTTAAAATTTTTGAAATTCAATTATTTTAAATATGCTAAGGTAAATTTTAGGATGCACGTAAATTAATTAATGAAACAATAAAACAGCGTGATGAATTGGAAAAGCAAATTCGTAAAATGCAAGATGAATTATCCGACTATCGTAAGAGGTCAATTGCAATGCTTATTTATTCAAACAAATTATTTATTCAATTTTTTTTTTTTTTTTTGTATTTTTTTTGAAAAGAAAAGTTTGAACTTAAAAGTTGAAAAATTTAATTTTTATATTTTAATAGTAAATTTCATGTGTGCTAAATGATTGATAGTTAACAAAATGATTTTAGAAATTTAAATGTTAATGTAAAATTTTATCAAAAATAAAATTTATCAATGCACAATAAAAAAAAACGAAGAATGTCGCAGATATGATGAAGCGTTACGATCATGCGACGTTGATCGCAAGAAAATTGATGAAATGTTTTCGCAACTTGCAAAAATTGAAGCTGAAATTAACGCATTGCGACGTCGCATAACAGAATTAGAAGAAGAAGTAATGCGTATTAAAAAAGACAATCAACGATTATTGGGTGAATTACAACGAACACGAACTGTTTGTTTTTGTTTTTGTTTTTGTTTTTGTTTTCAAATTTTTGCGATTTAATTAAAAGAATGTTATTTAGTAATATAAATTAGTTATTTAGTAATATAATTTAGTTATTTAGTAATATAATTTAGTTAATTTAGTAATATAATCTTGTTATTTAGTAATATAATTTTGTTATTTAGTAATATGATTTTGTTATTTAGTAATATAATTTAGTGATTTAGTAATATAATTTAGTTATTTAGTAATATTAAATGTTATTTAGTAATATAATTTAGTTATTTGGTAATATAATTTTGTTATTTAGTAATATTAAATGTTATTTAGTAATATAATTTAGTTATTTAGTAATATAATTTTGTTATTTAGTAATATTAAATGTTATTTAGTAATATAATTTAGTTATTTAGTTAAATATTATTTAGTAATATAATTCAGTTATTTAGTAATATAATTTTGTTATTTAGTAATATTAAATGTTATTTAGTAATATAATTTAGTTGTTTAGTAATATAATTTTGTTATTTAGTAATATGATTTTGTTATTTAGTAATATAATTTAGTGATTTAGTAATATAATTTAGTTATTTAGTAATATTAAATGTTATTTAGTAATATAATTTAGTTATTTGGTAATATAATTTTGTTATTTAGTAATATTAAATGTTATTTAGTAATATAATTTAGTTATTTAGTTAAATATTATTTAGTAATATAATTCAGTTATTTAGTAATATAATTTTGTTATTTAGTAATATAATTCAGTTATTTAGGAATATAAAATGTTATTTAGTAATATAATTTAGTTATTTATAATATTAAATGTTATTTAGTAATATAATTTAGTTATTTAGTAACATAATTTTGTTATTTAGTAATATAACTTGGTTATTTAGTAATATTAAAGAATAAATAATATAAGCAAAGTATTAAATAATTAATGAATAACTAAGTAACTGATTAAGAAATTATTTAAATAAGGATAAATAGTATTGAAAGGTTTCTTAAAAATTATTTATTATAAAAATTATTTAGTAATATATTTTTTTTTGTATTTAGTAATAATATTAAATGATATAATTTGTTATAAAAATTTGATTTGCTTTCAATTAATTGAATTAATCGATAATTATTTAATAATCAAAATTTGACGAAAGCAACAAATATAATGATTAGAGAAGATTAAAAGTTAATACTACCAATTTTTTCAATAACAAATATATTCTATTTTATTAATATAGAATAGTTATATGAAAATTTGAATTTAATTCTCGAGAAAGTTGTGGTAGGTAGATGAAATTTGTTTCTATCATAAAATATGATCTATTCTATCTTATTACTGTACAATAGTTATATGAAAATTTGAATTTAATTCTCGAGAAAGTTGTGGTAGGTAGATGAAATTTGTTTCTATCATAAAATATGATCTATTCTATCTTATTACTACATAATAGT
This sequence comes from Brugia pahangi, assembly GCA_012070555.1. Lineage (NCBI taxonomy): Eukaryota > Metazoa > Nematoda > Chromadorea > Rhabditida > Onchocercidae > Brugia > Brugia pahangi. The sequence goes on along the minus strand of JAAVKF010000059.1, from coordinate 52,049 downwards.
AATATGAAAATTTGAATTTAATTCTCGAGAAAGTTGTGGCAGCTAAATGACATTTTTTTTTATTATAAAATATGATCTATTCTATCTTATTACTACATAATAGTTATATGAAAATTTAAATTTAATTGTAAAAAGTACTCGAAAAAGTGGGTACTTTCTAATCTAAACAATAGAAATAGTCAATTTTTATAAATTGAAATAATAAACAATTAAAAGAATCAAATTTCAAAGATAATAAAAGCATAATGTAATATTTAAAGGATGTAGATCAGGAAACGTTAAATCGTATCGATCATCAAAATCAAGTGCAAACATTACTGGAGGAAATTGATTTCATTAGACGTGTTCACGAGCAAGAAATACGTGAACTACAAAGTCTTGCTGCACGTGATACGACACCTGAAAATAGAGAATTTTTCAAAAATGAATTAGCATCTGCAATTCGTGATATTCGTGCTGAATATGATCAGGTTTTTTTTTCTCATATAATTTATTACTTTAATTTATTTACTTAATAATTTAATAATAAATTATATTTTAAATTATTATTTTTTCATATTCTTTTTTTTTTTTTTGTTTGTCTAATTATATAATATAATTAAATTATAATTTAATTTAAAATAAAATAATTGAATAGATTACAAATGTTAATCGTACTGATATGGAATCATGGTATCGTTTAAAAGTGCAAGAAATTCAAACACAATCAGCACGACAAAATATTGAACATGGTTATGCTAAAGAAGAAGTAAAACGATTACGTACACAACTTACTGATCTACGTGGTAAACTAAGTGATTTAGAAGGACGAGTAAGTTAATAATAGTATTTCAAAGTATTATAGTTATAAAACTATCAAAAGAAGAAAAAATGATAATAATAAAATCGAATTGCTAAATAATATTTATTATATTAATTTTTTATTATATTAATATTATATTTTTTTATTATATTATTATATTTTATTATATTTTTATTATATTTTATATTATATTTATTATATTAATTGTAATGATAAAAGTTATCACATTGACTAGTGAAATATTTAATACAATAATAAATAATAATACTTAATTATTGATATTATATTAATTAATAGAAAAGTATTTCGAGTATTATAGTATAAAAGAATTACTAATTCATATTTATTATATTATTTGTAGTTAATTATTGATATTATATTAATTAATAAAATAGTATTTTGAATATTATGGTATTACTGATCTTCGTGGTAAACTAACTGATTTAGAAGAATAGTAGTATTTCAAGTATTATAGTTATAAAATAATCAAAAAAAAAAAAAATGATAATAATAAAATCGAATTGTTAATTAATATTTATTGTATTAATTGTAATGATAAAAGTTATCATATTGGCTAGTGAAATATTTAATAGAATAACAAATAATAATAATTAATTAATGATATTCTATTAATTAATGAAATAGTATTTCGAGTATTATAGTATGAAAGAATTACTAATTCATATTTATTATATTATTTGTACTTAATTATTGATATTATGTTAATAAATGAAATAGTATTTTGAATGTTATAGTATAAATAATGAAAAAATAAAACAAAATAAAATTGCTAATTAATATTTATTATATTATTTGTAACATTAAAAGTTATCATATTGAAGTTATCATATTGATTAGCAAAACATTTAATAGAATAATAAACAATAATAATTAAATATTGATATTGGATTAATAAATGAAATAGCATTTCATAATAAAATAGAATTGTAATTAATATTTATTATATTTATTATATTAATTGTAATGATAAAAGTTATCATATTGATTAGCAAAACATTTAATAGAATAATAAACAATAATAATTAAATATTGATATTGGATTAATAAATGAAATAGCATTTCGAATATTATAGTATAAAATAATGAAAAAAAAATAATAAAATAGAATTGCTAATTAATATTTATTATATTTATTATATTAATTGTAATGATAAAAGTTATCATATTGATTAGCAAAACATTTAATAGAATAACAAATAATAATAATTAATTGTTGATATTAGATTAATAAATGAAATAGCATTTCGAATATTATAGAATAAAATAATGAAAAAAAAATAATAAAATAGAATTGCTAATTAATATTTATTATATTTATTATATTAATTGTAATGATAAAAGTTATCATATTGATTAGCAAAACATTTAATAGAATAACAAATAATAATAATTAATTGTTGATATTAGATTAATAAATGAAATAGCATTTCGAATATTATAGAATAAAATAATGAAAAAAAAATAATAAAATAGAATTGCTAATTAATATTTATTATATTTATTATATTAATTGTAATGATAAAAGTTATCATATTGATTAGCAAAACATTTAATAGAATAACAAATAATAATAATTAATTGTTGATATTAGATTAATAAATGAAATAGCATTTCGAATATTATAGAATAAAATAATGAAAAAAATAATAAAATAGAATTGCTAATTAATATTTATTATATTTATTATATTAATTGTAATGATAAAAGTTATCATATTGATTAGCAAAACATTTAATAGAATAACAAATAATAATAATTATTGATATTAGATTAATAAATGAAATAGCATTTCGAATATTATAGAATAAAATAATGAAAAAAAAATAATAAAATAGAATTGCTAATTAATATTTATTATATTTATTATATTAATTGTAATGATAAAAGTTATCATATTGATTAGCAAAACATTTAATAGAATAACAAATAATAATACTTAATTATTGATATTATATTATTAAATGAACTTAATTAATTAAAGTATTAACATTATTCATCAGATGAATATATAATATTTGAAATAGTATTATTTAAAAATAATTAAATTAATTTTAAACTAATTTTAGAATTCATTGTTGGAAAAACAAATACAAGAGTTAAATTATCAGCTAGAAGATGATCAACGCTCATATGAAGCAGCATTAAATGATCGTGATGCGCAAATTCGAAAAATGCGCGAGGAATGTCAAGCGTTAATGGTTGAACTTCAAATGCTTCTTGATACTAAACAGGTTAGTAAAATTAGAGTTAATTATTTTTCAATAAAGTAATCAATAATTTACCTAATATTTAGTGATTTTTTTTTTTCAAATTTAAATTTAAATTTTATTATGTCCGAAATTTTATATTATAAAATATTCCTTTCTTTCCTTCTCTTTTTTTTTTCTTTTCTCAAAATAAAAAGTTAGCAATTAAGCAGAAAAATATATTTAGGAAATTTTAAATTTAAAAAAATTTTTTTTTTTTTTTTTTGCAGACATTAGATGCTGAGATAGCAATTTACCGGAAAATGTTAGAAGGTGAAGAGAATCGTGCCGGATTACGTCAATTGGTAGAACAGGTTGTACGTACTCATGAGTTAACTCGTCGAGATGATACCGGTTAATTTCGTTTTTTTTTTTTGTGAAAAAAAAAAACGAAAAATGAAATTTAAACAAAATTTCATTTTTCAATAAATTTATTCTAACAATTTCAATATTTACGGAAATTTTTATTACTCTTTATGTAACATTAATAATACAAAAAATTGTCAAAAAAAAAAAAACATCAAAAGAGTACAAAAAAAAGAAAAAATTTTTGAAAAATTGATTAATTTCTTTTGTGAAATTTAAATTTTCCATACTTTTATTTTTGATAATTTCAAAAATTCAAAAAAAAAAAAATTTTGAAAATTTATAGAAACAATGAGAGTTATGAAAGGTGAAGCTGCATCTCGTACATCATTTCAACGATCTGCTAAAGGAAATGTTTCCATTCAGGTTTTTTTTTTTTTTTTTTCAATTTTAATTTTATTTTCTTTCTGAACTTTAAAAATTAATCAACTAATAGAAATTTCTCAGGTAAGAAAAAAAAACGAAAAAGGAAAATAAAAGAGAGAGAGAAGAAAAGTCCTACCAAAAATTTAAATTTAAAAAAAAAAAACAAAAAGTCTTATCAAATTAAATTTTAAAATATTTATAGGAAACATCTACCGATGGTACCTTTATTATAATTCAAAATACACATCGAGCTAAGGAAGAATTAATTGGTGAATGGAAATTGAAGAGAAAAATTGATGGAAAAAAAGAAATAATTTATACATTTCCACATAATTTCATTCTTAAACCTGGAAAAAGTGTTAAGGTTTAAATAATAATTTATCATTCTAATTAATCTTCTTCATATTTGTAAATTTTTTAATCTGTAAAATTTGTAAAAATTTTTGAATTACCAACAAAAAATTATCATTTTGAATAAATATTTTTTTTTCTCATTTCAATGATAAATCTTTTCATTTCTAGCATATCTAATTAATTTTCAATATAAAAGAAAGAAAAAAAAGAACGAAATTTTAATTGGTAAAATATTAAATTTTAAAAGAGATGAAAAAAAAATTGAAATTTAAAAAAATTTTTTCGTCAAATATTTGTTTGTTTGTTTATTTATTTATTTTCTGTTTATTTATTTATTTATTTGTTTATTTTCTGTTTATTTATTTATTTATTTATTTTCTTCTAATTATAGATTGTAGCCCGTGGACATGGCATTTCATCGCCACCAGAACAGCTCATCTTTGATGGTGAAGAGTCATTTGGGCTTGGCTCAAATGTTCATACAATTCTTTACAGTCGTAATGGTGAGGAACGAGCCACACTTATTCAACGTTCAAGCCAAGCCTAAGAATATATACATATATGCTTTTAATAATTAATTGCATTGCTAAATTTAATGTTTACTTAAATTGAAAACAAAAAATGAAAATAGTGTTGTTTACAAAAATAAACAAATAAATAAATAAACAAGACTCACTTGCCTCTTCTATTTTTGTAACAATAATTCATGAGGAATGCGTCACAATTTAATTTTAAATTGATTTCTAAGCATAAAATATGCAAAAAAATAAAAAATAAAATAAAATAAATAAATAAAAATTTCAACAACTGAAAAAAAAGCTTTTTCTTCTTTTAATTCATCATGTAAATTATCATATCATGAATCACTTATCAGTGTGATAAAGAAATGATTAAATTAAATTTAATTTTTATTTTTGATTTTTTTTTTACTTATATTTTCTAAAATATTTCATAAGCCAAATGAAACATAAAAACGATCGCAATTTTTCAATTTATGAAACTAAGAAGTATTATTCGATTTATTTTAAGCAATATAAATTCGTTTTGCTATTTATGATTGTGATAATTTATGAAAATGACAATCTATTCAATCATAACTATAACAATTTTTTTTAGTATTGAATCTAATTTAATATATAATTTCTCCTTTTTTAAAGATAAAACTATTTTATATTTTCTTTAAATATGAAACAAATATTAATTTCTTTAAATATCTAAGTCAGATAAACTTCTAATTATCTTCTGCTCGTTTTATTACTTAGATTAAAAAAATATATCTATTAGAAAAATATCAGAAAAAATAGTCAAACTAATAAATATGAAATGATAATGAAAGAGGATAATAAAATATATCATAGTATAATACCTAATAGTATAAGTACAAAGGAATATTCAAATATTCTTACTCAACAAATTTTCCTTAAATCTCGTCAACTCTAGGCTATTCTCGAATTTTCTAGGCTACTCTCGAACTTTCTTGCTATATTTAACTCTACTACCATATTCCTTTCAGTCTTTTCAATCATTTAATTTATCTTATTCTCCAACAAATTCTCACATATGAAATAAAATTGCTGAATAAACAAACATATTCTAGAAGATCTGAATTATCCTTTTAAAAAGATAACAAAAATAATTTTAAATCTTCCATAATAAATTTAAATCTTACATAAATAAAGAAATAACAGAATGAGAAGACGATGAGATGAAAACAATAGCAGCAATTAATGTTTAAAAAGAAAGAAGAAGAGAGGAGGAAATTATTTCGTTTGGGAAGGAATTCTGAAATAGAAAAATAACTGTCAATTAACCAGTATATATCAATTGACCTTTAACCTTTAACCCGTAAAATCAAATGCTCTACTTGTCACTGAGAGGAATATTTGTTAGATCACAAACGAAAGATTCTGAATCTTTCGAAAAAAAAACTCTCGGCGTGGGATTTAATAATTGCATTCATTTTTAAATTATCTGGGTGGTAGGGTAAATCGCGGTCGTGGTACTACGGTACATGGTGGTACTCAAGTGCGGTACGTACGTTGGGTAACTTATGGTACCGTGGTGTTGGGTTATACTGTGAACTTAACGTTAATCTGATTCCTGTATGGTGTCTGGACTAAATGTAGGTATTTGTATGTTGACGAGCTATGGTACTTGTATGGTACCAGGTTATTGGTTTCGCTATGTCCTTACTGTCAAAAAAAATTACTCTACGTGGTACCATAAAATCGTTTCCCAAGTTTAAACGTGTTCTTATAGTTTCAGATAAAGTAAGACTGTTGTGCAGCAGAATGAGGCTTTCACTTTTTCGTTTTTTGTAAATTCAAGATTAACTTCAAAAAATGGAAGTGCAATTAAGTGAAGCCGAAAAAGTATTCATAATACATGGAGCGCAGGAAGGTTTGCGAGCTGACGGACGTGGGTAAGTGTTACAGCTGATTTCAAATAGTTTTAAGTAATTTGGTTCTATTCCGTATTACCTCATTTTTACTCAGTGTTCAAGTTAAATTCTGGCTAACTCTATTTAAACTAATCCATACCTTCTTTGGTCTTATGTTTATTATGAGAAGATAACATGTTTCAGTTAGCTTTTAAATGATTTCTTGAAATTTTCGAGCAAGCTTTTGAAGAAAAACCTAATAAGTTCATTACACTTCAGTCAAGGGTAATTTTTTTCTTATACTAATGTTTTCTAGTCAGCATGGTCATTCCTTCTTTATTGCAGTCCATTAGATTACCGGCCTATAATAGTTCAAACCGGTGTTTTGGCAACAACAAATGGTTCAGCTCGTGTCCAGATAGGTTCAACTGATTTACTAATTGGTGTCAAAGCCGAATTAATCAGCGTGGATACCACTGTTTATCGGAATCGGCTAAATTTCTTTGTTGATTGCTCAGCAAATGCCACTCCACTTTTGCTGGTATGTAAAGGATTTTACTTGTTTAATTTCAGTTTTAAACATTGTAGTTATTAGCGGTTGAGATGTAGCATTTTATTTCTGCGTTGTATCTAGATAAGGGTGAAAAATGGAATTCTCGAAATCTTCATGAATATACCGTTCTTTCTGGTATCTCTGAGCTGAATCTTGGATACTTTCGAGTTCTTAAGCTTGTATTCTTACTTAATATAGGTTTTACTATAGCTTACTTTAGTAGTAAGACCTTCTTACTATAGGCTGGGCTAGCGTAGCATTTAAACAGATTCATATGAATGGTATTATAATGATAAAAATTTGTTGATAGTTTTACAACAGTTAGTTTGGAATAGACATTTTTTGTGATATTTTAGATGTTACGATGATTTTTTTTTTAATCCGAAGATTTTGGGAAACAAATTTTCTTTTTCATTTGTTCTAATGCCATATTAACCAAAGTTTGATGAAGTAAATTAATATGAAGTGTAAGATCTATAGTCTTCAATGATCAATCTTTTCAGAATGACTAGTAAAACTTATAATTGTAGGTCGTGGTGGTGAAGAATTCGCGGATGAATTGAGTGCAGCATTAGATGCTGCTTATGACAACAATTATGTGCTTCCAGATTTAAAAAAGTATTTATAAGTAATAATATGAATGATAAGTGTTAGTAGAAATTCAGAGAATTTGATATGATTTGAATAACTGTTTAGATAGAAATTCATGTGCTATGTTTTCCTTATATTTTTAATATTATTTTTCATAGATTGATTCTATCTCCAATGCATGCTTGGAAACTGTTTGTGGATATCGTTCTTTTACAATGTGACGGTAATGTTATTGATGCAGCAGGATTAGGGGTTAGTGAATTTCTTTCCTTTTTATGGAGTAAACTTCAAACAGAATGTGAGATTACGAGATTAATAATTACAAACTGAGTTTTTTATGCCTTTTTGAATTATATATTAGTAATTCTAGGTTAAAGCAGCATTGAAAGACACGGAAATTAGTAAAGTTATAGTCAGACCAGCTGATGAAGGAAAGTATACAATTGATTTACCGGACGATAATACTGTTTGGAAATTAGATACATCAAGGTATCCGTTTTGCAATATAATGGATTTCGTGATTTGTTTAAATGAAAATGGATTTATCGTTTTGGTAGGGCAAAGTGAGATATTATTACCTTGCAAGATTTCATTCAAATTCATTGATCTTTTTATCTCGAATGGTTGATTGTCGTTGATCTCTTTAAAGAACTGAAATTTCTTTTTTTTTACATTGTTATTTCTCACTTCAAGTATTGCTGAGTTCAGATGCAGAGGAATGGGATTTGATTTGAGGATTAGAATTTGATTTCTACGATAAGGACAACTTTATTTCATCGTCTTTCCTTCCTTCAAACTCCCGACTTTCCTCAACTGCTAGAATAATGCTTAAACGTAGTTTCATTAGTTTAATTACAAAATTTCGATTTCTAGTGTTTTATTATTTGTTGCAGAGTTCCTTTATTTGTCAGTGTAAATAGACTTGGAACTGCTAAAATTGTTGACAATTCGTTGACCGAAGAAGCATGCACTCGAACATCTGTTTGGATTGCTGTCGCTCCACAATTTGTTTCTGACATCAATCACAATGTATATCATTTAATTTTTGTCGTTTAATTTTATTTAATTATCAGTCTTGTTTATCTTTTTTTTTTTCTAAAATTTTAGTGAGTTAGTGACTTGATTGATTATACCATGAGGTCCACTTGTACTGAGCTAATACGTAGAAAGAAAACTGTAAACAGTCCATAGATAAGAATGGATGTGAGAATGTATAGTGAACAATTATTTTCAGCAAAATAATCAATGTGCAGTGAAGCGTGATGGTTCCATAATTACATTTATGAGGCAGTGCGGTGGTGGTACTCTTGAAATTGATTCACTTGGTTGGTACTTTTTTTTGTTGTTGTTGTTGAGATTTTTCCTTTTGTTGAACGCATTTCTTCAAATGGAGAATGTTAAAGCATTCTTTTAAAACAATTTTGTTCAAAGTAAACACATTTCTTCATGCAAATAATTTTAAATTTTGTTTGCTGTAGCTGATCCTATATATATATATAATTTATTTGTATCTATTTTATCAAATATTTCAGGCTTACTAATATAGTTTAACTAACTTAATGTATACTTCATTTCATTTAACGTTAGTTTTGAATTTTCAAAGATAAAGGAAAGTGTTAGAGAAATAAAAAGCTATAAATATAACTGTAAACTTCATTTGTGCTTTGTACAGTTTTAGAGGAAATGATCAGTATTGGCCTGAAAACAGTACATCAACTACATGAAGCACTTAATCAGCGATTGATGAATGAAAATTGGTTGATAGAAAAACCTTTGTCAACATTCTTACAATAAATAAATTTTTTTTTTCTTTTTTGAAAGTGTACATTTTAAAACAACAGTAGTTTCGGATTTTGCAAAAATCTACAATATTTATGACAAAGCTAATTGCACTGATCAGCTTTTACTCTAGAATATCAAAGAATTTAATACTCATCTTGACGATAGTTGAATATATGGGAAATTTCAGATAAGTTTTATGGAATTAAAATCGCTTTTTCTTTTTTTTTTTTTTGGAAATAATAGAGCGGAGCTCCATAAGCATGAAATTTTGATAGTTTCTAGGTAAGGTATGTTTGTTTTGGTATGATTTGATCCATCGCTCTTTTCTGTGTTTTGTTTTTTTATCAGTTTTCAAGAATAATCCATTCCTTATCATTCCAAAAAAACATGAATCTGTCAAAAAATTTCTCTTTTCTTAAAGATTAGGCTGACTTTAATGGATTACTTCATTGTTGAGTTTGATTTTATTATTTATTTAAAGTTTTTCTCAAATATATGCTCTGTTATACTTAGTTCTTCATACTTTTATCAAATTTTATACATGTTTTCACATTATCTCATCTTTATTTTATTAATAAAATGAAAATTAAATAATAAATACTGAATTATATTTTTTAATTCTTTCACTGTTTTTTTTTTTTTTTTTTCATTAAAAATGAGTGGACATTCGATCACTTTTTACTGAAGCTTCTTTTGCAACTTTTACAATAGCCAAAAGAATTTTTGATAAAAATATATCGCAATGATCCAGTATATGTCTTTGTACAACTTTAGGTATGGTATTTCGATGATCGAATATCTTAAATATAACCAATGATCTTTTAACAATTTCTTAATCTTAATCTTAAACTTTTGTCAATTTAATCTTTTCCAAAACTTCAAATCTATCCATATAATTTTTGAAACTTACTTGTAATTTACGCAAAATCTCATCAATAACTGGTGGATCCCATTTTACTTTATCAATGAATCGTATTTTTGGATCAACTTTCCACTGTTTGCAAATATACTGTCGTTTATCAGTTTTTTCAGTTTCTCCTTTTCCTAATTTCTCCTCCATTGGTAGCTTTCCTATTTCTTTTTTAACATCTTTATCCTGAATTACATCAAATATTTATGTAAATTTTGATCAATTTTTGATTTCCTTTTTTCCTTTTTTTTTTAAAACTTATCTTTAAGTATTTATTGTATATATTTGTAACACAGTTTCTAAGAAGGAAAATGAAAAAAAAAAAAGTATAACAATGTAAAATGATAAAATAGTTTAAACCTGTTCGATAAGATAAGATCGAAGTAATTCAGGAAGAAAATTAATTTGTGTTGAGAGATCAGTCTGTACGCCAAGTGCTTGATGAAAATCACATATAAGACTGCACAGGACCTAAACAAAAAAAAAAGGCAAATTCATAATTAAATTCCTTAAATGGAAGCATTTTCAATAATATTAGATTTAATGAAGAAAAGATTGAGAAAAAAAGAATGGAAGGATAAAAAGTTGGAAATCATAAAGTTTCTTCTAAAATTCCACTAATAAAGTTTTGGTATATACTAATAAAGTTTTGGTATATACTTTTTAATTCTCTAAACAAATAACACTGATCACACATTCCTGATGAATTTATTCAATTCACAAATTTAATTTTTCTATTGCTACTAAATTTTTAAGGAATATTTTGAAATGAAAATAAAATCACTTCAGTTTTAATATCTTTTAGTTTTTCTAAATGAATTGGTACTTTCTGATTGCTGGTAAAAACTGAATCCATTGCAGGTAGTCTAGAAAATAAATTCAAAAATTATGGAAGAATTATTATTGCTTTTTTGAACAACAATAATCTATTCATAATAATTTCTTAAAATATCAAATAATGTCGAAAAGAAATAGAATATATTATTATGGTTATAAATTTTTTTTATTATGAATTATTTTTTATCATCTTTTTTTATCAGTATGAAATGATTGCAAAATTCTTTTGTGTTGAAATTAGATAATGAAGGAAAAGAAGAAGAAAGAAAGAATTACTCGAATAGCTCAAGTACCATTGACTGAAATTTGATTGAATTTTGGGTCAATGAGAAAAGCTGTGCTAATGGTTCATCGATGCATAATGTTAGACATTCCTGAATTGTTGCATATTTCGGACATGTTTGATCTTTATGGCGCTGAAAAAAAACATAATTCTCAAATTGGGAGAGATAATATTCCATAAATCTTATAATGATTGAATTTACCGTATTATTGTATATACCGTACCAAAATTACTGTGTTAAACCTACTGTACTATTGTAGTTACCGTATTAAGTCATTGTAAAAAAAATATGATTCTCAGATTGTAAGAGGTAATATTGCATAATCTTGTGATAATTAAATTTACTGTATCGCTGCACCAGATCTGTATGTACCGTAATAGAATTACTGTATCAAACTTATCGTACTTTTGTATTTACCGTGTGAGGTTACTGTAAAAATATGGCTCTCAGATTGCAAAAGGTAATATTGCATAATCTTATAATAATTAAATCAACTGTGTTATTCTACGTACCGTACTAGAATTACTCTATCAAACTTACTGTACTGTTGTATTCACCGTGTTAGGTTACTGTAAAAATATAATTCTCAGATTGCGAAAGGTAATATTGCATAACCTTATAATTATTTAAATTACTGTAATATTGTATACCGTACTAAAATTACTGTATTAAACTTACTGTACTATTGTGTTTACCGTGTTAAATTACTGCAAAAATCATGATTCCCAGATTGGGAAAGGTAATATTGCATAATCTTATAATAATTAAATCCACGGTATTATTGTATATACCGTATTAAGTTACTATGTATTAACTTTACTGCATTATTATATTTACTGTATTTGTTTACTGTATCTTACTGCAAATTAAGTTTTAAAGCCAAATAAATTCAAGCACAAGCTATTTTTAATGTAATTTCATTCAGTCATATTGAATTATTGAATGTAAATTAATCCTGAGATTAGTTCGATAAAATATCAAATTAGAAAATAATCATTTAAATTAAAAATAGAGTATGTGATAATGTCTTGAATTTTATCAAATAATTGATTCAAAAAGAAAAATACGCTCTAAATTATTTTTCACTTTAAATAGCAGAAATAATTCTATGAATTAGATACGCCAAAAATTGAAATAAATATTATTCGAAGAAAAAAAAATGATCAATGTTTTATAAATTAAACAAGCAATAATAAATATTTCCTCCTTTTTATTATTTTCATTTGAATAAAAAAAACTTTAATTTGTGATAATATTTGGGAAATAAAAATAAAAAAAAAGAAACCAAACCTCAACTTTACAAATAACACTTGTCCAATTATTATCAGAAATTTTATTTTCTTTTGTTGCACCATTTAATTTAAGTAGTAATTTTCTGATAAATCAATACCAATTGTTTGTTTTTCATCAAGAAATGTATATTGTGCAGCACTTGAGAAAATTAATGTTGGCTGATTGAGATAGAAAAGCGCCCAACTAAACGAAATTTAAATTGAACAATTTTAGTTAAATTTACATTTAATAAACAACAAACAAAACGATAGGATTGTTTATTTTATCAACATTGAAGAATTTTATAAAATAAATCATTGTGTATAAATATAAACATTTTTGAATTTATTTTTTTTTTCTCACCTAAATAATAATAATAATAATAATTTAAATTAGTTCCACTATAGAATAGAACTAATTTAAACATTTGAAAATAAGTTTAAGTCTAAGAAATTGATATTAACACTTAAAAGTGTTACATTTTAATTTCATTGTTGAAACAATTAATGAATAATCCAAAGAAAATTATTCATAAATTTGTTGAACTGAGAAATTTTAAAAAATTTTTTGCTTATTTCTTTTTTTTTTTCTCTTCATTCTATTTTATTTTATTTGATTTTACACAATTTCTTTCTTCACTAAAACTATAATTGCAATTTGCATAATTATATTTTACTTGATTTTTACTTTAAAACATAACTTTGAAACATTCCTTTACTCATTTTGTTTCATCATTTTTTTTTCATCCAAAATTAAATTTATATTAACTAAAATGTTATTAAATTTTAGAAATGAAATTTAAGTAATATTTTGAATAATATACTAAATTACAAACCGATTTTTACTTTAAAACATAACTTTGAAACATTCCTTTACTCATTTTGTTTCATTTTTTTTTTCATCCAAAATTAAATTTATATTAACTAAAACATTATTAAATTTTAGAAATGAAATTTAAGTAATATTTTGAATAATATACTAAATTACAAACCGATTTGCTGTAATTTCACCTTCCATTAGAACCAATGATGCTTGTTGTCCAATTGAAATAAATTGTCCACAAATAATTGTCCTTCCATTACTAGCATTAGGCATTGGAAATGTTTTACTTTTCATTTGCATATCAGTGACTAAATCAAGAATTTTTGCCCAATGAAATATTTGTGATAATTTGATAACATTTTTAATAGTTCCTGCTAATGTTTTATTTGTTAGATTATGTAACAGACGGCTATCTTCCACTTGTTCCTAAAATTTTATTTCATTTCATTATTTTAATTTATAAATTTTATTTTCAATGAAATCTTTTATTTAATTATTTATATTTCTACTTTTAATTTTATTTCTATGTTACATTTTGATTTCTATAGTACTTTCATTTTTTTTTCCTTCTTTTTTCTTTGTTATATTATTGAGAATTAATTAAACTAATTTGAAAACAAAAGATCTCATTTCGATAGTAATAACTAAGTTTTACTTTTGGTTAAAGAAAAAAAAAATTATCAAAATTTTCATCTTAACTATTTCTAATTTCAGCTTATCACTTACTCCTAATTTTAAAACCTATTTATATTTTCACTTTTAATTTTATTTCTAAGTTACATTTTTAATTGTACCTTACTTTCATTTTTTTTTCCTTCTTTTTTCTTTGTTATATTATTGAGAATTAATTAAACTAATTTGAAAAAAGATCTCATTTCGATAGTAATAACTAAGTTTTACTTTTGGTTGAAGGAAAAAAAAATTATCAAAATTTTCATCTTAACTATTTCTAATTTCAGCTTATCACTTACTCCTAAATTTTCTAGTATTTTTTAAATGAACAGATTTTGTTTACTAATAATGTTTACTAATAATTTAAAACAAACAGACTTTGTTTACTAAAAATTTTGTTTACCAATTTGTTTACTAATAAATAATAAGTGCTAAGAATGGTTTGACAAAGAAAAAAAATAAATAAACAAATCATTACCTTAAAGAAAACACTAAGTTTTTGTATCACACTATCAATACTGTTGAATGTAGCTTTAGTGATAATAGCTTGTAGTTTAGAATATTTCAAAATACTGTTAAGCATTATCATTGCTTCTTTTATCTGTTAATAAACATAAATAAGAATTAAATTTTGCTAATGTTATAAAATTTTTAAATTTAATATCAATTTTATTTGTTTTTGTTGTCCATTCAAATTTGATATTTTAAATCTTGTCATACTTATGAGAAAATATCAACTATAAACTCTAAATGTTAATGATTATTACATCATCTTTTTTAATTAAATTCAAATTTTTGAAATTAAAATATTAGCAATTTTTTGTTAATAAATCGTACATTTATAAAAAAATTTATTATTGTTAATTAATTAAGCATTTGTGATCTTTTTTAATTAAATTTAAATTTTTGAAACTAAAATATTAGCCATCTTTTGTTATCAAATCGTACAATTATAAAAGAATTTATTATTGTTAATTAATTAAGCAATTGTCATCATTTTTAATTAAATTTAAATTTTTGAAATTTAAATTGTAGCAATTTTTTTTATCAAATCGTACAATTATAAAAGAATTTATTATTGTTAATTAATTAAGCAATTGTCATCATTTTTAATTAAATTTAAATTTTTGAAATTTAAATATTGGCCATTTTTTGTTATCAACTGGTGCAATTATAAGAGAATTTATTATTGTTAATTAATTAAGCAATTGTCATATTTTTTAATTAAATTTAAATTTTTGAAATTTAAATATTGGCTTGATTTGTTATCAAATCGTACAATTATAAGAAAATTTACTATTGCTAATTAATTTGGGAATTGATAATCTATTTTATATACATTATCAATTCCTTCTCATTTTTAAAGTATTTTTCAAAAAAAAAACAAAAGAATAAAATTTTCAAAAGAAAAATATTTATCATTGATGAATTTAATTTTCATTACTTATTCATTACTTATTAATTTCACCTATTCAGGTCATCCAAATGATTAATTCATAATATGTATAATTGAATTTTAATGATTTAAATTTTTAAAGAATACCTTTTCATCCTGATCATTGTATAATTTCCATTCATCATTAAGTAGAAGTGATGATTGATCGATTAATACAACAATAACAACACGACCCATCCAAAATAATTTGTATTTTTAATTCATTATTAAAATTTATCTTTGATGAAAATGAATTTATCTTTGATGAAAATGAAATATAAATTTATCATTTATTTTATATTTACTACATTTTCTGACTAAAATTATCAAAATAAAATATAAATTTATCACTTATTTGATATTTTATTATACATTTTCTGACTAAAATTATCAAAATAAAATATAAATTTATCACTTATTTGATATTTTACTAATATTTTCTGACTAAAATTATCAAAATAAAATATAAATTTATCACTTATTTGATATTTTACTACATTTTCTGACTAAAATTATCAGAATAAAATATAAATTTATCATTTATTTGATTTTACTACATTTTCTGACTAAAATTATCAAAATAAAATATAAATTTATCATTTATTTGATATTTTACTACATTTTCTGACTAAAATTATCAAAATGAAATATAAATTTATCATTTATTTGATATTTTTACTATTTTCTGACTAAAATTATCAAAATAAATATAAATTTATCACTTATTTGATATTTTACTACATTTTCTGACTAAAATTATCAAAATAAAATATAAATTTATCACTTATTTGATATTTTACTACATTTTCTGACCAAAATTATCAATATAAAATATAAATTTATCATTTATTTGATATTTTACTACATTTTCTGACTAAAATTATCAATATAAAATATAAATTTATCATTTATTTTATATTTTACTACATTTTCTGACTAAAATTATCAATATAAAATATAAATTTATCACTTATTTGATATTTTACTACATTTTCTGACTAAAATTATCAAATAAATTATAAATTTATCATTTATTTGATATTTTACTACATTTTCTGACTAAAATTATCAAAATAAATTATAAATTTATCATTTATTTGATATTTTACTACATTTTCTGACTAAAATTATCAAAATAAAATATAAATTTATCATTTATTTGATATTTTACTACATTTTCTGACTAAAATTATCAAAATAAAATATAAATTTATCATTTATTTGATATTTTACTACATTTTCTGACTAAAATTATCAAAATAAAATATAAATTTATCATTTATTTGATATTTTTATTACATAGTTGATAATTTTATTATCAGTATGATAAATGTATTGTTTAGAGAAAGAAAATGGTATAAGTTATAGTCAATAATTTTTAAATTTATAATTTAGTGTTTAAAAATTTTCAAATGAATAAATAAATTTATATTAAATAAATAAATAAATGATAAATGTGCCGTTTTAAAAAAAATGTATAATTCAGAATTAACAAATTTTAAAATTTATAATTCAAAACTATTCCAAAAAAAAAAAAAAAAAATTCAAAAACTACAAAATTCTCGAATGAATTAATAAATTTCTACTCATTTATGATAAATGTACCATTCAAAAAAAAAGGATATAATTCATAATTAATATTTTTTATAATTTATAAATTCAGTGTTGATAAACTATTCAAATAAAAATAAATAATAAATTTATAATATATATGTAATAAATAAATAATAAATTCTCAAATGAATAAATATGTTTATATTTGCTTATGATAAATGTACTATTCAAAAAAAAAGGATATAATTCATAATTAATAAATTTTTAAATTTATAATTCAACTATTCAAAAATTATTTAAATAACTATAAAATTTCTAAATGAATAAATAAATTTTTAAATTTATAATATATATAATAAATAAATAATAAATTCTCAAATGAATAAATATGTTTATATTTGCTTATGATAAATGTACCATTCAAAAAAAAAACAGGGTATAATTCATAATTAATAAATTTTTAAATTTATAATTCAACTATTCAAAAATTATTTAAATAACTACAAAATTTCTAAATGAATAAATAAATTTTTAAATTTATAATATATATAATAAATAAATAATAAATTCTCAAATGAATAAATATGTTTATATTTGCTTATGATAAATGTACCATTCAAAAAAAAAAGGGTATAATTCATAATTAATAATTTTGAAATTTATAATTCAACTATTCAAAAATTATTTAAATAACTACAAAATTTCTAAATGAATAAATAAATTTTTACTTGCTGAGGAAATTGTTGTGGTAAATTTTCCAATGAAAAAATCGGCAATAATTGGTGTAAGTGCTGTTTCTTCAGGCATATTAGCAACATTTGCTGATACATATAAATATGGCATTGAAGTGGTTGCTGATTTTATTCTAAGAAATAAAAATTTTTTAAATTTAAGTTTTAATATTTTTATTTTTTAATTCAAATGAAAAATTACAATTAATCCTTTGTTATTTCATTAGTAGTGCTAATAAATTAAAATTGAATTAAAATTGAATGCTAATTAAATTGAAATTTACTAATTAAAATTGAAATTTAATATTTAATTAAAAATTGAAATTAAAAAAAAATTAAAATTGAAATTTAATATTTAATTAATTATAGATAAGACTTGAATTAGGAGACCATTTATTATTAGTAGTGCTAATTAAAATTGAAATTAAATATTTAATTAATTATAGATAAGACTTGAATTGGGAAGCCATTTATTATTAGTAGTGCTAATTAAAATTGAAATTAAATATTTAATTAATTGTAGATAAGACTTGAATTGGAAAGCCATTTATTATTTAGTAGTGCTAATTAAGATTGAAATTTAATATTTAATTAATTATAGATAAGACATGAATTGGAAAACCATTTGTCATTAGTAGCGCTAATTAAAATTGAAATTTAATATTTAATTAATTATAGATGAGACTTACATTGGGAATGATTTATGACAATTGATTGCATCATTAGTGGAATAATATATTTTTGCTTCGATACTGTAATAAACAACTTTTAAAATGAAAAAGTAAACAAAATTATTTCCATTTTATTATTTATAATTATTTTTTTTTGTTGATTTTACTTATAAACTAGCATATTACAGAAAATTGTTAATTAAAAGTTTGTAAAAAGACTAAGTAAATTAAATCTTAAATTTGAAATGGACAAGGACTGTTGAACTTTTGCAATAGTTATAAATTAGTAGAAATGTCTCAGTGACTTGCAATCATTTACAAATGTCCAGAAGATTTAAAGAAATTATAATTTTCATAATTTAATATTTAATTAATTATTATTTATTGAGTAATTAATTAATTAAATAAATTAATTAAATACTTTATCTTTAGCAATTTTTATAACAAACATTTTTCCTTTTTTGCATTATACATTAAATCTTTTTAATTTTTTCAATGCATTTCCTTACATTTAAATAATGATTTATTAAATTTTTTACTGTAATTAAGTAAATAAATTTGATAATTGCATGCATGCAATGCATTCAACATGCATTCATTTTTTGCAAGCAAATTATTTTTGATTAATTATCAATTTTTTTTTTTTTAAATTTAAAATAAATGTAAGAAATTATATGAATTAACCTTGGTAAGGAAATTTTTGTGCAATCTTCATTTGCATCATCATGTCTTTTAAAATTATTTTCTGGTGTAGCACTTGTTGTACTTGTAAATTCAGTTGAAATTCTATTTCGTAGCATACACTCACCAGCTTCACCAAAAACTGTGAAAATTTTAAAAATTTATTTAAATTCTCTGTTAAATTTCAAAAAAAATATATGTGTATTATTATTCAAGATTCTTAAAAAAAAAAAGATAAGAATTTCCATATTTTAAATATATTATTTTAAATTTTTTTTAAAAAAAAAAAAGTAATAAATACCATTTTTTAATAGATTAGTTCAAATTCTAAAATTAGTAATAAGTTCTATTTTTAATTTTATATATAATGAATTTGATTATGTTAGCATTTTAATTAGCCAACGAATGGATAAGCATTGATTGAAGAAAAGTTTCAAATCAAAAATGGTAAAATTAGAACAAATAACTATCTTACTTATTTCGCTTTTTTTTTCTAAAAAAAAGTATTAAATTATGATATTTTATTAAATTATTGTGTTAACACATTACTGCATAATTGTATCTAATGCTACAATACTAATAATAACAATAACAATAATAATAATAGTTTTACTTTAATGATAATACGATGTCAAAATAATTGATTGTATAATTGTATCTAATGATATAATAATAATAATGATAATAATAATAATAACTAATAATAATAATTTTACTTCAATAATAATACGATGTCAAAATAATTGATTGTATAATTGTGTCTAATGCTATAATAATAATGATAATAATAATAATAATATTAATAATGATAATAATAATGCTTTAACTTTAATGATAATGCGATATCAATACCTTAATAATATTAATAATAATAATAATAATACGTTAATACACTTATGATATCAGAATAATTGAGTGAAGATGAAAAAGGATAAGAAAGTAATTAAATTTTAATTGCAAAAAATTTAATTAATAAATTAATTAATTAGTACTTGCATGTCAAATATAAATGATCCATCGTTCATTTTTTCATCAGTTTTCATCGTATTATCATTGATTTTAGCAGGAATTTTATGCTGTTTCAATGATGAACCAACAATATTACTTTTGGTTGATCAATCGATGTAATTTCTCGAAGAAATTTTGTTGATTGCTCACCTGTAACTGATTCACTATCTGATTTTTCCTCAGCATCATCTTCATCTTTAGTTTTATCCTGCAAATATTTTGAAATTATTTCAAATTGATTAAGATATTTTTTGCTTTTTATCAGTATGTATATTATCAATTTAATGAATTAAATTTAATAGTGATAATCAATCTGATGAATTTGAAATTAGATAAAGTATAACTTTTAATTTTATTAATCAAGGGATTAAACTTGAACTAGCAGCAAAGATAATTTGGGTTTAGATTGGCCTAATATTCTAATTCATTGAATTAATAAATTGATTTTAATTTATTAAAATCTAAAATCTACAATAATTATTTCAATATTACAACTTTTATTATTATATTTTAATGATCAAATAAAATGTGTGTTAGAGAAATATTTGAACAAATATCTATTTAAATAAAATTTTCCTGTTTAGAAATACCTTTCTAACTGGTGCTTTTTCAATTGTTTGCCTCGTAATTTTTGTCGTTTTAAACGATCAAGCATTGATTCCTTAAATTGTTTCACTCGAATTAATTGAAGTTTTTTCAAACGTCGTAGTTCCCATTCGTATGTGACATCTGTTATGTGTGACTTTAATTTCTGCGTTTGCTCATAAATCTAAAAATTTTTATTAGCAAGATAACATCCTGATAATTTAACATTAATTTGTTATTATATTTTTTGTGTATGCTTATTTTGTTTTGTTATCTTATCTTAGTTTTTGTTATATATATATTTTTGTTATTTTAGAAAATAATATTGTTTAGAAATTTTTTTTCTTTTGTTGTTTTTTACATGTACCAATTTGTTTAAGCAATCCTAAGAATATTATCAAAATTATACGCTGATTTATTTCCAATTTCAGAAATCATTTTATTATTTTAAGCACTCATTTCTAATTAAACTTAAACTCTGATTTTCTTAAATAAACCATCTATTACAGAAAAGACTTAACCATAAAGTAACTTCTATTTGTTCAGATTTTTCTTATTGTTTAATTGGCTTTGATTTTTTTCTCTAAAATCTCATAGAACGCTTGTATTTGAAAAAGTACTGTATTTAACATTGCATTCTATTTGGTACTGTACTTGTCTGAAGGATACTGTAGTATTATACTCCAATATGAATGTCAATATTTGAGAAAGTACTGCGTTTAACATTGCATTCTATTTGGTACTACACTTGCTTAAAGGATACTGTAATACTATACTCTGGTATGAAAGCTTACGTTTGAGAAAGTACTGTATTAAACATTGCATTCTATTTGAGACTTACTCGGTACTGTATTTGTCTTATGGATGCAGTATTACTGTACTTTGTTATGAAAACTCATACTTGAATAAGTACTGTATTTAACTTACATTCTATTTGGTACTGTACCTTATCTGACAGATACGGTAACTCTGATATCAATTACTATAGTACTACACTAATTGAGATTTTACTACTGTGTTTGAGTAAGTACTGTATTCAATATTATTGAAACTGTGGCATTATTTTTGTTTGATGAGTTTATGAGCAAGAATGCTATCTTCATCTCCTTGACCTGTTAATTACTTAATCGGAATTACTTTGAGATATCTGGATGACAGCTATCTCAGTCAAAAGTAAAAATTATTATTTATTAAATAACTTATACATCAAAAAAAAAAAAAAAAAAAAACAAATATCATAAAATTTTGAGACTTATTCATTCTAGTTAAACCTGCCTAAATTTATTTAATATTACAATTGATACTATATATCCTTGTTCCTAGAGTTACTCATTTACTTCAACTCGTAAATATTTTAAAGAGAATTAACTTAAAGTAAATCCATGCGAAAATGCAATAAAGATAAAACAAATTCTTAATTTCAATATTTATTTTTTGTTATTTTTTTGAACCTTAGATTAGATCTGAAAGTAATTGAGAAATAATATGGCACCAAAAATTTGACTTTTTTTCCAATTTTTTGCTTTTTTTCGATTTTAGATGCTTTTTTTTTCTTTCTTTCAAATGTAAACAATAATATTTACAACCTTTTGCTCAACCCAACGAATTCGTTTTTCCGGTTTAACAATGGACGCATATTCATTTTTCAGATTAATATCATCATTTCGTTCAATTTCACTTGTCATAATTTTCATCGGTTCATATTCACTTACATCTACATCTTGATCTTCATTAATTGTTGCACATGTATTCCACACTGCTCCAATCAAATTTCCAATACGCTGTCAAATTATTCAATCTTTTTTTTTGAAAAAAAAAAAACTTTTTTCAAATAATATTCGAGAGAAGAAAATTTACATTTCAAAGAAAAAATTTTCAATTTCATTATAAATTACCTTTGAAACTTAATATTTAATTAGTTATTTAATTAAATTTTTAAAATATCTTCACTTCTGACTAAATCAATTTGCAAAAATTATTTACTAATTAGAATAAATGTTGGAAATACTTCTTTACTAAATTTATATATAAAACTAAAAATTACTTAAAAACTTTTTAATAGTCGAAAAAAAAAAAAGTATAACTTACACTATCAATATCAAAGATAAGACCTTTCATTGAGCATTGCACAGATGCTACTCGTTTATATTGTTCCGATTTTGAAGATTTCACTACAATTTTGCAAACACCATGCGGAAAGAATGTAAAATTTGTTGGTGTATTTTCTTGGCCATCAATCCAGGATTCTTCCATAGACTAAAATACAGTACCATCTTGGTATCTTTCTAAGAATTAAGAAAAAAACAAAAAGAATTTAAAAAAAATCAAGAAATTTTAGTCTATAATATTAACTTTTCTTATCATTCATTAAGTTGTACCATTTTTTTTGTAAATTATTATAAAATTGATATAATATGTAAAGAATGGTTTGATAAACTTTTTTCTCTTTTTGTGTGATAATTAAATAAAAGAAAAAAAAAGAGAAAAAATTTTTGTTTATAAAAATATGAGATAAAATAATAATTTAATAACTAATTATTGTACGTTGCCTATTACTGCTTCATTTTGTTTTTTGTTTTTTTTAAAAAAAAGATAAAAAATTTTTTGTTTATAAAAATATGAGACAAAATAATAATTTAATAAATAATTATTGTACGTTGCCTATTACTGTTTCATTTTGTTTTTTCTTTTTTTTTTAAAACTTCGAAATTGAATTTTTAAAACATTCACTATCAGTGAATGATCCAAGTAAATAAATACTAAAATTTTAAGATTAAGATAATTCTAAATAATTAATTGTAAAAAAAAAATAGCTTATCATTTATAACATATCACTAACATTTTCAAAATTTTCCACAAAAACAATTTTAAAATCGCTAAATTTTGCTTCAGCTTTAGCGCCACGTACAAATTTAACCGTAGCTTCAGCGTCTTTTACGCCAAATAGAAGCGCAGACGTAAATGATCGATAATTGTTACTGTAAAGCGGTATGCATGCTATTGTACGATCACGAAATAGTAATGTTATTCGCATTATTAAACGATTTCCCATATCCTAAAATATACAAATCAAATATCATTTGATAATTTCAATAAAATTTAAACCTATTTCAGTCAATAATTTTAACTTAAATTACTTTTAAATTAAGTTAAGCCTAGTAAATTTTTAAGTTGGTTAAAGTTTTCAAGTTTTTTTTATTAAGTTTTTAAGTCATTAGTTAATTTTAAGTTAGTTGAAAGAAAAAAAAATACCTCTAAAATCATTTTTTTAAATCCTTTCTTATATATATTAATTAATCCTCACAATATTCTATATGAATTAATTTCAATTAAATTTTTGAAATGAACTTGCTGCTTCAAAATTATCATAAATTTTTAGCATAAAATTAGCCAAATAATTTTCCTAAGCCAATTTAGATAGTATTGTGAGGTTCATTAATATATATAAGAAATGATTCTAAACGAATCATTTTCATTTAATTTGATTTTTTTTTTTGATTTTTAAATTTTTATTTTTAAATTAATCAATTTGTTTAAAATAGTACCAAAAGTGAACTATGCGACGTCATTTGCGATGAATCATTTTCAGTTTGCGTTGTATGACGCATTTTTGTTTCATCCAAAAACTACGTGATAAGCTAAAATCTCGTAAAATATCTTTCGCCTAAAAAAAAAATAAATAAATAAACTTGTAAACAACAAAAGTTTGTATAAATTTGAAATGAAAAAAAAAATTAGTTAAAATTAAAAATTCAAAAATAAATAAACAATAAAAGCTTGTAAAAATTTGAAATGAAAAAAAAAATTTGTTAAAAGTTCAAATTTCAATTCAAATAAAAGTTCAATTCAAAAGTTAAGTGAAAAAAAAAAGTGATAAAACTAATAACTTATAAAGAAATGAAAGAGTTACAATGTTTTTTTTGTTTATGCATTTTATTTTTATAAAAATTAATTTTTATTTGTTAATTAAATTAAAAATAATTGTCTTTCATTCATTAAATATACAAAAATTAATTATAATAAAAGAATTAATAAATTAATTAAAAAAAAATATAATTAGTTGGATACTCTGATAATTGCCGGAAATTTGAATAAAATTACAGTATGAGAGAAAATGATAATAGCATTAGCAATACTTCTAGGACTGAACTGAAGTATAAATGTTAACTGAAAATTAGGAAAAAAAATTAGTGTCACAGTGTCACAAAAGATTAATTTCACTTTTTTTTTTTAAATATAATTTTAAAATAATTATCAGATCATTAATTTCAAAAATTTTGATATATTTCAATTCAAGAAAAATCATTTTAAAACTTTAAAACAATTTTTTTAAATTTTTTTTTTATTAAAAATTGTGCTTCATTTTAAGTAATTTATGAGAAATAATCAAAAATTTTTATATTTCATAAAGCTGATAATTTGATAATATAATTTAATTAGCAAAATTATAACAAATTATGACTGATTTATCAAATAGTTGAAGCGTATAAGAAATGATATTAATGAATTTAAAATTAAAATTTAAAATTTAAAACACAAACATTAGTTGTAAGATCAGCTAACTCTCGAAGTTCATCTTCCTCAAATGCTTCATTTCGAATCATATGTCCAAGTTTGAAATTCAAACAAAACGATACATTACCTCGTATCTGTTTCTGTAATTTTCATTTTCTCCTTCAATTTTTCAAAAGATTAAAAGTACGCTTTAAAAATAGTATAAACGTCATCAACGTCAAAATTAAGCGTAACAAACGTAACAAGTTATTATCAGTGCTTTCTTGTTATTACCTCGTATCTGTTTCTGTAATTTTCATTTTCTCCTTCAATTTTTCAAAAGATTAAAAGTACGCTTTAAAAATAGTATAAACGTCATCAACGTCAAAATTAAACGTAACAAACGTAACAAGTTATTATCAGTGCTTTCTTGTTATTACCTCATATCTGTTTCTGTAATTTTCATTTTCTCCTTCAATTTTTCAAAAGATTAAAAGTACGCTTTAAAAAAGTATAAACGTCATCAACGTCAAAATTAAGCGTAACAAGCGTAACAAGTCATTAGCAATGCTTTCTTGTCATTACCTCGTATCTGTTTATAACTGTAATTTTCATTTTCTTTCTTCAACCTTTCAAAATATTACAAGTACGTTTTAAAATAGTATAAACGTCATCAACGTCAAAATTAAGCGTAACAAACGTAACAACTTATTAACAATGCTTTCTTGCTTTTTTTAAAATTAATTAATAATTAATAAACAGCATTCGTCAAAAATATAATAATATGTCTTTTCATTTTCTTCTTCAATCTTTCAAAATATTAAAAGTACGTTTTAAAATTAGTATAAACGTTATAAACGTCAAAAGTAAGCGTAAAAAGCGTAAGAACTTATTAACAATGCTTTCTTGTATTTTTTTTTTAATTAATTAATAATATAATAAATAGCAATCGTCAAAAATATAATAATATGGCTTTTCATTTTCTCCTTCAATCTTTCAAAATATTAAAAGTACGTTTTAAAAACAGTATAAACGTTATAAACGTCAAAAGTAAGCGTAAAAGACGTAACAACTTATTAACAATGCTTTCTTGTATTTTTTTTTTTAATTAATTAATAATCATTAAATAGCATTTTTTAATTAATTAATAATCATTAAATAGCATTCGTCAAAAATATATTAATATGGCAATTTTCTGTGACAAATTTTACCAATTATCATTTAAAATTTAAGTGTTAAATTTAATTTTTTGTTTAATACAAAAAAAAAAAAAAAAAATATGCAATGAAAAATTTAACCTCAAAAATATTCTTATTATTATTTAAAATATTTCGACCAATAATAAACATATTAACAACTTCGGTTGTAATACGTAATGCTGTATTAGTTGTATCAGTTAATGTTAATTTTAACCATGGTGAAACATTTTCACATTGTATCTTAAAATTAAAAATTAAAAATTATAATTTTATTTAAAAATATTTTTTCACTATTTCTTTTTTTTTTTGAAGTAATCATTGAACATATAAATCAAAATTTTTAATTATTACTCCAATTTAATTATAAAATTTTAATTTTTAATTATTTTACTTTTATGCTATCAAATTAAAAATTATAATTTTATTTAAAAATATTTTTTTACTATTTCTTTTTTTTTTTTGAAGTAATCATTGAACACATAAATCAAAATTTTTAATTATTACTCCAATTTAATTATAAAATTTTAATTTTTAATTATTTCATTTTTATGCTATCATTAAAATGAATATCGTAGCAAAATTAAATTCACTTTTTTTTTTTTTTTGTAACCAAATTAATTCATTGAAAATAATTTTTATTTCTCGAAGAAATTTTTGTGAATTTAATTTTCTGTTAAATTAATAGACATTAAAAATAGCAAAAAAATGTGATTTCTTTTCAATTATTTAATTACCTTTCGTTTGTTTTTTTTTTAAATTAGAACTATCATATGGTTATTTTTTTAAAAAATGAAAAAAAAAATGTTAAAATTAATAAATAAATCAAATTTAATACTTGTAATTGAAAAAGAAACGATGAATTATAAATTGAATTTCGATGAAATGCAGTTGAACTACGTACAATACTCATAATATGTTCAAATTCAGCAATTGCTGTTTCATGCGAATAAAGTAACATATTTAAAACATCGGTATTGATTGATTGATCAAAACTTCCTAAATGATAAATTTATATTATTTATTATAATATTATCACTTCTAATATAAGTATAAAAGTTTAATATATAATATAAGTAAAAAAGTTTGTTAAATAAATAAAATATAAGTAAAAAGGTTTGTTAAATAAATAAAATATAAGTAAAAAGTTTGTTAAATAAATAAAAACAAGTAAATACTGATTAATTGATTGTTATCATTTGTTTATCATAAAATTTGCTCACATTTTCTTGTTCATTTTTTATAAAAATTTATTAGCATAATATTTGTATAAAAGTTTGTTAAATAAATAAACTGATTACTGATTAATTCGTTGTTATCATTCTCGTATTTGTTTCCTTACTTTTTACAATGATTTTTTTTATCAGTATAACATTAGTATAAAATTTTATTAAACAAATAAAAACAAGTAAGTATTGATTAATTCATTGTTATCATAATTTTATCATAAAGTTTTTCATACTTTTTTCTTTATTTTTTTGTAATGATTTCTTTTATTAGCATAATTTTAGCATAAAAGTTTATTGAATAAATAAAACTGATTACTGATTAAATCGTCATTATCATGCTAATACTGATTAATTCATTGTTATCATACTAGTACTGATTAATTCATTGTTATCATACTAGTACTGATTAATTTATTATTATCATACTAGTACTGATTAATTCATTGTTATCATACTAGTACTGATTAATTCATTGTTATCATACTAGCACTGATTAATTCATTGTTATCATACTAGTACTGATTAATTCATTGTTATCATACTAGTACTGATTAATTCATTGTTATCATACTAGTACTGATTAATTCATTGTTATCATACTAGTACTGATTAATTCATTGTTATCATACTAGTACTGATTAATTCATTATTATCATACTTTTATCATAAAGCTTCTCATATTTCTTTCTTTATCTTTAGAGTTTTTACTTCTTTTCCTAAATTCTATCAAAGTTAATCACTGATTAATATTCACATACAACAGAAAAGATTTACTTACCAGCAG
The DNA here is from genome assembly GCA_012070555.1 of Brugia pahangi. Classification (NCBI taxonomy): domain Eukaryota; kingdom Metazoa; phylum Nematoda; class Chromadorea; order Rhabditida; family Onchocercidae; genus Brugia; species Brugia pahangi. The sequence goes on along the minus strand of JAAVKF010000059.1, from coordinate 23,423 downwards.
TGATAACAATATTAGCATATGATTCATTAGAGCATATAATTTGTTTATTATCAATTTGAATAATTTCATTTTCATTTTTTATACATTTCTCATATACAATCAATAATGATGGTAATTTAATGGAAAAATTTCCTAAATCCTGATATAATGATAAAATGATTTTCAATTGATATTGTACCCTTTTGAGGACTGAAAATTAATTTTTAAATTTGTCTAAAATCAATATAAGGTAATAAATTATTGCTAAAATGATTTATATGTGATAAAATGATAAAATGACTTTCATGTGATATTGTACCTTTTTTGGGGCTGAAATTAGTTTTTAAAATTACTTAAAATCAATATAAGGTAATAAATAAATTACTTAAATATCAATTGAAGATCATTTTATCACTTCTACACATATATATCATTTTCATTTTTCATAAAATGATTGAATTTTGGGACTCAAAATGATATAAATTAATATAAGGTATTAAATTAATTCTGAAATGATGTATATGTGATAAAATGATAAAATGACTTTCATGTGATAAACTGATAAAATGATTTTAATGTGATAAAATATATGTGTACAAGTGATAAAATGATTTTCAATTGATATTTTACCTTTTTTGGAAGTAAAATTAGTTTTTAAATTTGCCTAAAATTAATATAAGGTAATAAATTATTGCTAAAATGATGTGATAAAATGATTTTCAATTGATATTTTGCCTTTTTTAGGACTAAAATTAATTTTTAAATTTACCTAAAATTAATATATGGTATTAAATTGGTGTATATTCATATTAATCAGATAAAATAATAAATTAATAAAAAGAAATAAAAGAAAACAGACAAAAATATAGTTTGATAGAAATTAAAAATATTTATAGTACTTAAAAAATTTAGCATTTTGTTAACTAATATTTATTAATTTTTATAAATAAAAATACTAATTTATATCATATAATATTTCAATTTTTGAAAAAGTTTCCTATATTTAATTTCATATTTTATTGATATAAATTTTAACTCAAAATTTTCTATTACATAAAATTATTTATTAATAAATTTGAAAATATTAAAATAAACAAATAAAATAACTTTAAAAAAACGAAGAAAACATAATTTCCTATATTTAATTTCATATTTTATTGATATAAATTTTAACTCAAAATTTTCTATTACATAAAATTATTTATTAATAAATTTGAAAATATTAAATTAAACAAATGAAATAACTTTAAAAAAAGAAGAAAACATACTTTCCTATATTTAATTTCATATTTTATTGATATAAATTTTAACTCAAAATTTTCTATTATATAAAATTAATTATTAATAAATTTGAAAATATTAAAATAAACAGATAAAATAACTTTAAAAAAAAGAAGAAAACATAGTTTCCTATATTTAATTTCATATTTTATTGATATAAATTTTAACTCAAAATATTTTATAAAATTATTTATTAATAAATTTGAAAATATTAAAATAAACAAATAAAATAAAAAAAAAGAAGAAAACATTGCTTACAAAGTTCCAAAACAATGCGCATTTTTGAAATTATATTTTGCTGTAACATTTGATGAAATTTTAGCATTCATTTCTCCATGTAATAATTTCATATCAAAATTAAACTTTGTAATGTTTTCATTTTCATTAATCCATTGTTGTTCAGCTATTGAAGACTGTAATATAGAAATTTATCATCCACTGATAAAGATAATAATTAATATATGATAATGATTGATAAGAGTGATAACAGATAAGTTTGATCACGCTTGAGAAAGAGCACAATATTGAAAAAATTAATTTTTTTTCTTTCCTTTTCATTTTTTTTAAATAATTTTAAAATTTTATCCTGAATTTTTTGCACCATTAGTGATTATTTCATAGTTATTTTGAATTTATTTATTTTTATTTTTATTTTTTTTGATTGTTTGTTTGATTTTTTGTTTTTTTTCTTTCCTTTTCATTTTTTTAAATAATTTTAAAACTTTATCCTAAATTATTCCACCATTAATGATTATTTCATAGTTATTTTGAATTTATTTATTTTTATTTTTATTTTTTTTTATTGTTTGTTTGACATTTTATTTTGAACAAAAAAAAAAAAAATGATAAATAGAAGCTAATTCAGCTTTTTAGAGATATTTTAAAATTTTGAGAAATTTTTTTTATGAATTAATATAATAAAAAATTGATGAAAATAAATGAATTACAAAATTTGGAAAAAAATTGAAGTAAATTTAAAGTTTAAATGAAAGCTTAATCATTTGCTTATCAAAATTATCACAAATTTAATTGCCTATCATGCTATCTTTCTTTTATACAATTAATTTGATTAATTAAGCAAAACTTTACAAAAAAAATATTTCAAATAAAAATTAATTAAACATTTTCAAATTATAATTAATTAAATGCTAAGAGATAAATGTATTTTATCACTTTAACAACTTATAATGAAATTCTAGCACAAATTTATTTTTTAATATTTGTTTTTTAAATATATATAAAAATTAAATTCATGAATGAATTTATTATATATTTTAAAATATTAAAGTGAAATTTCACAGCCAAATAAAATGATATTAAAATTTTAATCATTAATTCTTGTTTTAAATATAAATAATAATCCATTATATTAGCGAAAGTTTTAAGAGTATTAACTTACTGCAAATTGATAATCTTCCTTATCATTATCATCGTTATCACTATATATCTTATCATCTGCTTTTATCATAAATGAACTTCCAATAATGTAATTTAATTTTATATTTTCCACAGTCAAACAAATAGTATTTAATAAATTGTTCGCTTCATACAATCTAAAAATTCAATTATTTAAAAGAAAAACTTTTGTTTTGAAAAAAAAATTTTTTTAAAGAGCTTTAATACATTCGATTTTATATACTTATATACTACTTTTTTTCTTTTTAAATTAATACTTCAGTTAATAAATCAAATTGTAAAATTAAAATTGCTAAATAGTGTTATAAAATTTCAGTTATAGTTATAAAATTTGTTATAAATAAAGTTATAAAATTGTAAAATAACGAAAATTAAAATATGTAAAATTGTAAAATAATGAAAATTATTTATTTTGAGATTTTTCTAAAATATTTTGCTATCAATTTCTTTTTGATATCATTATTAATTAAACTTTTTTAATTAAATCATTTCTTGTCTTTGTATGGAGCAAAAAAAAAAAAACAACTATATTTAAATTTATTTCAAATTTTTATTATTATTATACAATTTCGCTTTATTTTCAAAATTTTCCCCAAATATTGTTATTAATTTCTTTTTGATATCATTAACAAAATTAAACTTTAAATTTAATTAAATCATTTCTTGTCTTTGTATGGAGCAAAAAAAAATTACAACTATATTTAAATTTATTTCAAATTTTTATTATTATTATACAATTTCGCTTTATTTTCAAAATTTTCCCAAAATATTGTTATTAATTTCTTTTTGATATCATTAACAAAATTAAACTTTAAATTTAATTAAATTACTTTTTCTTTTACGGAACAAAAAAGGGAAAAAAGAAAAATTAATACTTAAATTTATTTTAAATTTACTATTTTACCTTCGAAATGTACTCGTAACAGTAGTAAGCGATCCATGAAAAATATTTATATCAGTTGTTCCCTTCTCGGTTATCATCATTTTAATATCTTGAATTGCAATTGAAACTTCTTGAATTGTTTTTTTTGGTTCATTTATAAGATATGCATTGTTGTGTTGTAGCTACAATTTATTAATTTTTATTTCTATCAAACTGTTTAATTTAATTTAATTTTTTTTTACTAAATTATTTCAATTTAATTTTATTAGGCTGAAATAATTCACTAAATTTGCATATTTATATGTTTTAATTAAAATTTTAATCAAATGATCAATTTAATTTTTTTTCTTTTGTTAATTTTGATTATAATATAAAAAGTAAATTTAAGTAATTTTCTTAGAAATAACTAGAAATTAATGAATATTTGATGAATTGATAATAAAAATTACATATATAACTTTTAATTTTTTATCCAAAAATATAATATTATTATTTTAGAAATAAGTTTAAAAGTTGTTTTAAAATTTATCAAACGTATTTGTGAGATATTATAAAGTTATATGATTATTTAAATATTTTAATAATTTTAATAACTTACTTTACTATTGAAAATTCGTAACATCAAGATCAGATGCATAATTTTTGATTCAAATTTGATTGCAGAAATAATAATATTATTATTAATGGTAATTGAAAAATTTGCAATGTTTGATTTTAGTTTTTCAATCTTTTCACTGAAAAATAAATGATAATTTTTTTTTTTAAAAAAAAAAGCATTTTAAAATTACAAATAATTCATTCCTATAAGATTATAATTAATTTCTCATTGCTGATCATAATTGTTTATGAATTTATTTTGTAAATTTATTTTACCGTTGCAAATTGAAATTTAGGATAAATCAAACGATCACTTGTAAAATGATGAGAAAATTAAAATTTCATTAAATATGAAAATTGCTAAACATACTAAAACGATAATAATTCAGATATTTCAATTTGAAGATAATTAAATATAATAAATAAATATATTTGAAGATAATTAAATATGCATAATTCAGTATGGATCAGATAGATAGAACAGATAGATCAGGATAGATCAGATGAGATCAGAGATGGACCAGATAGATAGATGGATCAAATGGATAGATCAGATAAATCGAAGAGATAGATGGATCAGTTGGGTTAGATAGATCTGAAAGATCAGAGAGATGGATCAGATAGAATAGAGAATGGATAGATCAGATGGATAGATCAGATAAATCAAAGAGATAGATTAGAGAATTGGATCAGATAAATGAAAGAGATAGATAGATTAGAGAGATGGATCAGATAGATCAGATGGATCAGGTAGATAGATCAGATGAGATCAGGGAGATGGATCAGATATATAGATGGATCAAATGGATAGATCAGATAAATCGAAGAGATAAATTGGATAGATGGATCGGATAGAACAGAGAGATAGATGGATCAGTTGGGTCAGATAGATCTGATAGATCAGAGAGATGGATTAGATAGACAGATCAGATGAATGATTCAGATAGAATAGAGAATAGATAGATCAGATGGATAGATCAGATAAATCAAAGAGATAGATAGATTAGAGATATGGATCAGATAGATCAGATGGATCAGGTAGATAGACCTGATAGATCAGAGAGATGGATCAGATAGACAGATCAGCTGGGTAGATCAGATAAATCAAAGAGATAGATAGATCAGAGAGTTGGATCAGATAAACGAAAGAGATAGATCAGAGAGATGGATCAGATAGACAGATCAGATGGATGGATCAGATAGAATAGAGAATAGATAGATCAGATGGATAGATCAGATAGAGCAAAGATATAGATAGATTAGAGAGATGGATCAGATAGATAGATCAGATAGATCGACCAGGTAGATAGATATAGATAAATTAATCAATTAACTCAACAATTATCAATGTACGGGTGGTCAATTACTAATTATTTGTATGTAAATTAAAATTAAAAATTAATTAATTAAAACAAATTAAACACAAACTTATTCATTTTGTTTTTTCGAAACAAATTTAACAATGTCACAATCCATTTTTGCTGTTTTCGTTCGCTATTTTCAACAATAACTGATTCAGCTGTTTTACTAATCGAATTTTGTGTGTCATCCAAATGAATCACTGAGGTTACGGTAGGTGTTACTGTCATACAGTATGCGACACTTTGAAATAATTCATTTAGCAAATGCAAAACTGTTTGCGTACAAAATAATTCAATGCGTGGAAAAAGCGTTTCAAAGTTTATTGTTAAAAATGTCCTGAAAAAAAGTGGAGGAAATGAAAGACTAAAAATTAAATTGATAAATTTTATTAAAATTTTAAAAAAAAAGCAAAACTTTATTTTTCAAATATTTATTTTCATTTTTAAAATGAATTATATTCAACAATTAATTTAATAAAAAATTTTTTTGTTTTGTTTTTTATTTGTTCTAATTTTTTAAAAGGAATTATATTCAACAATTAATTTAATAATAATTTTCCACTTTTAATCTAAAATTTAAAAAATGACAAAATTGCGATTAAACGTAAAATTTAATTTTTTTGTTAATTAATTTTATCTAAATTAAAAATTTATGAAAGTTTAATTAGGTTAGTAGCAAATTTTCAATTATAAAAATTATTGTAGTATATTAGCATTAGAAATTAGCATATGAAAAAGTAATAGTTGAATTGAATAAATTTAAATTATTATTGATTAATAATTTTTGTCATATAATTTTCAAATTAAATCTTCAGCGTTTATTTATTTATTTTTTTTTTGTTGTCATTTTATTGAATTATTTCAGAATTAAAAATTATTTGGTCAGTTTATCTTTAATTTTAGTTTTCATTGGTAATTAGTAATTTTTTTTTTTGAAATAATTAATTTATGAGAATAGCAAAATTAATAATTATGAATATAATTATTATTTGAATAAAAATTATTTCTAAAATTTAAATTATTTTTTAAGAAAGAAAAATTTAAATTATTTTTAATTTACTTTATTGCATTCAATTGTTGATTATCCATTAAAATATTATAAATAATTGCTGAATCAACAGTTATCGTATCCAAAAGTAAGAAAAATGATTGTTGTTGAATTGTTTGATTTTTTTCTTATTAATTCAACTAAATATATCTAAAAAAAATAAAAATTTATTATTATTTTATAAAATTATATGAAATTTTTAAATAAATAAATTTTAAATAAGTTTTTGCTACAAATAAATTGGTAAAATTTTATAAATTGGTAAAATTTTTAATTGCATTTTTTAATTTTAATAAAGCATTTCCGGTTTTCCTTTTTTTTTGATTACAAAAAAATAAAATTTATAGTAATTTTAAAAGATAAATATTTCTAAAATTTGTTAATTTTGAAAATGAAAATTTATTTATTACTCCAAAATGACAATTAGTAACTTTGACGAATAAATCTGTTTAATTTAATTTTTAATTATTTTAGAATTATTCCCCACAAACCAATCCTATTTATTTCTACTTTCCTTCTTGTTGTTTATCTTGAAGCTAATAGTAAACAAATTTTTTCAATTATTTTATAATATTTGAATTTTTAGATTAATTTAAATTAAATATTACTTCCTTTAAAATACTTTTTTCCATTATATTACTTTGCTTAAAATTGGAAATTTTGTTTGTTAATTGCATTGTCACATTAATATAATTCAAAATGAATTAAATAAATTAAAAAAGTTGAGAAAAAAAATTTTAATTATAAACCTTAAACTCTCCAATCATAAATTTGAATGAAAAATGAATTCTTTTAACTGGTAATTTAAATAAAATATTTGTATCTAAATGATAAATCTGCAAATTAATCAAAATTAATTTTAAATTAATCATTTAAAATGAAAAATTATGATAAATATATGATTTATCATAATGCATTGAAATATTGAAATTATTAAGTGAAAAAATTTTTTTTTAAATTATTTCTTATTTTAATTTTTTTATAATTATTTGATCTAAATTGTAATGGAATATTTTAAACGAAAAATTTTAAAATGTTAAATATGAATGATAATGATAAAATAATAAATTACAAATTAACAGTTTATATAATTTAATTTAATTTAAATTTTATTAAAATGCCATAAAAAATATTTTTTGTTCAAACTTTTTATTCAAAAAATTAATATCTAAATTATTATTTAGTAAAATATTCTCATAATCATCCGAAAAATAAAAATTTTATAATCAAATTTTAATTATACCTTAAAGATAGGCCAAAAAAATATAGACGGTAAAGTATTGAATTGTTTCACTGTAAGATTTTCAGTTATAAAAAAAAAAAAAAATTATCACAAATTTATTTTTTAAAATAATATTAGCATAGTTGTTTTTCAATTTTAAATTTATCAGTTTCAGTTCTGCTAATTCTGATTTTACCTTTAACACCTGAATTTGCTATAGAACCGGAAACCGGAATCGATACGGTTGTTCCTGTAGTTTGCTTCATTGATTTATCTTCACCAGCAGCTGTCACTGATTTCATATTTTCAGATGGTAAATCTCGAGAATATTTTTTAGCTGTCGCCAAATTACTAACCTATAATTTTAAATTTAGATAATTTAAAATTAAATTTAGAAATTAAATATCAAAATTTTATGCTGATAAATAAAAACTACTGCGATAATTAATTTTTAATAAATTTTGATAAAATTAGAATTAAATTAGTATAAAACTAGATTCTAAGCCTAAATTAAAATTAGATATACAATTTTGTACAAATAATTCAATAATGAAATTAATACAAAGTGAAAAATATAAAAATTAAAATTTTTAGATTTTTAAATTGTGAAAATATTCCTAAACTAAACTAAAATATCATCCATTATTAATGAATAATAATATTTTAAATCAAATTTAAATCATTTTATGCAAATATTTTATGTTTAACAATAAAATATATCTTTCCTACTGATTGATTAAATTTATTAGGAATGATCAAAAACCGGTTTAAACATTCATTTCCGATTATTATTACTATCAATGATTAAAGAATAACTTTAACATGTGGTGCAAGTAATTGATGCCATAAATTCAATAATGAAATTAATGCAAATTTTCGATCAAATCTTGAATTAGTGATCGATTCAAAATCAAATGAATGATTCATCCAATCTTTCATTTTCATCCTTATTCATTGTGCAATGCAATAAGAAATGCATTAGCATGCAGCTTGCACATGCATTCATTACCATTGCATAGCGTTTTACATCATTTAATGAACTTTTACATAATGTTAAAATCTAAAATTAATTAATCTAAAATTTTTTGTTTTTTTTTGCAAAATTTTTTTGAGCAAAAAAGAGCGAATTTCTTTTTATATAAAATTATTAAGTAATTTTAATTTACTAAATTTATCTTTTTTTTTTCATTCAATTTTTTAAATTTAAAAAAATGCAAACCAATAAAGTTTTAAATTTTAAAATGCAAACCAAATCATCGCGTGCTTCACTTAATGCTTTTGCATATCAAATCATTATATTTCACTAATGTATGATGAATTGATTTTGAAATTGACGTAATACGTGAAACCAAGATATTAATGATGATGCTACAGCTAACTTTAGTAATATTATATCGCTAAAATATCATTTAAAAAAAAATTTTAGTTATGATTTAATTTAATTAAAAATTAACTATTATTTGCAAACATTCAATAATAATAATAAAAGAAATCTTAAGTCCATACGTGTAATATCACGTGATAATAATGATAATAAAAAAAGTAGTTCATTAAAAATCTCTTCTTTTGTAATGTCACGTGATAATATAATAATAATAAAAGTAATTCATTAAAATTCTCAAACACTCTTCTTTCTCGAATTAATTATGATATACGTAGTATCACGTGATAATAAAAAGATTCTCAAGTTCTCTTCTTTCTGATATACGTGTAATATCACGTGATAATAAAAAGACGTAATTCATTAAAAATCTCTTCTTTCTGGAAATAATTATGATATACGTGTAATGTCCTTTTGAAATTTGATAAGTAAGTTTTAATCAATTTCCATAATTAAAAACATAATTAAAATTTAATTTAATATAATTAAAATGAAAAGTTAAATAATTTGAAACCTTTGTTTATCCAAGCATTCATCACCCGAAGAGATTCTTAAGCGTGGCTCACCAGTACGAATGATAATTTCACTACCATTAATCCAATGGAGTAAATTTTGTCGATTGATAAAACCTTTTAGCAAAATATTTGGCACATTTAATTCTACAATAAAATATAAAAATTTAAAAAGCAAAAGTGATAGATAAGTGAAAAGAGAGAGAGAGAGAGAGAGAGAAGAAATTAAAAATGAAAATTTAATTCTTTAAATTTTCAATATTATAAAAATTTCGCTTTCTTAATAGTTTATCATTCAAATTTAATGATAAGAAATGAATAATGATAACGAAAATTTAAACTATATTATAGTAAATCATTCATATTTATCAACTTTACTGATAATAAAAAATGTATATCTTATCAATAGCAATTGTTATCATTCATTAAATTATTATCGCCATTATCACCACATTATTATTAATACCATTATTATTACTATTAAAAAACTTATGTCTTACATATCATCATTATCATTATTATTAATATTATTTTTGTCTTACTAATAGTTATTTCATTATTATTATCATCGTCATTATTACTATTATTATCATCATTATCATCATCATTACTATTATTTATGAAGCACTATTTACCAAACAATTTCTGCATCTTTTGATCTAATATCACTATATGTTTGTTTATTGCTAAATGATATCAGATTGATAATAATTATCATAATCATCATAATTATCATTGGTAATTATCATTACCAATGATTAGCATCGTTATATGCTTAATCATATTATTATTAAAAATCATAAAGTTTTTCACGAGACATTTTTTCAAAAACAACAATTTTTTTTTTTTTCAAAAAAGTAAAACTAAAAATTTTTAACTTTTCTTTAAATAAAATATCTCTTTTAGAAAAAGAAATGAAATTAAAAAACAAAAATTAATTGATAAGAAAATAATTTACCACTAAGAATGATTAATTTACTATGTCGTAAACGTTTTGATAAATCTAATTTGTCCCAAAAAAATTTGTTTTCCAATTATCCATAAATCTTTCTCGTGTATAAACAATTTTAGCAAATTGCGCATGATAAAGTGTATATGTATCAAAGCATATCATTTGCATATTCTATAATTTATTTTTTTTTAAAAAAAAAAAAAATTTAAATTTTTTCTTATTGTATTAATTTATTGTTCTTTAGAAGAAGTAAACTTTTTAAAAAATAAACAGTAAATAAGAAAATAAATTTTACAAAATCATTTGAACAATAATAGTAACAAATAAAAGTAATTCGTTCAGTTTAAATTTCTTCTTTTTTTTTTTGGAAGAAAAAAATTTTTTTTAAAAAATAAATTAAATTAACTTATCAATCCTACATTTTGATTATTTGTGAAAACATTTAAATAGCATTCTCGGCCATAAATCATCGTAACTGTACAATGCATTTTGGTAGAGCGGGCGCAATTGTCCTTATTTGCATTATTTCTTAGCAATTCATCATCAATACGAGCTCCTTGGAAAAATGTTATGTGGTAAAACCAAAATGCGCATTTACTTCAGGTAATAATGAATCTAAATACTATTTACTTGATTATATAGTAAGTTAAATAAGTAAAAAGTAAACTTTAGCCATAGTTAAAATATCAAATAATTGAAATGAAAGCAATAAATTTAAAATTTAAAATTGAAATTAAAACTTTTAAATTTTTGAAAATAAATAAAAGTTAATTTACCTTGTATAGTAAGTTAAATAAGTAAAAGTAAAAGCCATAGTTAAAATATCAATGAAATAAATTTAAAGTTTAAAATTAAAATTGAAAAACTAAAATTTAAAAATAGTATTTTTTGAAAATAAATAAAAAGTTAATTTACCTTGGTTGTATAGTAAGTTAAATAAGTAAAAAGTAAACTTTAGCCATAGTTAAAATATCAAATAATTGAAATGAAAGAAATAAATTTAAAGTTTAAAATTAAAATTGAAAATTAAAATAAAAACTTTTAAATAGTATTTTTTTGAAAATAAATGTTAATTTAGTTGTTAAATAAAGTAAAAAGTAAAAGCCATAGTTAAAATATCAAGTATTTGAAATGAAAGTTAAATTAAAATTAAAACTTTTAAATAGTAATTTTTTGAAAATAAATAAAAAGTTAATTTACCTTGAATGAAAAGATTATTTTCTCATTAATTGGTTGTTTATGACATTTGAAAGCACATAAAGTAGGTAGTATTATTGAAATTGGATTAAGCGCTGTTAAAATCATTTCCGCTCGTTCCGTAAGTCGATTACTTCGATACTTAGTGGTGTAAGTTATTTTAATAATTTACTTAAATACATTAATTATAATAGTTAATAATAATCAATAGTTATACAATAACCTACAAATATTATTTAAATAAACAATAAACATTAATTTTTCTAAATAAAAATTTTTAAACACTCAATAAAATTATTTAACTAAGCAATACTAAGAAGTATTTTATTAAAATTAATTAAAATATTTAAAGAAAAATATATGACGATAATAAATAATTTTAATTTACTAGTAAATACTTTAATAATAATAATTAGTAATTATACAATAACCTACAAATATTATTTTAAATAAACAATAAACATTACTTTTTCTAAATAAAATATTAAATAAAAATTACTTATCACTAAGTAATGCTAACAAGTACTTTATTAAATATTAATTAAAATAATTAAAGAAAATATATGAGATAATAAATAATTTTAATTTACTAGTAAATACATAATAATTAAATAATATAATAATAATTAATAATTGTACAATAACCTACAAACATTATTTTAAATAAACAATAAACATTACTTTTTCTAAATAAAATTTTAAATAAACATTACTAAAAATATTATTTATAATGCTAATAAGTACTTTATTAAATATTAATTAAAATAATTAAAAAAATATACGACGACAATAAATAATTTTAATTTACTGGTAAATACTTTAATAATTTTATACAATAACCTACAAATATTATTTTAAACAAACAATAAACATTACTTTTTCTAAATAAAATTTTAAATAAACATTACTCAATGAAAATTACTTATCACTAAGTAATACTAACAGGTATTTTGTTGAATATTAACTAAATAAATAATTTGAATTTACTAGTAAATATTTTAATAATAGCAATAATTAACTGTAATAGTGAACAATAATTAATAATTATATGATAACCTATTATTCAATAAAAATTACTTATCACTAAGTAATACTAACAAATATTCTATTAATTAAAATATTTTAATTAAAAAATAATACAATAATAATAGTAAAGTTAACAAAAATTAGTAATAATGCAAAGTATTCAACAAATAGTAATAAAACATTTAAAAAAAAAGTATTCTACAAAAATTTGATATAAAAAGTATATTCTAGTAAAACTTTTTGCTTATATTTCAATTTAAAAATTTAATAAAAATATGAAATTTATTTGTCACTAGCAAATATTCTATTAAGTATTTAACTAAAATATTTCAATTAAAAATTTATAAAATATTAATCGTATTAGTTAATAATAATTAGTAATAATTATTCAAATTAATTGCAATAAAATATGTAAAAAACTAAAAGTATTCCGCAAAAATTTGATATTTAATTTTTTTTTTTAATTTAACATTTAATTTGATAATTTTAATTTGAAAAATCTGATATGAATGTAAGTAAAACTTTAAAAAAACATTAAAATTATTTGTTTATATTTCAATTCAAAAATTTAATAAATATTTTCAAACAAAAATTAAATTTATCAAAAAATAAGAAAAACAAATGAATGAATGAATGACCTTTGTTATTGAAGAAATATTACCCCAACCATAAATAACTTTGGGGTCAATGCCCCAGTTCAAAGGTCGTTGATTATACGATGAACTCATTTGCATTTTTCGAGAATGATGCGATATTGATTGTGACATTTCTTCTTTTGGTGAATTATTATTCTCCTTACTTTTATTTTCTAATTTTGTATCAATTAAATGTAAATTATTAATACCATTTCGAATCTATAAATATTTTCAAATAAATATTACTTAATAAAAATTATACACAAAATATTTTATTAAATATTAATTAGTAATTAATTAATTGAACAAATTGTTGATCATATAAGATATTAATGTTGCAATTAATAATTTATGGAAAGAATGAAAATTAAAAATATTTGAAATGCATTTTGATATAATATAATTTTTTTAGTATTTAAGTTTTTTATTCCACTACTGCTTTTTTTTTTTTTAACTCTTAGTTAATTAGATTATATTATCAGTAAAAGTATCAAAATAGTGCATTTTTGGATTATTAGATCATATTATCAGTAAAATTATTAAATGAGAAAAATTTTAAGATAAATGATTACGTTATCAGTAAAATTCTAAAATTAAAAACTTTGATTTTTGCGCATTATTATATTATTATCAAATTTGCTATGCTAATTAATGTGAAGGCGGTAATTTAATAATTTAAATTTAAATCATTTTATCAGCAAAATTATTTAATTAGAAAATTTTTAGACAATTAGATCATATTATCAGTAAAATTATTAAATTAGAACATTTTTAGATTAGATTATCAGTAAAATTACTGAATTAAAAGTTTTAACTTTTGCGCTAATTAATGTCAAAGGCGGTAATTTAATTTAAATCATATTATCAGCAAAATTATTTAATTAGAAAATTTTTAGATAATTAGATCATATATTATAAAATTATTAAATTAGAACATTTTTAGATAATTAGATTACATTATCAGTAAAATTACTGAATTAAAAGTTTTAACTTTTGCGCTTATCATCATTATCGTCAAATTTGCTATGCTAATTAATTGAAAGGCGGTAATTTACCAATTTAAATTTAAATTTAAATCATATTATCAGTAAAATTATTAAATTAGAAGCTTTGACTTTTGCGCTTATCATTATTATCATCAAATTTGCTATGCTAATTAATGTGAAGGCGATAATTTACCAATTTAAATCATATTATCAGCAAAATTATTAAATTGACTTTATATCATTATTATCATCAAATTTGCTATGCTAATTAATGAAAGGCGGTAATTTACCAATTTAAATTTAAATCATATTATCAGCAAAATTATTAAATTTGACTTTTGCGCTTATCATTATTATCATCAAATTTGCTATGCTAATTAATGTGAAAGGTAATTTACCAATTTAAATTTAAATCATATTATCAGCAAAATTATTAAATTAGAAGCTTTGATTGCGCTTATCATTATTATCATCAAATTTGCTATGCTAATTAATGTGCGCGGTAATTTACCAATTTAAATTGATTGGATGCATTTGTCGCAGTGCTATTTTTGAACTGTATTTGATATATATTTAAAAATTATGATAAATATCGAGAAGTGTACCAGAAGCGCACTTAGACTTAGTCATTTCTGTATAAGTATCCGAACTGCTTGGACAAATTGCTGATTTCTAAAAAAAAAAATGGAATTTTAAATTTTAATCTAGTCAATACTGAAAGAAACAAAAGTTAACTTTAAAAAAATTTAATTAGCAAATTAATTCATGGTATTCTAAAATTCAGAGCACTTAATAGTAGAAAAATTGAGAAGTAATGGAGGAAAAATGAAATTTTTCGTTCATACAAAGTTTAATGACCTTTTGACTTTTTGACCTTATGACCTGATAATGATCATAAAACATAGATCAAAGGATAGTCAATGTTTTCATTCATTTTTGTTTGATTAGATTATAAGTAATTTAAGCAAATCAATTTTGGTTCATTCTATTTCATTTTTTTTTTTTTTATAAATATTGTTATCATTAAATCTCAATCATTTTAATTATCATCTCTAATCTTTTAATCATTTTAATCATTGTTATCTCTAATCACTATATTGATTAATTTATTTATTTATTTCTTATCATATTCTGCTAAAAATTTTTAGACGCTCTAAACTTAAGTATTATTATAATTTTATAATTTAATTTAAAATTAAAAAAAATGATAATACCTTATGTTCGTTGGAAAAATTAATAATGTTTAAATCGTTGTTTTCAAATAACCAATATATAAAAATTCAAAATTGAATTGTAAACAGTTGGAACGATTGAATATTGAATTATAAACAAACGATTGTAAACAAATTCAAAATTGAATTGTAAACAATTGGAACGATTGTAAACAAATTCAAAATTGAATTATAAACAATTGGAACGATTGTAAACAAATTCGAAATTGAATTATAAGTAATTGGAACGATTGTAAACAAATTCAAAATTGAATTATAAATAATTTTAAACAATTGAATGATTGTAGCAATTGATTTGAAAACAATTGGAACGATTGTAAACAAATTCAAAATTGATTTGTAAACAAATGAAAGTAGTTTTGATAAAATTTTTAAACATACTTTGTTGATGGTTCTATGATACTTTGACCAAAACCAGGTTGCTTAGGTTCATTATTAATTTGTGATTGTGTAAGTTTTTGCATAAAATCAGCCATAAAAAAAAAATATTTTAAGTATTTTCAAAAAAAAAAAAAAAAAAAAATCATTTAGAGTAAATCTGATAAAATTAATTGATAAACTTTTTGAATGGTTTACCAAATGTTTTATCAATGAAAAAATTAAAATTTAAATAAATGCACAAATTAAGCAATCAAATTTAAAAAAAAATAAATAAAGCCTAAAATGTTATTAATTTTTTCATCCAAAACAAAATATAGGACATAAATAATAAAAGTAAAAAATTTTTATTATCAAAATTATTTCAATAAATGAAAATTTTTTTTTATCAATTAAATCAATAAATGAAAATTACTTTATCAAATTATTTCAGTAAATGAAATTTTTTTTTTATAAATCAATAAATGAAATTTCATTATCAAAATTCCAATAAATGAAATTTTTTTATCAATTAAATCAATAAATGAAAATTACTTTATCAAATTATTTCAGTAAATGAAATTAAATAAGTGAAACAGTTATCAAAATGATTTTTGAAATATATATGTGAAGATTTTTTTTTTATTACTATTAATCTAACTTTTCAGATCATCGATGATATCATTTATCAAATGATTAGCTAATTTGTAACTTTTCAGATCATCGATGATACCATTTATCAAATGATTAGCTAATTTGTAACTTTTCAGATCATCGATGATACCATTTATCAAATGATTAGCTAATTTGTAACTTTTCAGATCATCGATGATACCATTTATCAAATGATTAGCTAATCACCAAACATACTGATAACGAATAATTGTATTATTCATACAATAAATAATTAATTAATAAATCATCAATCAATTTTTTGATTAATTTTAAATTTGCATATATAAAATTATTATAAATAGTTAAGTCATATTTTTAAAATTAAAAAGAAAAATGTGAAACTCTTACCTTAAATCATCTTCGCCCAAAACTTCCATAACAACCACACATTTAGTTTCATTTAACCCAAAAGATTACACAAATATTTCAAACAAATTTTAAAAAAAAAGTTAGTAAAATGCAAAGTTAGGAAGCATAGCAAATTTTTTATAATTAAATTTTAATTGTAATTAAAAAAACAAAAACAAAAACAAAGTTCGCAATTTGTTTATAAGTATTATAATTTTTCTGCTAGTTAAACAAATAAAATTATTTTTTCTAGACATTAATCAAGAAGAATTAGTAAATTTTGATGAAAAAATTTTTTTAAAAAAAATAACTAACAAAGATTAAAGATCAATTAAAAGTGAAAAAAGAAATGAAAAAAATTATTTTCAGCATTTTTATATTTTATCAAAATTTGAAATTTTAATTTTCTCATTTCATTTAAATTCAAATTTAATTAATATTAGATTAAATTGTTTAAATCAAAAATATTCATCATGCATTTTTAGAAATTTTTTTCGTTATAAGATATAAATTTTTAGATGCAAATGGTAATCGAATTTCAAATTCGATATCTTGAAAAAATTGATCCACATTCAAGCCATTTATTATCATTATCATTGTACAATGAGTATTTGATAAATTGTTTAATATCTAACTGAAAAAAAAAATTATAAAAATTTTATTAAGAAAAAGAAATTATATAACAAATATTTCGATTACTGATTAAAATTTGATAATTTTTAATGATAAAATGAATATTTATCATTTGAAATGAAAAAAAAAACGATTAATTTTTTACAAAATTATAAAAATTTTATGTTTAAGAAAAAAAAGAAATAAGAACAAATATTTGATTACTGATTAAAATTTGATAATTTTTAATGATAAAATGGATATTTATCACTTGAAAGAAAAAAAACGATTAATTTTTTAAAAAATTACAAAAATTTTATACTTAGGAAAAAAAGAAAAACAAATTGTATAACAAATATTTTGATTACTGATTAAAATTTGATAATTTTTAATGATAAAATGGATATTTATCACTTGAAAGAAAAAAACGATTTTTATGTTTATGGAAAAAGAATTAAATGACAAATATTTTGATTATTAATTAAAATATTCAAAACATTTTTACAAAATTATAAAAATTTTATGTTTAAGAAAAAAAAGAAATAAGAATTATTTAACAAATATTTTGATTACTGATTAAAATTTGATAATTTTTAATGATAAAATGGATATTTATCACTTGAAAGAAAAAAACGATTAATTTTTTAAAAAATTACAAAAATTTTATTAGGAAAGAAAAAAACTGTATAACAAATATTTTGATTACTGATTAAAATTTGATAATTTTTAGTGATAAAATGGATATTTATCACTTGAAAGAAAAAAAACGATTAATTATTTAAAAAATTATTAAATTTTTATGTTTATGGAAAAAGATGTAAATGACAAATATTTCGATTAGTAATTAAAATTACCAAAACATTTTTTACAAAATTACAAAAATTTTATGTTTAAGAAAAAAAAAAGAAATAAGAATTATTTAACAAATATTTTGATTACTGATTAAAATTTGATAATTTTTAATGATAAAATGGATATTTATCACTTGAAAGCAAAGAAGCGACTATTTTATTTATCACTTAAAAGAAAAAAACGATTAATTTTTTAAAAAATTATAAAAATTTTTATGTTTATGAAAAAAGATTTAAATGAAAAATATTTCGATTAGTAATTAAAATTATCAAAACATTTTTTACAAAATTACAAAAATTTTATGTTTAAGAAAAAAAAAGAAATAAGAATTATTTAACAAATATTTTGATTACTGATTATTTTTAGTGATAAAATGGATATTTATCACTTGAACGGAAAAAAACGATTAATTTTTTTCAAAATTATAAAAATTTCATTAAGAAAAAGAAATTATATAACAAATATTTTGATTACTGATTAAAATTTGATAATTTTTAATGATAAAATAAATATTTATCACTTGAAAACAAAGAAGCGACTATTTTATTTATCACTTAAAAGAAAAAAACGATTAATTTTTTAAAGAATTACAAAAATTTTATACTTAGGAAAAAAGGAAAAAAAAATTGTATAAAAAATATTTTGATTACTGATTAAAATTTGATAATTTTTAATGATAAAATGGATATTTATCACTTGAACGGAAAAAAACGATTAATTTTTTTCAAAATTATAAAAATTTCATTAAGAAAAAGAAATTATATAACAAATATTTTGATTACTGATTAAAATTTGATAATTTTTAGTGATAAAATAGATATTTATCACCTGAAGTATACCAAATAAAAAGCTGGCGCAAAAGGATAACTCATGACAGTTACAGGTACATATGCGCCACGGTTCCATTGATATACATATCATTGCCAAATCTTCCATTATAATAATATTAATCAAATCAATGCTAGCACGAAATAAAATATATTTTAACTAAAAAAATTAATTAATTAATTTTTTTCCTTTATTTTTATTATATTTGCGATTTTATTAAAATAATTCAAATGAAAATTTGAAAAATTTTACTAAAATTATATTTTAAATTTATATTACTAAATTTTAATTCAAAAATAATAATTTTAATTTGCTCTTATCATTATTTCAAATTTAAAATGTCTTTATAAATTCAATTTTAAAGTATTTTAATTATATATTTAAAATTTTGCAATAAACATTGAAATAAATTTCAAATTAATTAATTTTTTTTCCATTTATTTTTATTATATTTTTGCAATTTTATTAAAATAATTCAAATGAAAATTTGAAAAATTTTATTCAAATTATATTTTAAATTTATATTACTAAATTTTATTTCAAAAGTAATAATTTTAATTTGCTCTTATTATTATTTATTTTAAATTTAAAATGTCTTTATGAAATTCATTTTTAAAGTTATAATATATAATACTGATAGCATTTCAATTTTACAATAAACATTGAAATAAATTTCAAAATTAATTATTAGTCAATTTATATGAAATCATTTGATCAAAAATTCGATCTCTTTAAGCATTTTCATGCTTAAATGTAAGCAACAAATAAATTTATTTAAAATTTTCAAAATTTAAATATCTAAAATTTAAAAATTTAATATATATATATAAAAAAAACTGAACATTTTTAGCTCGTTCGCAATTCTGGGCGCGATTTTCCAAATCAATCAATTGAAGATTTGAAATTGGACAAGTGCGCACATCATTCATATGTTGACAAATATCATACCTGAAATTAAAAACAACAAAAAAAAGCACTTTAAATTAAATTGATTAACAGTTTTTTTAATGCCGGGAGAGATCATACAGGAAGAAAAATGATTAATTAATTAATTAACTAATTAATTAGCTCTTTGCAACTTTTGTTGTGTGTAAACATTTTGTAAGAAAATAATAATTTTTTATTTCAAAAATTATTAATAGATTAAAATCAATGATTTAATATGATTTATTTATTTTTTTTTTAAATAATTTAATTGAAATTCATTTTAAGTTATTGAGATATTTTCAAGATTTCATATTTATTATAAAATTTAGCTCAGATATTTTAGCATTTCGATTTTTATATTTTTTTTTTCATAATATCAATAAATATAATATCAGTTTATAATATTAATAAATAATTATTTAACTAATATTTTAAATTTCAAGAATAAAATTAAAT
This sequence comes from Brugia pahangi, assembly GCA_012070555.1. Lineage (NCBI taxonomy): Eukaryota > Metazoa > Nematoda > Chromadorea > Rhabditida > Onchocercidae > Brugia > Brugia pahangi. The sequence continues at coordinate 2,660 of JAAVKF010000059.1, read as the reverse complement.
GTATGATAATAGTATTATAATCTTAAAAATAAATGACAAATTATTATTCAGCTGATTTTGTGAATTTCATGAATAAAATTAAATTTATAATATTAAATCTGTAAATTTGTAATGATATTATAATATTAGAAATAAATAACTAATAATTATTTAACTGATATTTTAAATTTCAGGAATAAAATTAAATTTATAATATTAAATGTAAAAATATTATAATATCAGAAATAAATAACAAATTATTATTCAACTAATATTTTAAATTTCATGAATAAATTTAAATTTATCATAATAATAAATCTGTAAATCTGCAATAATATTATAATATCAGAAATAAATAACTAAATATTATTCAACTGGTATTTTAATTTTCAGGATTAAAAATAAATTTATAGTATTAAATCTGTAATATTATAGTATCAGAAATAAATAACTAAATATTATTCAACTGGTATTTTACTGGTATTTTAATTTTCAGGAATAAATTTATATAATTAGATCTGTAATAATATTATAATATTAGAAATAAATAACAAATTATTATTCAACTAATATTTTAAATTTCATGAATAAATTTAAATTTGTCATAATAATAAATCTGTAAATCTGTAATAATATTATAATATCAGAAATAAATAACTAAATATTATTCAACTGGTATTTTAATTTTCAGGAATAAAAATAAATTTATAGTATTAAATCTGTAAATCTGTAATAATATTATAGTATCAGAAATAAATAACTAAATATTATTCAACTGGTATTTTACTGGTATTTTAATTTTCAGGAATAAAAATAAATTTATATAATTAGATCTAATAAATAACAAATTATTATTCAACTAATATTTTAAATTTCATGAATAAATTTAAATTTATCATAATAATAAATCTGTAAATCTGTAATATTAATAGCATTTTATTATTTAACTGGCATTTTAAATTTCAAGATTAAAATCTATTAGAAATAAATAACAAATTATTATTCAACGAATATTGTAAAAATTTCAAGAATTAAATTTTTTTATATAATTAAATCTATTTCTAATATTATAATATTAGAAATGACAATTGATGAAATTTTATTTTTAAAAGTTCATCACTAAAAGTTTTTGTGACTTTTAAAAAAATTCTATCGTTAATTTCTTTAAAATTTTGTTTTATTTTTTTTATTAGAAAAAAAATGAATTCAAATGGAATAATATGAAAAAAAATATATTATGAAAATTAACATTTAGTCGTCAATTGCTGTTAAAAAACTTTCCAACATTTGTGCAATACAAATTAACTGCAATACAAAATATTTTTAATTTTAAAATTTAAAAATATAATTTAAAAAATTTATTTATTTAAATATTGAAAATTTATGCTGTAAAAAGCTTTTCAAATAGAATATAAAATATTTTTGTTTATTATAATTTAATTTATCATTTTGTAATTACTGAGTTTTTGTTAACACAAAATTAAAAATTTTGATTTTGAATTTATTAAAAAGAAATTTAAAAATGAATTAATAGAATTGATTATTCTAAAAAATTTACATTTGAAAACTGATAATTAAATTGAAATTAATTATTTATTTTTTGCAAACATTTCTGTTTCTTATAATTTAAGTTATAATTTCTCAATTACTGATTTTTTATTTGTTAACTTATTACAAAAGTTATTAAATTAAAACGAAATTTGAGAATGAATTAATTGAATTTATTATTCTAAAAAATTTTCATTTAAAAATTGATCAATAAATCGAATTTAATTATTTATTTTTTTCTATTTATTATAATTTAATTTATCTTCTTTCTATTTCTTAATCACAAAAGTTACTAAATTAAAAAAAAATGAATTAATTGAATTTATCGCTTTTACATTTACATAATTAAAATTGAAATTAATTACTTGTTTATAATGTTTGAGATTCAATTACTTAATATTTACATTTTTATAATTTAATTTATCATTTCTTAATTACTTTTATTTCTTAGACACACTAAATTAAAACGAAATTTAAAAATGAATTAATTGAATTTATCGCATTTAAAAATTCATAATTAAAATTGAAATTAATTACTTGTTTATAATTTTTGAGATTCAATTACTTAATATTTACTTGTATTGGATCAATTTTAGTTACAATTTGACCTATAATTATTTCCCATCCACATGCATATTCAACAGCACCAGCATCCCATGGAATATTTAATTCGAAAATGCATTCATCCGTATGGCAATTTGATCAATCGATAAATGACCATCTTGAACATTCCTGATTGATTCAGATTTCCGGAAAAATATTTGCAATCCAGAAATAAAAATCTAAAATTTTTTTTTTTATTTAAAAAGTTATTAAAATTTCATTTTTTGTGATAAAAATAAAATGGTAAAACCAAAAAGCATTGATACAGTAATAAATTTAAAATTAATTAAAAAAAATAATAAAATGATAAATTCAATAATTATTGATTTTATATGCAATTTAATAAAAGGTTTATAAAATTTAAAAATAATTTATTAATGAAATATAATTTTAATAAAATTTTTTAAGCAATTGAAAATTTTTTAAATATTTTGTTTTCAATTAAAAATACAATTTAGCAAAATTTTCTTTTTTTTTACAAATCCATTCAGAAATTAATATAAATATTAAAAAGAAACTAAAATTCCAAT
>JAAVKF010000058.1:12500-32204 GCA_012070555.1 Brugia pahangi | reverse complement strand
CCCCCCCCCCCCCCCCCCCCCCCCCCCCCCCCCCCCCCCCCCCCCCCCCCCCCCCCCCCCCCCCCCCCCCCCCCCCCCCCCCCCCCCCCCCCCCCCCCCCCCCCCCCCCCCCCCCCCCCCCCCCCCCCCCCCCCCCCCCCCCCCCCCCCCCCCCCCCCCCCCCCCCCCCCCCCCCCCCCCCCCCCCCCCCCCCCCCCCCCCCCCCCCCCCCCCCCCCCCCCCCCCCCCCCCCCCCCCCCCCCCCCCCCCCCCCCCCCCCCCCCCCCCCCCCCCCCCCCCCCCCCCCCCCCCCCCCCCCCCCCCCCCCCCCCCCCCCCCCCCCCCCCCCCCCCCCCCCCCCCCCCCCCCCCCCCCCCCCCCCCCCCCCCCCCCCCCCCCCCCCCCCCCCCCCCCCCCCCCCCCCCCCCCCCCCCCCCCCCCCCCCCCCCCCCCCCCCCCCCCCCCCCCCCCCCCCCCCCCCCCCCCCCCCCCCCCCCCCCCCCCCCCCCCCCCCCCCCCCCCCCCCCCCCCCCCCCCCCCCCCCCCCCCCCCCCCCCCCCCCCCCCCCCCCCCCCCCCCCCCCCCCCCCCCCCCCCCCCCCCCCCCCCCCCCCCCCCCCCCCCCCCCCCCCCCCCCCCCCCCCCCCCCCCCCCCCCCCCCCCCCCCCCCCCCCCCCCCCCCCCCCCCCCCCCCCCCCCCCCCCCCCCCCCCCCCCCCCCCCCCCCCCCCCCCCCCCCCCCCCCCCCCCCCCCCCCCCCCCCCCCCCCCCCCCCCCCCCCCCCCCCCCCCCCCCCCCCCCCCCCCCCCCCCCCCCCCCCCCCCCCCCCCCCCCCCCCCCCCCCCCCCCCCCCCCCCCCCCCCCCCCCCCCCCCCCCCCCCCCCCCCCCCCCCCCCCCCCCCCCCCCCCCCCCCCCCCCCCCCCCCCCCCCCCCCCCCCCCCCCCCCCCCCCCCCCCCCCCCCCCCCCCCCCCCCCCCCCCCCCCCCCCCCCCCCCCCCCCCCCCCCCCCCCCCCCCCCCCCCCCCCCCCCCCCCCCCCCCCCCCCCCCCCCCCCCCCCCCCCCCCCCCCCCCCCCCCCCCCCCCCCCCCCCCCCCCCCCCCCCCCCCCCCCCCCCCCCCCCCCCCCCCCCCCCCCCCCCCCCCCCCCCCCCCCCCCCCCCCCCCCCCCCCCCCCCCCCCCCCCCCCCCCCCCCCCCCCCCCCCCCCCCCCCCCCCCCCCCCCCCCCCCCCCCCCCCCCCCCCCCCCCCCCCCCCCCCCCCCCCCCCCCCCCCCCCCCCCCCCCCCCCCCCCCCCCCCCCCCCCCCCCCCCCCCCCCCCCCCCCCCCCCCCCCCCCCCCCCCCCCCCCCCCCCCCCCCCCCCCCCCCCCCCCCCCCCCCCCCCCCCCCCCCCCCCCCCCCCCCCCCCCCCCCCCCCCCCCCCCCCCCCCCCCCCCCCCCCCCCCCCCCCCCCCCCCCCCCCCCCCCCCCCCCCCCCCCCCCCCCCCCCCCCCCCCCCCCCCCCCCCCCCCCCCCCCCCCCCCCCCCCCCCCCCCCCCCCCCCCCCCCCCCCCCCCCCCCCCCCCCCCCCCCCCCCCCCCCCCCCCCCCCCCCCCCCCCCCCCCCCCCCCCCCCCCCCCCCCCCCCCCCCCCCCCCCCCCCCCCCCCCCCCCCCCCCCCCCCCCCCCCCCCCCCCCCCCCCCCCCCCCCCCCCCCCCCCCCCCCCCCCCCCCCCCCCCCCCCCCCCCCCCCCCCCCCCCCCCCCCCCCCCCCCCCCCCCCCCCCCCCCCCCCCCCCCCCCCCCCCCCCCCCCCCCCCCCCCCCCCCCCCCCCCCCCCCCCCCCCCCCCCCCCCCCCCCCCCCCCCCCCCCCCCCCCCCCCCCCCCCCCCCCCCCCCCCCCCCCCCCCCCCCCCCCCCCCCCCCCCCCCCCCCCCCCCCCCCCCCCCCCCCCCCCCCCCCCCCCCCCCCCCCCCCCCCCCCCCCCCCCCCCCCCCCCCCCCCCCCCCCCCCCCCCCCCCCCCCCCCCCCCCCCCCCCCCCCCCCCCCCCCCCCCCCCCCCCCCCCCCCCCCCCCCCCCCCCCCCCCCCCCCCCCCCCCCCCCCCCCCCCCCCCCCCCCCCCCCCCCCCCCCCCCCCCCCCCCCCCCCCCCCCCCCCCCCCCCCCCCCCCCCCCCCCCCCCCCCCCCCCCCCCCCCCCCCCCCCCCCCCCCCCCCCCCCCCCCCCCCCCCCCCCCCCCCCCCCCCCCCCCCCCCCCCCCCCCCCCCCCCCCCCCCCCCCCCCCCCCCCCCCCCCCCCCCCCCCCCCCCCCCCCCCCCCCCCCCCCCCCCCCCCCCCCCCCCCCCCCCCCCCCCCCCCCCCCCCCCCCCCCCCCCCCCCCCCCCCCCCCCCCCCCCCCCCCCCCCCCCCCCCCCCCCCCCCCCCCCCCCCCCCCCCCCCCCCCCCCCCCCCCCCCCCCCCCCCCCCCCCCCCCCCCCCCCCCCCCCCCCCCCCCCCCCCCCCCCCCCCCCCCCCCCCCCCCCCCCCCCCCCCCCCCCCCCCCCCCCCCCCCCCCCCCCCCCCCCCCCCCCCCCCCCCCCCCCCCCCCCCCCCCCCCCCCCCCCCCCCCCCCCCCCCCCCCCCCCCCCCCCCCCCCCCCCCCCCCCCCCCCCCCCCCCCCCCCCCCCCCCCCCCCCCCCCCCCCCCCCCCCCCCCCCCCCCCCCCCCCCCCCCCCCCCCCCCCCCCCCCCCCCCCCCCCCCCCCCCCCCCCCCCCCCCCCCCCCCCCCCCCCCCCCCCCCCCCCCCCCCCCCCCCCCCCCCCCCCCCCCCCCCCCCCCCCCCCCCCCCCCCCCCCCCCCCCCCCCCCCCCCCCCCCCCCCCCCCCCCCCCCCCCCCCCCCCCCCCCCCCCCCCCCCCCCCCCCCCCCCCCCCCCCCCCCCCCCCCCCCCCCCCCCCCCCCCCCCCCCCCCCCCCCCCCCCCCCCCCCCCCCCCCCCCCCCCCCCCCCCCCCCCCCCCCCCCCCCCCCCCCCCCCCCCCCCCCCCCCCCCCCCCCCCCCCCCCCCCCCCCCCCCCCCCCCCCCCCCCCCCCCCCCCCCCCCCCCCCCCCCCCCCCCCCCCCCCCCCCCCCCCCCCCCCCCCCCCCCCCCCCCCCCCCCCCCCCCCCCCCCCCCCCCCCCCCCCCCCCCCCCCCCCCCCCCCCCCCCCCCCCCCCCCCCCCCCCCCCCCCCCCCCCCCCCCCCCCCCCCCCCCCCCCCCCCCCCCCCCCCCCCCCCCCCCCCCCCCCCCCCCCCCCCCCCCCACCCCCCCCCCCCCCCCCCCCCCCCCCCCCCCCCCCCCCCCCCCCCCCCCCCCCCCCCCCCCCCCCCCCCCCCCCCCCCCCCCCCCCCCCCCCCCCCCCCCCCCCCCCCCCCCCCCCCCCCCCCCCCCCCCCCCCCCCCCCCCCCCCCCCCCCCCCCCCCCCCCCCCCCGCCCCCCCCCCCCCCCCCCCCCCCCCCCCCCCCCCCCCCCCCCCCCCCCCCCCCCCCCCCCCCCCCCCCCCCCCCCCCCCCCCCCCCCCCCCCCCCCCCCCCCCCCCCCCCCCCCCCCCCCCCCCCCCCCCCCCCCCCCCCCCCCCCCCCCCCCCCCCCCCCCCCCCCCCCCCCCCCCCCCCCCCCCCCCCCCCCCCCCCCCCCCCCCCCCCCCCCCCCCCCCCCCCCCCCCCCCCCCCCCCCCCCCCCCCCCCCCCCCCCCCCCCCCCCCCCCCCCCCCCCCCCCCCCCCCCCCCCCCCCCCCCCCCCCCCCCCCCCCCCCCCCCCCCCCCCCCCCCCCCCCCCCCCCCCCCCCCCCCCCCCCCCCCCCCCCCCCCCCCCCCCCCCCCCCCCCCCCCCCCCCCCCCCCCCCCCCCCCCCCCCCCCCCCCCCCCCCCCCCCCCCCCCCCCCCCCCCCCCCCCCCCCCCCCCCCCCCCCCCCCCCCCCCCCCCCCCCCCCCCCCCCCCCCCCCCCCCCCCCCCCCCCCCCCCCCCCCCCCCCCCCCCCCCCCCCCCCCCCCCCCCCCCCCCCCCCCCCCCCCCCCCCCCCCCCCCCCCCCCCCCCCCCCCCCCCCCCCCCCCCCCCCCCCCCCCCCCCCCCCCCCCCCCCCCCCCCCCCCCCCCCCCCCCCCCCCCCCCCCCCCCCCCCCCCCCCCCCCCCCCCCCCCCCCCCCCCCCCCCCCCCCCCCCCCCCCCCCCCCCCCCCCCCCCCCCCCCCCCCCCCCCCCCCCCCCCCCCCCCCCCCCCCCCCCCCCCCCCCCCCCCCCCCCCCCCCCCCCCCCCCCCCCCCCCCCCCCCCCCCCCCCCCCCCCCCCCCCCCCCCCCCCCCCCCCCCCCCCCCCCCCCCCCCCCCCCCCCCCCCCCCCCCCCCCCCCCCCCCCCCCCCCCCCCCCCCCCCCCCCCCCCCCCCCCCCCCCCCCCCCCCCCCCCCCCCCCCCCCCCTCCCCCCCCCCCCCCCCCCCCCCCCCCCCCCCCCCCCCCCCCCCCCCCCCCCCCCCCCCCCCCCCCCCCCCCCCCCCCCCCCCCCCCCCCCCCCCCCCCCCCCCCCCCCCCCCCCCCCCCCCCCCCCCCCCCCCCCCCCCCCCCCCCCCCCCCCCCCCCCCCCCCCCCCCCCCCCCCCCCCCCCCCCCCCCCCCCCCCCCCCCCCCCCCCCCCCCCCCCCCCCCCCCCCCCCCCCCCCCCCCCCCCCCCCCCCCCCCCCCCCCCCCCCCCCCCCCCCCCCCCCCCCCCCCCCCCCCCCCCCCCCCCCCCCCCCCCCCCCCCCCCCCCCCCCCCCCCCCCCCCCCCCCCCCCCCCCCCCCCCCCCCCCCCCCCCCCCCCCCCCCCCCCCCCCCCCCCCCCCCCCCCCCCCCCCCCCCCCCCCCCCCCCCCCCCCCCCCCCCCCCCCCCCCCCCCCCCCCCCCCCCCCCCCCCCCCCCCCCCCCCCCCCCCCCCCCCCCCCCCCCCCCCCCCCCCCCCCCCCCCCCCCCCCCCCCCCCCCCCCCCCCCCCCCCCCCCCCCCCCCCCCCCCCCCCCCCCCCCCCCCCCCCCCCCCCCCCCCCCCCCCCCCCCCCCCCCCCCCCCCCCCCCCCCCCCCCCCCCCCCCCCCCCCCCCCCCCCCCCCCCCCCCCCCCCCCCCCCCCCCCCCCCCCCCCCCCCCCCCCCCCCCCCCCCCCCCCCCCCCCCCCCCCCCCCCCCCCCCCCCCCCCCCCCCCCCCCCCCCCCCCCCCCCCCCCCCCCCCCCCCCCCCCCCCCCCCCCCCCCCCCCCCCCCCCCCCCCCCCCCCCCCCCCCCCCCCCCCCCCCCCCCCCCCCCCCCCCCCCCCCCCCCCCCCCCCCCCCCCCCCCCCCCCCCCCCCCCCCCCCCCCCCCCCCCCCCCCCCCCCCCCCCCCCCCCCCCCCCCCCCCCCCCCCCCCCCCCCCCCCCCCCCCCCCCCCCCCCCCCCCCCCCCCCCCCCCCCCCCCCCCCCCCCCCCCCCCCCCCCCCCCCCCCCCCCCCCCCCCCCCCCCCCCCCCCCCCCCCCCCCCCCCCCCCCCCCCCCCCCCCCCCCCCCCCCCCCCCCCCCCCCCCCCCCCCCCCCCCCCCCCCCCCCCCCCCCCCCCCCCCCCCCCCCCCCCCCCCCCCCCCCCCCCCCCCCCCCCCCCCCCCCCCCCCCCCCCCCCCCCCCCCCCCCCCCCCCCCCCCCCCCCCCCCCCCCCCCCCCCCCCCCCCCCCCCCCCCCCCCCCCCCCCCCCCCCCCCCCCCCCCCCCCCCCCCCCCCCCCCCCCCCCCCCCCCCCCCCCCCCCCCCCCCCCCCCCCCCCCCCCCCCCCCCCCCCCCCCCCCCCCCCCCCCCCCCCCCCCCCCCCCCCCCCCCCCCCCCCCCCCCCCCCCCCCCCCCCCCCCCCCCCCCCCCCCCCCCCCCCCCCCCCCCCCCCCCCCCCCCCCCCCCCCCCCCCCCCCCCCCCCCCCCCCCCCCCCCCCCCCCCCCCCCCCCCCCCCCCCCCCCCCCCCCCCCCCCCCCCCCCCCCCCCCCCCCCCCCCCCCCCCCCCCCCCCCCCCCCCCCCCCCCCCCCCCCCCCCCCCCCCCCCCCCCCCCCCCCCCCCCCCCCCCCCCCCCCCCCCCCCCCCCCCCCCCCCCCCCCCCCCCCCCCCCCCCCCCCCCCCCCCCCCCCCCCCCCCCCCCCCCCCCCCCCCCCCCCCCCCCCCCCCCCCCCCCCCCCCCCCCCCCCCCCCCCCCCCCCCCCCCCCCCCCCCCCCCCCCCCCCCCCCCCCCCCCCCCCCCCCCCCCCCCCCCCCCCCCCCCCCCCCCCCCCCCCCCCCCCCCCCCCCCCCCCCCCCCCCCCCCCCCCCCCCCCCCCCCCCCCCCCCCCCCCCCCCCCCCCCCCCCCCCCCCCCCCCCCCCCCCCCCCCCCCCCCCCCCCCCCCCCCCCCCCCCCCCCCCCCCCCCCCCCCCCCCCCCCCCCCCCCCCCCCCCCCCCCCCCCCCCCCCCCCCCCCCCCCCCCCCCCCCCCCCCCCCCCCCCCCCCCCCCCCCCCCCCCCCCCCCCCCCCCCCCCCCCCCCCCCCCCCCCCCCCCCCCCCCCCCCCCCCCCCCCCCCCCCCCCCCCCCCCCCCCCCCCCCCCCCCCCCCCCCCCCCCCCCCCCCCCCCCCCCCCCCCCCCCCCCCCCCCCCCCCCCCCCCCCCCCCCCCCCCCCCCCCCCCCCCCCCCCCCCCCCCCCCCCCCCCCCCCCCCCCCCCCCCCCCCCCCCCCCCCCCCCCCCCCCCCCCCCCCCCCCCCCCCCCCCCCCCCCCCCCCCCCCCCCCCCCCCCCCCCCCCCCCCCCCCCCCCCCCCCCCCCCCCCCCCCCCCCCCCCCCCCCCCCCCCCCCCCCCCCCCCCCCCCCCCCCCCCCCCCCCCCCCCCCCCCCCCCCCCCCCCCCCCACCCCCCCCCCCCCCCCCCCCCCCCCCCCCCCCCCCCCCCCCCCCCCCCCCCCCCCCCCCCCCCCCCCCCCCCCCCCCCCCCCCCCCCCCCCCCCCCCCCCCCCCCCCCCCCCCCCCCCCCCCCCCCCCCCCCCCCCCCCCCCCCCCCCCCCCCCCCCCCCCCCCCCCCCCCCCCCCCCCCCCCCCCCCCCCCCCCCCCCCCCCCCCCCCCCCCCCCCCCCCCCCCCCCCCCCCCCCCCCCCCCCCCCCCCCCCCCCCCCCCCCCCCCCCCCCCCCCCCCCCCCCCCCCCCCCCCCCCCCCCCCCCCCCCCCCCCCCCCCCCCCCCCCCCCCCCCCCCCCCCCCCCCCCCCCCCCCCCCCCCCCCCCCCCCCCCCCCCCCCCCCCCCCCCCCCCCCCCCCCCCCCCCCCCCCCCCCCCCCCCCCCCCCCCCCCCCCCCCCCCCCCCCCCCCCCCCCCCCCCCCCCCCCCCCCCCCCCCCCCACCCCCCCCCCCCCCCCCCCCCCCCCCCCCCCCCCCCCCCCCCCCCCCCCCCCCCCCCCCCCCCCCCCCCCCCCCCCCCCCCCCCCCCCCCCCCCCCCCCCCCCCCCCCCCCCCCCCCCCCCCCCCCCCCCCCCCCCCCCCCCCCCCCCCCCCCCCCCCCCCCCCCCCCCCCCCCCCCCCCCCCCCCCCCCCCCCCCCCCCCCCCCCCCCCCCCCCCCCCCCCCCCCCCCCCCCCCCCCCCCCCCCCCCCCCCCCCCCCCCCCCCCCCCCCCCCCCCCCCCCCCCCCCCCCCCCCCCCCCCCCCCCCCCCCCCCCCCCCCCCCCCCCCCCCCCCCCCCCCCCCCCCCCCCCCCCCCCCCCCCCCCCCCCCCCCCCCCCCCCCCCCCCCCCCCCCCCCCCCCCCCCCCCCCCCCCCCCCCCCCCCCCCCCCCCCCCCCCCCCCCCCCCCCCCCCCCCCCCCCCCCCCCCCCCCCCCCCCCCCCCCCCCCCCCCCCCCCCCCCCCCCCCCCCCCCCCCCCCCCCCCCCCCCCACCCCCCCCCCCCCCCCCCCCCCCCCCCCCCCCCCCCCCCCCCCCCCCCCCCCCCCCCCCCCCCCCCCCCCCCCCCCCCCCCCCCCCCCCCACCCCCCCCCCCCCCCCCCCCCCCCCCCCCCCCCCCCCCCCCCCCCCCCCCCCCCCCCCCCCCCCCCCCCCCCCCCCCCCCCCCCCCCCCCCCCCCCCCCCCCCCCCCCCCCCCCCCCCCCCCCCCCCCCCCCCCCCCCCCCCCCCCCCCCCCCCCCCCCCCCCCCCCCCCCCCCCCCCCCCCCCCCCCCCCCCCCCCCCCCCCCCCCCCCCCCCCCCCCCCCCCCCCCCCCCCCCCCCCCCCCCCCCCCCCCCCCCCCCCCCCCCCCCCCCCCCCCCCCCCCCCCCCCCCCCCCCCCCCCCCCCCCCCCCCCCCCCCCCCCCCCCCCCCCCCCCCCCCCCCCCCCCCCCCCCCCCCCCCCCCCCCCCCCCCCCCCCCCCCCCCCCCCCCCCCCCCCCCCCCCCCCCCCCCCCCCCCCCCCCCCCCCCCCCCCCCCCCCCCCCCCCACCCCCCCCCCCCCCCCCCCCCCCCCCCCCCCCCCCCCCCCCCCCCCCCCCCCCCCCCCCCCCCCCCCCCCCCCCCCCCCCCCCCCCCCCCCCCCCCCCCCCCCCCCCCCCCCCCCCCCCCCCCCCCCCCCCCCCCCCCCCCCCCCCCCCCCCCCCCCCCCCCCCCCCCCCCCCCCCCCCCCACCCCCCCCCCCCCCCCCCCCCCCCCCCCCCCCCCCCCCCCCCCCCCCCCCCCCCCCCCCCCCCCCCCCCCCCCCCCCCCCCCCCCCCCCCCCCCCCCCCCCCCCCCCCCCCCCCCCCCCCCCCCCCCCCCCCCCCCCCCCCCCCCCCCCCCCCCCCCCCCCCCCCCCCACCCCCCCCCCCCCCCCCCCCCCCCCCCCCCCCCCCCCCCCCCCCCCCCCCCCCCCCCCCCCCCCCCCCCCCCCCCCCCCCCCCCCCCCCCCCCCCCCCCCCCCCCCCCCCCCCCCCCCCCCCCCCCCCCCCCCCCCCCCCCCCCCCCCCCCCCCCCCCCCCCCCCCCCCCCCCCCCCCCCCCCCCCCCCCCCCCCCCCCCCCCCCCCCCCCCCCCCCCCCCCCCCCCCCCCCCCCCCCCCCCCCCCCCCCCCCCCCCCCCCCCCCCCCCCCCCCCCCCCCCCCCCCCCCCCCCCCCCCCCCCCCCCCCCCCCCCCCCCCCCCCCCCCCCCCCCCCCCCCCCCCCCCCCCCCCCCCCCCCCCCCCCCCCCCCCCCCCCCCCCCCCCCCCCCCCCCCCCCCCCCCCCCCCCCCCCCCCCCCCCCCCCCCCCCCCCCCCCCCCCCCCCCCCCCCCCCCCCCCCCCCCCCCCCCCCCCCCCCCCCCCCCCCCCCCCCCCCCCCCCCCCCCCCCCCCCCCCCCCCCCCCCCCCCCCCCCCCCCCCCCCCCCCCCCCCCCCCCCCCCCCCCCCCCCCCCCCCCCCCCCCCCCCCCCCCCCCCCCCCCCCCCCCCCCCCCCCCCCCCCCCCCCCCCCCCCCCCCCCCCCCCCCCCCCCCCCCCCCCCCCCCCCCCCCCCCCCCCCCCCCCCCCCCCCCCCCCCCCCCCCCCCCCCCCCCCCCCCCCCCCCCCCCCCCCCCCCCCCCCCCCCCCCCCCCCCCCCCCCCCCCCCCCCCCCCCCCCCCCCCCCCCCCCCCCCCCCCCCCCCCCCCCCCCCCCCCCCCCCCCCCCCCCCCCCCCCCCCCCCCCCCCCCCCCCCCCCCCCCCCCCCCCCCCCCCCCCCCCCCCCCCACCCCCCCCCCCCCCCCCCCCCCCCCCCCCCCCCCCCCCCCCCCCCCCCCCCCCCCCCCCCCCCCCCCCCCCCCCCCCCCCCCCCCCCCCCCCCCCCCCCCCCCCCCCCCCCCCCCCCCCCCCCCCCCCCCCCCCCCCCCCCCCCCCCCCCCCCCCCCCCCCCCCCCCCCCCCCCCCCCCCCCCCCCCCCCCCCCCCCCCCCCCCCCCCCCCCCCCCCCCCCCCCCCCCCCCCCCCCCCCCCCCCCCCCCCCCCCCCCCCCCCCCCCCCCCCCCCCCCCCCCCCACCCCCCCCCCCCCCCCCCCCCCCCCCCCCCCCCCCCCCCCCCCCCCCCCCCCCCCCCCCCCCCCCCCCCCCCCCCCCCCCCCCCCCCCCCCCCCCCCCCCCCCCCCCCCCCCCCCCCCCCCCCCCCCCCCCCCCCCCCCCCCCCCCCCCCCCCCCCCCCCCCCCCCCCCCCCCCCCCCCCCCCCCCCCCCCCCCCCCCCCCCCCCCCCCCCCCCCCCCCCCCCCCCCCCCCCCCCCCCCCCCCCCCCCCCCCCCCACCCCCCCCCCCCCCCCCCCCCCCCCCCCCCCCCCCCCCCCCCCCCCCCCCCCCCCCCCCCCCCCCCCCCCCCCCCCCCCCCCCCCCCCCCCCCCCCCCCCCCCCCCCCCCCCCCCCCCCCCCCCCCCCCCCCCCCCCCCCCCCCCCCCCCCCCCCCCCCCCCCCCCCCCCCCCCCCCCCCCCCCCCCCCCCCCCCCCCCCCCCCCCCCCCCCCCCCCCCCCCCCCCCCCCCCCCCCCCCCCCCCCCCCCCCCCCCCCCCCCCCCCCCCCCCCCCCCCCCCCCCCCCCCCCCCCCCCCCCCCCCCCCCCCCCCCCCCCCCCCCCCCCCCCCCCCCCCCCCCCCCCCCCCCCCCCCCCCCCCCCCCCCCCCCCCCCCCCCCCCCCCCCCCCCCCCCCCCCCCCCCCCCCCCCCCCCCCCCCCCCCCCCCCCCCCCCCCCCCCCCCCCCCCCCCCCCCCCCCCCCCCCCCCCCCCCCCCCCCCCCCCCCCCCCCCCCCCCCCCCCCCCCCCCCCCCCCCCCCCCCCCCCCCCCCCCCCCCCCCCCCCCCCCCCCCCCCCCCCCCCCCCCCCCCCCCCCCCCCCCCCCCCCCCCCCCCCCCCCCCCCCCCCCCCCCCCCCCCCCCCCCCCCCCCCCCCCCCCCCCCCCCCCCCCCCCCCCCCCCCCCCCCCCCCCCCCCCCCCCCCCCCCCCCCCCCCCCCCCCCCCCCCCCCCCCCCCCCCCCCCCCCCCCCCCCCCCCCCCCCCCCCCCCCCCCCCCCCCCCCCCCCCCCCCCCCCCCCCCCCCCCCCCCCCCCCCCCCCCCCCCCCCCCCCCCCCCCCCCCCCCCCCCCCCCCCCCCCCCCCCCCCCCCCCCCCCCCCCCCCCCCCCCCCCCCCCCCCCCCCCCCCCCCCCCCCCCCCCCCCCCCCCCCCCACCCCCCCCCCCCCCCCCCCCCCCCCCCCCCCCCCCCCCCCCCCCCCCCCCCCCCCCCCCCCCCCCCCCCCCCCCCCCCCCCCCCCCCCCCCCCCCCCCCCCCCCCCCCCCCCCCCCCCCCCCCCCCCCCCCCCCCCCCCCCCCCCCCCCCCCCCCCCCCCCCCCCCCCCCCCCCCCCCCCCCCCCCCCCCCCCCCCCCCCCCCCCCCCCCCCCCCCCCCCCCCCCCCCCCCCCCCCCCCCCCCCCCCCCCCCCCCCCCCCCCCCCCCCCCCCCCCCCCCCCCCCCCCCCCCCCCCCCCCCCCCCCCCCCCCCCCCCCCCCCCCCCCCCCCCCCCCCCCCCCCCCCCCCCCCCCCCCCCCCCCCCCCCCCCCCCCCCCCCCCCCCCCCCCCCCCCCCCCCCCCCCCCCCCCCCCCCCCCCCCCCCCCCCCCCCCCCCCCCCCCCCCCCCCCCCCCCCCCCCCCCCCCCCCCCCCCCCCCCCCCCCCCCCCCCCCCCCCCCCCCCCCCCCCCCCCCCCCCCCCCCCCCCCCCCCCCCCCCCCCCCCCCCCCCCCCCCCCCCCCCCCCCCCCCCCCCCCCCCCCCCCCCCCCCCCCCCCCCCCCCCCCCCCCCCCCCCCCCCCCCCCCCCCCCCCCCCCCCCCCCCCCCCCCCCCCCCCCCCCCCCCCCCCCCCCCCCCCCCCCCCCCCCCCCCCCCCCCCCCCCCCCCCCCCCCCCCCCCCCCCCCCCCCCCCCCCCCCCCCCCCCCCCCCCCCCCCCCCCCCCCCCCCCCCCCCCCCCCCCCCCCCCCCCCCCCCCCCCCCCCCCCCCCCCCCCCCCCCCCCCCCCCCCCCCCCCCCCCCCCCCCCCCCCCCCCCCCCCCCCCCCCCCCCCCCCCCCCCCCCCCCCCCCCCCCCCCCCCCCCCCCCCCCCCCCCCCCCCCCCCCCCCCCCCCCCCCCCCCCCCCCCCCCCCCCCCCCCCCCCCCCCCCCCCCCCCCCCCCCCCCCCCCCCCCCCCCCCCCCCCCCCCCCCCCCCCCCCCCCCCCCCCCCCCCCCCCCCCCCCCCCCCCCCCCCCCCCCCCCCCCCCCCCCCCCCCCCCCCCCCCCCCCCCCCCCCCCCCCCCCCCCCCCCCCCCCCCCCCCCCCCCCCCCCCCCCCCCCCCCCCCCCCCCCCCCCCCCCCCCCCCCCCCCCCCCCCCCCCCCCCCCCCCCCCCCCCCCCCCCCCCCCCCCCCCCCCCCCCCCCACCCCCCCCCCCCCCCCCCCCCCCCCCCCCCCCCCCCCCCCCCCCCCCCCCCCCCCCCCCCCCCCCCCCCCCCCCCCCCCCCCCCCCCCCCCCCCCCCCCCCCCCCCCCCCCCCCCCCCCCCCCCCCCCCCCCCCCCCCCCCCCCCCCCCCCCCCCCCCCCCCCCCCCCCCCCCCCCCCCCCCCCCCCCCCCCCCCCCCCCCCCCCCCCCCCCCCCCCCCCCCCCCCCCCCCCCCCCCCCCCCCCCCCCCCCCCCCCCCCCCCCCCCCCCCCCCCCCCCCCCCCCCCCCCCCCCCCCCCCCCCCCCCCCCCCCCCCCCCCCCCCCCCCCCCCCCCCCCCCCCCCCCCCCCCCCCCCCCCCCCCCCCCCCCCCCCCCCCCCCCCCCCCCCCCCCCCCCCCCCCCCCCCCCCCCCCCCCCCCCCCCCCCCCCCCCCCCCCCCCCCCCCCCCCCCCCCCCCCCCCCCCCCCCCCCCCCCCCCCCCCCCCCCCCCCCCCCCCCCCCCCCCCCCCCCCCCCCCCCCCCCCCCCCCCCCCCCCCCCCCCCCCCCCCCCCCCCCCCCCCCCCCCCCCCCCCCCCCCCCCCCCCCCCCCCCCCCCCCCCCCCCCCCCCCCCCCCCCCCCCCCCCCCCCCCCCCCCCCCCCCCCCCCCCCCCCCCCCCCCCCCCCCCCCCCCCCCCCCCCCCCCCCCCCCCCCCCCCCCCCCCCCCCCCCCCCCCCCCCCCCCCCCCCCCCCCCCCCCCCCCCCCCCCCCCCCCCCCCCCCCCCCCCCCCCCCCCCCCCCCCCCCCCCCCCCCCCCCCCCCCCACCCCCCCCCCCCCCCCCCCCCCCCCCCCCCCCCCCCCCCCCCCCCCCCCCCCCCCCCCCCCCCCCCCCCCCCCCCCCCCCCCCCCCCCCCCCCCCCCCCCCCCCCCCCCCCCCCCCCCCCCCCCCCCCCCCCCCCCCCCCCCCCCCCCCCCCCCCCCCCCCCCCCCCCCCCCCCCCCCCCCCCCCCCCCCCCCCCCCCCCCCCCCCCCCCCCCCCCCCCCCCCCCCCCCCCCCCCCCCCCCCCCCCCCCCCCCCCCCCCCCCCCCCCCCCCCCCCCCCCCCCCCCCCCCCCCCCCCCCCCCCCCCCCCCCCCCCCCCCCCCCCCCCCCCCCCCCCCCCCCCCCCCCCCCCCCCCCCCCCCCCCCCCCCCCCCCCCCCCCCCCCCCCCCCCCCCCCCCCCCCCCCCCCCCCCCCCCCCCCCCCCCCCCCCCCCCCCCCCCCCCCCCCCCCCCCCCCCCCCCCCCCCCCCCCCCCCCCCCCCCCCCCCCCCCCCCCCCCCCCCCCCCCCCCCCCCCCCCCCCCCCCCCCCCCCCCCCCCCCCCCCCCCCCCCCCCCCCCCCCCCCCCCCCCCCCCCCCCCCCCCCCCCCCCCCCCCCCCCCCCCCCCCCCCCCCCCCCCCCCCCCCCCCCCCCCCCCCCCCCCCCCCCCCCCCCCCCCCCCCCCCCCCCCCCCCCCCCCCCCCCCCCCCCCCCCCCCCCCCCCCCCCCCCCCCCCCCCCCCCCCCCCCCCCCCCCCCCCCCCCCCCCCCCCCCCCCCCCCCCCCCCCCCCCCCCCCCCCCCCCCCCCCCCCCCCCCCCCCCCCCCCCCCCCCCCCCCCCCCCCCCCCCCCCCCCCCCCCCCCCCCCCCCCCCCCCCCCCCCCCCCCCCCCCCCCCCCCCCCCCCCCCCCCCCCCCCCCCCCCCCCCCCCCCCCCCCCCCCCCCCCCCCCCCCCCCCCCCCCCCCCCCCCCCCCCCCCCCCCCCCCCCCCCCCCCCCCCCCCCCCCCCCCCCCCCCCCCCCCCCCCCCCCCCCCCCCCCCCCCCCCCCCCCCCCCCCCCCCCCCCCCCCCCCCCCCCCCCCCCCCCCCCCCCCCCCCCCCCCCCCCCCCCCCCCCCCCCCCCCCCCCCCCCCCCCCCCCCCCCCCCCCCCCCCCCCCCCCCCCCCCCCCCCCCCCCCCCCCCCCCCCCCCCCCCCCCCCCCCCCCCCCCCCCCCCCCCCCCCCCCCCCCCCCCCCCCCCCCCCCCCCCCCCCCCCCCCCCCCCCCCCCCCCCCCCCCCCCCCCCCCCCCCCCCCCCCCCCCCCCCCCCCCCCCCCCCCCCCCCCCCCCCCCCCCCCCCCCCCCCCCCCCCCCCCCCCCCCCCCCCCCCCCCCCCCCCCCCCCCCCCCCCCCCCCCCCCCCCCCCCCCCCCCCCCCCCCCCCCCCCCCCCCCCCCCCCCCCCCCCCCCCCCCCCCCCCCCCCCCCCCCCCCCCCCCCCCCCCCCCCCCCCCCCCCCCCCCCCCCCCCCCCCCCCCCCCCCCCCCCCCCCCCCCCCCCCCCCCCCCCCCCCCCCCCCCCCCCCCCCCCCCCCCCCCCCCCCCCCCCCCCCCCCCCCCCCCCCCCCCCCCCCCCCCCCCCCCCCCCCCCCCCCCCCCCCCCCCCCCCCCCCCCCCCCCCCCCCCCCCCCCCCCCCCCCCCCCCCCCCCCCCCCCCCCCCCCCCCCCCCCCCCCCCCCCCCCCCCCCCCCCCCCCCCCCCCCCCCCCCCCCCCCCCCCCCCCCCCCCCCCCCCCCCCCCCCCCCCCCCCCCCCCCCCCCCCCCCCCCCCCCCCCCCCCCCCCCCCCCCCCCCCCCCCCCCCCCCCCCCCCCCCCCCCCCCCCCCCCCCCCCCCCCCCCCCCCCCCCCCCCCCCCCCCCCCCCCCCCCCCCCCCCCCCCCCCCCCCCCCCCCCCCCCCCCCCCCCCCCCCCCCCCCCCCCCCCCCCCCCCCCCCCCCCCCCCCCCCCCCCCCCCCCCCCCCCCCCCCCCCCCCCCCCCCCCCCCCCCCCCCCCCCCCCCCCCCCCCCCCCCCCCCCCCCCCCCCCCCCCCCCCCCCCCCCCCCCCCCCCCCCCCCCCCCCCCCCCCCCCCCCCCCCCCCCCCCCCCCCCCCCCCCCCCCCCCCCCCCCCCCCCCCCCCCCCCCCCCCCCCCCCCCCCCCCCCCCCCCCCCCCCCCCCCCCCCCCCCCCCCCCCCCCCCCCCCCCCCCCCCCCCCCCCCCCCCCCCCCCCCCCCCCCCCCCCCCCCCCCCCCCCCCCCCCCCCCCCCCCCCCCCCCCCCCCCCCCCCCCCCCCCCCCCCCCCCCCCCCCCCCCCCCCCCCCCCCCCCCCCCCCCCCCCCCCCCCCCCCCCCCCCCCCCCCCCCCCCCCCCCCCCCCCCCCCCCCCCCCCCCCCCCCCCCCCCCCCCCCCCCCCCCCCCCCCCCCCCCCCCCCCCCCCCCCCCCCCCCCCCCCCCCCCCCCCCCCCCCCCCCCCCCCCCCCCCCCCCCCCCCCCCCCCCCCCCCCCCCCCCCCCCCCCCCCCCCCCCCCCCCCCCCCCCCCCCCCCCCCCCCCCCCCCCCCCCCCCCCCCCCCCCCCCCCCCCCCCCCCCCCCCCCCCCCCCCCCCCCCCCCCCCCCCCCCCCCCCCCCCCCCCCCCCCCCCCCCCCCCCCCCCCCCCCCCCCCCCCCCCCCCCCCCCCCCCCCCCCCCCCCCCCCCCCCCCCCCCCCCCCCCCCCCCCCCCCCCCCCCCCCCCCCCCCCCCCCCCCCCCCCCCCCCCCCCCCCCCCCCCCCCCCCCCCCCCCCCCCCCCCCCCCCCCCCCCCCCCCCCCCCCCCCCCCCCCCCCCCCCCCCCCCCCCCCCCCCCCCCCCCCCCCCCCCCCCCCCCCCCCCCCCCCCCCCCCCCCCCCCCCCCCCCCCCCCCCCCCCCCCCCCCCCCCCCCCCCCCCCCCCCCCCCCCCCCCCCCCCCCCCCCCCCCCCCTCCCCCCCCCCCCCCCCCCCCCCCCCCCCCCCCCCCCCCCCCCCCCCCCCCCCCCCCCCCCCCCCCCCCCCCCCCCCCCCCCCCCCCCCCCCCCCCCCCCCCCCCCCCCCCCCCCCCCCCCCCCCCCCCCCCCCCCCCCCCCCCCCCCCCCCCCCCCCCCCCCCCCCCCCCCCCCCCCCCCCCCCCCCCCCCCCCCCCCCCCCCCCCCCCCCCCCCCCCCCCCCCCCCCCCCCCCCCCCCCCCCCCCCCCCCCCCCCCCCCCCCCCCCCCCCCCCCCCCCCCCCCCCCCCCCCCCCCCCCCCCCCCCCCCCCCCCCCCCCCCCCCCCCCCCCCCCCCCCCCCCCCCCCCCCCCCCCCCCCCCCCCCCCCCCCCCCCCCCCCCCCCCCCCCCCCCCCCCCCCCCCCCCCCCCCCCCCCCCCCCCCCCCCCCCCCCCCCCCCCCCCCCCCCCCCCCCCCCCCCCCCCCCCCCCCCCCCCCCCCCCCCCCCCCCCCCCCCCCCCCCCCCCCCCCCCCCCCCCCCCCCCCCCCCCCCCCCCCCCCCCCCCCCCCCCCCCACCCCCCCCCCCCCCCCCCCCCCCCCCCCCCCCCCCCCCCCCCCCCCCCCCCCCCCCCCCCCCCCCCCCCCCCCCCCCCCCCCCCCCCCCCCCCCCCCCCCCCCCCCCCCCCCCCCCCCCCCCCCCCCCCCCCCCCCCCCCCCCCCCCCCCCCCCCCCCCCCCCCCCCCCCCCCCCCCCCCCCCCCCCCCCCCCCCCCCCCCCCCCCCCCCCCCCCCCCCCCCCCCCCCCCCCCCCCCCCCCCCCCCCCCCCCCCCCCCCCCCCCCCCCCCCCCCCCCCCCCCCCCCCCCCCCCCCCCCCCCCCCCCCCCCCCCCCCCCCCCCCCCCCCCCCCCCCCCCCCCCCCCCCCCCCCCCCCCCCCCCCCCCCCCCCCCCCCCCCCCCCCCCCCCCCCCCCCCCCCCCCCCCCCCCCCCCCCCCCCCCCCCCCCCCCCCCCCCCCCCCCCCCCCCCCCCCCCCCCCCCCCCCCCCCCCCCCCCCCCCCCCCCCCCCCCCCCCCCCCCCCCCCCCCCCCCCCCCCCCCCCCCCCCCCCCCCCCCCCCCCCCCCCCCCCCCCCCCCCCCCCCCCCCCCCCCCCCCCCCCCCCCCCCCCCCCCCCCCCCCCCCCCCCCCCCCCCCCCCCCCCCCCCCCCCCCCCCCCCCCCCCCCCCCCCCCCCCCCCCCCCCCCCCCCCCCCCCCCCCCCCCCCCCCCCCCCCCCCCCCCCCCCCCCCCCCCCCCCCCCCCCCCCCCCCCCCCCCCCCCCCCCCCCCCCCCCCCCCCCCCCCCCCCCCCCCCCCCCCCCCCCCCCCCCCCCCCCCCCCCCCCCCCTCCCCCCCCCCCCCCCCCCCCCCCCCCCCCCCCCCCCCCCCCCCCCCCCCCCCCCCCCCCCCCCCCCCCCCCCCCCCCCCCCCCCCCCCCCCCCCCCCCCCCCCCCCCCCCCCCCCCCCCCCCCCCCCCCCCCCCCCCCCCCCCCCCCCCCCCCCCCCCCCCCCCCCCCCCCCCCCCCCCCCCCCCCCCCCCCCCCCCCCCCCCCCCCCCCCCCCCCCCCCCCCCCCCCCCCCCCCCCCCCCCCCCCCCCCCCCCCCCCCCCCCCCCCCCCCCCCCCCCCCCCCCCCCCCCCCCCCCCCCCCCCCCCCCCCCCCCCCCCCCCCCCCCCCCCCCCCCCCCCCCCCCCCCCCCCCCCCCCCCCCCCCCCCCCCCCCCCCCCCCCCCCCCCCCCCCCCCCCCCCCCCCCCCCCCCCCCCCCCCCCCCCCCCCCCCCCCCCCCCCCCCCCCCCCCCCCCCCCCCCCCCCCCCCCCCCCCCCCCCCCCCCCCCCCCCCCCCCCCCCCCCCCCCCCCCCCCCCCCCCCCCCCCCCCCCCCCCCCCCCCCCCCCCCCCCCCCCCCCCCCCCCCCCCCCCCCCCCCCCCCCCCCCCCCCCCCCCCCCCCCCCCCCCCCCCCCCCCCCCCCCCCCCCCCCCCCCCCCCCCCCCCCCCCCCCCCCCCCCCCCCCCCCCCCCCCCCCCCCCCCCCCCCCCCCCCCCCCCCCCCCCCCCCCCCCCCCCCCCCCCCCCCCCCCCCCCCCCCCCCCCCCCCCCCCCCCCCCCCCCCCCCCCCCCCCCCCCCCCCCCCCCCCCCCCCCCCCCCCCCCCCCCCCCCCCCCCCCCCCCCCCCCCCCCCCCCCCCCCCCCCCCCCCCCCCCCCCCCCCCCCCCCCCCCCCCCCCCCCCCCCCCCCCCCCCCCCCCCCCCCCCCCCCCCCCCCCCCCCCCCCCCCCCCCCCCCCCCCCCCCCCCCCCCCCCCCCCCCCCCCCCCCCCCCCCCCCCCCCCCCCCCCCCCCCCCCCCCCCCCCCCCCCCCCCCCCCCCCCCCCCCCCCCCCCCCCCCCCCCCCCCCCCCCCCCCCCCCCCCCCCCCCCCCCCCCCCCCCCCCCCCCCCCCCCCCCCCCCCCCCCCCCCCCCCCCCCCCCCCCCCCCCCCCCCCCCCCCCCCCCCCCCCCCCCCCCCCCCCCCCCCCCCCCCCCCCCCCCCCCCCCCCCCCCCCCCCCCCCCCCCCCCCCCCCCCCCCCCCCCCCCCCCCCCCCCCCCCCCCCCCCCCCCCCCCCCCCCCCCCCCCCCCCCCCCCCCCCCCCCCCCCCCCCCCCCCCCCCCCCCCCCCCCCCCCCCCCCCCCCCCCCCCCCCCCCCCCCCCCCCCCCCCCCCCCCCCCCCCCCCCCCCCCCCCCCCCCCCCCCCCCCCCCCCCCCCCCCCCCCCCCCCCCCCCCCCCCCCCCCCCCCCCCCCCCCCCCCCCCCCCCCCCCCCCCCCCCCCCCCCCCCCCCCCCCCCCCCCCCCCCCCCCCCCCCCCCCCCCCCCCCCCCCCCCCCCCCCCCCCCCCCCCCCCCCCCCCCCCCCCCCCCCCCCCCCCCCCCCCCCCCCCCCCCCCCCCCCCCCCCCCCCCCCCCCCCCCCCCCCCCCCCCCCCCCCCCCCCCCCCCCCCCCCCCCCCCCCCCCCCCCCCCCCCCCCCCCCCCCCCCCCCCCCCCCCCCCCCCCCCCCCCCCCCCCCCCCCCCCCCCCCCCCCCCCCCCCCCCCCCCCCCCCCCCCCCCCCCCCCCCCCCCCCCCCCCCCCCCCCCCCCCCCCCCCCCCCCCCCCCCCCCCCCCCCCCCCCCCCCCCCCCCCCCCCCCCCCCCCCCCCCCCCCCCCCCCCCCCCCCCCCCCCCCCCCCCCCCCCCCCCCCCCCCCCCCCCCCCCCCCCCCCCCCCCCCCCCCCCCCCCCCCCCCCCCCCCCCCCCCCCCCCCCCCCCCCCCCCCCCCCCCCCCCCCCCCCCCCCCCCCCCCCCCCCCCCCCCCCCCCCCCCCCCCCCCCCCCCCCCCCCCCCCCCCCCCCCCCCCCCCCCCCCCCCCCCCCCCCCCCCCCCCCCCCCCCCCCCCCCCCCCCCCCCCCCCCCCCCCCCCCCCCCCCCCCCCCCCCCCCCCCCCCCCCCCCCCCCCCCCCCCCCCCCCCCCCCCCCCCCCCCCCCCCCCCCCCCCCCCCCCCCCCCCCCCCCCCCCCCCCCCCCCCCCCCCCCCCCCCCCCCCCCCCCCCCCCCCCCCCCCCCCCCCCCCCCCCCCCCCCCCCCCCCCCCCCCCCCCCCCCCCCCCCCCCCCCCCCCCCCCCCCCCCCCCCCCCCCCCCCCCCC
>JAAVKF010000058.1:2500-5000 GCA_012070555.1 Brugia pahangi | reverse complement strand
CCCCCCCCCCCCCCCCCCCCCCCCCCCCCCCCCCCCCCCCCCCCCCCCCCCCCCCCCCCCCCCCCCCCCCCCCCCCCCCCCCCCCCCCCCCCCCCCCCCCCCCCCCCCCCCCCCCCCCCCCCCCCCCCCCCCCCCCCCCCCCCCCCCCCCCCCCCCCCCCCCCCCCCCCCCCCCCCCCCCCCCCCCCCCCCCCCCCCCCCCCCCCCCCCCCCCCCCCCCCCCCCCCCCCCCCCCCCCCCCCCCCCCCCCCCCCCCCCCCCCCCCCCCCCCCCCCCCCCCCCCCCCCCCCCCCCCCCCCCCCCCCCCCCCCCCCCCCCCCCCCCCCCCCCCCCCCCCCCCCCCCCCCCCCCCCCCCCCCCCCCCCCCCCCCCCCCCCCCCCCCCCCCCCCCCCCCCCCCCCCCCCCCCCCCCCCCCCCCCCCCCCCCCCCCCCCCCCCCCCCCCCCCCCCCCCCCCCCCCCCCCCCCCCCCCCCCCCCCCCCCCCCCCCCCCCCCCCCCCCCCCCCCCCCCCCCCCCCCCCCCCCCCCCCCCCCCCCCCCCCCCCCCCCCCCCCCCCCCCCCCCCCCCCCCCCCCCCCCCCCCCCCCCCCCCCCCCCCCCCCCCCCCCCCCCCCCCCCCCCCCCCCCCCCCCCCCCCCCCCCCCCCCCCCCCCCCCCCCCCCCCCCCCCCCCCCCCCCCCCCCCCCCCCCCCCCCCCCCCCCCCCCCCCCCCCCCCCCCCCCCCCCCCCCCCCCCCCCCCCCCCCCCCCCCCCCCCCCCCCCCCCCCCCCCCCCCCCCCCCCCCCCCCCCCCCCCCCCCCCCCCCCCCCCCCCCCCCCCCCCCCCCCCCCCCCCCCCCCCCCCCCCCCCCCCCCCCCCCCCCCCCCCCCCCCCCCCCCCCCCCCCCCCCCCCCCCCCCCCCCCCCCCCCCCCCCCCCCCCCCCCCCCCCCCCCCCCCCCCCCCCCCCCCCCCCCCCCCCCCCCCCCCCCCCCCCCCCCCCCCCCCCCCCCCCCCCCCCCCCCCCCCCCCCCCCCCCCCCCCCCCCCCCCCCCCCCCCCCCCCCCCCCCCCCCCCCCCCCCCCCCCCCCCCCCCCCCCCCCCCCCCCCCCCCCCCCCCCCCCCCCCCCCCCCCCCCCCCCCCCCCCCCCCCCCCCCCCCCCCCCCCCCCCCCCCCCCCCCCCCCCCCCCCCCCCCCCCCCCCCCCCCCCCCCCCCCCCCCCCCCCCCCCCCCCCCCCCCCCCCCCCCCCCCCCCCCCCCCCCCCCCCCTCCCCCCCCCCCCCCCCCCCCCCCCCCCCCCCCCCCCCCCCCCCCCCCCCCCCCCCCCCCCCCCCCCCCCCCCCCCCCCCCCCCCCCCCCCCCCCCCCCCCCCCCCCCCCCCCCCCCCCCCCCCCCCCCCCCCCCCCCCCCCCCCCCCCCCCCCCCCCCCCCCCCCCCCCCCCCCCCCCCCCCCCCCCCCCCCCCCCCCCCCCCCCCCCCCCCCCCCCCCCCCCCCCCCCCCCCCCCCCCCCTCCCCCCCCCCCCCCCCCCCCCCCCCCCCCCCCCCCCCCCCCCCCCCCCCCCCCCCCCCCCCCCCCCCCCCCCCCCCCCCCCCCCCCCCCCCCCCCCCCCCCCCCCCCCCCCCCCCCCCCCCCCCCCCCCCCCCCCCCCCCCCCCCCCCCCCCCCCCCCCCCCCCCCCCCCCCCCCCCCCCCCCCCCCCCCCCCCCCCCCCCCCCCCCCCCCCCCCCCCCCCCCCCCCCCCCCCCCCCCCCCCCCCCCCCCCCCCCACCCCCCCCCCCCCCCCCCCCCCCCCCCCCCCCCCCCCCCCCCCCCCCCCCCCCCCCCCCCCCCCCCCCCCCCCCCCCCCCCCCCCCCCCCCCCCCCCCCCCCCCCCCCCCCCCCCCCCCCCCCCCCCCCCCCCCCCCCCCCCCCCCCCCCCCCCCCCCCCCCCCCCCCCCCCCCCCCCCCCCCCCCCCCCCCCCCCCCCCCCCCCCCCCCCCCCCCCCCCCCCCCCCCCCCCCCCCCCCCCCCCCCCCCCCCCCCCCCCCCCCCCCCCCCCCCCCCCCCCCCCCCCCCCCCCCCCCCCCCCCCCCCCCCCCCCACCCCCCCCCCCCCCCCCCCCCCCCCCCCCCCCCCCCCACCCCCCCCCCCCCCCCCCCCCCCCCCCCACCCCCCCCCCCCCCCCCCCCCCCCCCCCCCCCCCCCCCCCCCCCCCCCCCCCCCCCCCCCCCCCCCCCCCCCCCCCCCCCCCCCCCCCCCCCCCCCCCCCCCCCCCCCCCCCCCCCCCCCCCCCCCCCCCCCCCCCCCCCCCCCCCCCCCCCCCCCCCCCCCCCCCCCCCCCCCCCCCCCCCCCCCCCCCCCCCCCCCCCCCCCCCCCCCCCCCCCCCCCCCCCCCCCCCCCCCCCCCCCCCCCCCCCCCCCCCCCCCCCCCCCCCCCCCCCCCCCCCCCCCCCCCCCCCCCCCCCCCCCCCCCCCCCCCCCCCCCCCCCCCCCCCCCCCCCCCCCCCCCCCCCCCCCCCCCCCCCCCCCCCCCCCCCCCCCCC
>JAAVKF010000057.1:10000-24440 GCA_012070555.1 Brugia pahangi | reverse complement strand
CCCCCCCCCCCCCCCCCCCCCCCCCCCCCCCCCCCCCCCCCCCCCCCCCCCCCCCCCCCCCCCCCCCCCCCCCCCCCCCCCCCCCCCCCCCCCCCCCCCCCCCCCCCCCCCCCCCCCCCCCCCCCCCCCCCCCCCCCCCCCCCCCCCCCCCCCCCCCCCCCCCCCCCCCCCCCCCCCCCCCCCCCCCCCCCCCCCCCCCCCCCCCCCCCCCCCCCCCCCCCCCCCCCCCCCCCCCCCCCCCCCCCCCCCCCCCCCCCCCCCCCCCCCCCCCCCCCCCCCCCCCCCCCCCCCCCCCCCCCCCCCCCCCCCCCCCCCCCCCCCCCCCCCCCCCCCCCCCCCCCCCCCCCCCCCCCCCCCCCCCCCCCCCCCCCCCCCCCCCCCCCCCCCCCCCCCCCCCCCCCCCCCCCCCCCCCCCCCCCCCCACCCCCCCCCCCCCCCCCCCCCCCCCCCCCCCCCCCCCCCCCCCCCCCCCCCCCCCCCCCCCCCCCCCCCCCCCCCCCCCCCCCCCCCCCCCCCCCCCCCCCCCCCCCCCCCCCCCCCCCCCCCCCCCCCCCCACCCCCCCCCCCCCCCCCCCCCCCCCCCCCCCCCCCCCCCCCCCCCCCCCCCCCCCCCCCCCCCCCCCCCCCCCCCCCCCCCCCCCCCCCCCCCCCCCCCCCCCCCCCCCCCCCCCCCCCCCCCCCCCCCCCCCCCCCCCCCCCCCCCCCCCCCCCCCCCCCCCCCCCCCCCCCCCCCCCCCCCCCCCCCCCCCCCCCCCCCCCCCCCCCCCCCCCCCCCCCCCCCCCCCCCCCCCCCCCCCCCCCCCCCCCCCCCCCCCCCCCCCCCCCCCCCCCCCCCCCCCCCCCCCCCCCCCCCCCCCCCCCCCCCCCCCCCCCCCCCCCCCCCCCCCCCCCCCCCCCCCCCCCCCCCCCCCCCCCCCCCCCCCCCCCCCCCCCCCCCCCCCCCCCCCCCCCCCCCCCCCCCCCCCCCCCCCCCCCCCCCCCCCCCCCCCCCCCCCCCCCCCCCCCCCCCCCCCCCCCCCCCCCCCCCCCCCCCCCCCCCCCCCCCCCCCCCCCCCCCCCCCCCCCCCCCCCCCCCCCCCCCCCCCCCCCCCCCCCCCCCCCCCCCCCCCCCCCCCCCCCCCCCCCCCCCCCCCCCCCCCCCCCCCCCCCCCCCCCCCCCCCCCCCCCCCCCCCCCCCCCCCCCCCCCCCCCCCCCCCCCCCCCCCCCCCCCCCCCCCCCCCCCCCCCCCCCCCCCCCCCCCCCCCCCCCCCCCCCCCCCCCCCCCCCCCCCCCCCCCCCCCCCCCCCCCCCCCCCCCCCCCCCCCCCCCCCCCCCCCCCCCCCCCCCCCCCCCCCCCCCCCCCCCCCCCCCCCCCCCCCCCCCCCCCCCCCCCCCCCCCCCCCCCCCCCCCCCCCCCCCCCCCCCCCCCCCCCCCCCCCCCCCCCCCCCCCCCCCCCCCCCCCCCCCCCCCCCCCCCCCCCCCCCCCCCCCCCCCCCCCCCCCCCCCCCCCCCCCCCCCCCCCCCCCCCCCCCCCCCCCCCCCCCCCCCCCCCCCCCCCCCCCCCCCCCCCCCCCCCCCCCCCCCCCCCCCCCCCCCCCCCCCCCCCCCCCCCCCCCCCCCCCCCCCCCCCCCCCCCCCCCCCCCCCCCCCCCCCCCCCCCCCCCCCCCCCCCCCCCCCCCCCCCCCCCCCCCCCCCCCCCCCCCCCCCCCCCCCCCCCCCCCCCCCCCCCCCCCCCCCCCCCCCCCCCCCCCCCCCCCCCCCCCCCCCCCCCCCCCCCCCCCCCCCCCCCCCCCCCCCCCCCCCCCCCCCCCCCCCCCCCCCCCCCCCCCCCCCCCCCCCCCCCCCCCCCCCCCCCCCCCCCCCCCCCCCCCCCCCCCCCCCCCCCCCCCCCCCCCCCCCCCCCCCCCCCCCCCCCCCCCCCCCCCCCCCCCCCCCCCCCCCCCCCCCCCCCCCCCCCCCCCCCCCCCCCCCCCCCCCCCCCCCCCCCCCCCCCCCCCCCCCCCCCCCCCCCCCCCCCCCCCCCCCCCCCCCCCCCCCCCCCCCCCCCCCCCCCCCCCCCCCCCCCCCCCCCCCCCCCCCCCCCCCCCCCCCCCCCCCCCCCCCCCCCCCCCCCCCCCCCCCCCCCCCCCCCCCCCCCCCCCCCCCCCCCCCCCCCCCCCCCCCCCCCCCCCCCCCCCCCCCCCCCCCCCCCCCCCCCCCCCCCCCCCCCCCCCCCCCCCCCCCCCCCCCCCCCCCCCCCCCCCCCCCCCCCCCCCCCCCCCCCCCCCCCCCCCCCCCCCCCCCCCCCCCCCCCCCCCCCCCCCCCCCCCCCCCCCCCCCCCCCCCCCCCCCCCCCCCCCCCCCCCCCCCCCCCCCCCCCCCCCCCCCCCCCCCCCCCCCCCCCCCCCCCCCCCCCCCCCCCCCCCCCCCCCCCCCCCCCCCCCCCCCCCCCCCCCCCCCCCCCCCCCCCCCCCCCCCCCCCCCCCCCCCCCCCCCCCCCCCCCCCCCCCCCCCCCCCCCCCCCCCCCCCCCCCCCCCCCCCCCCCCCCCCCCCCCCCCCCCCCCCCCCCCCCCCCCCCCCCCCACCCCCCCCCCCCCCCCCCCCCCCCCCCCCCCCCCCCCCCCCCCCCCCCCCCCCCCCCCCCCCCCCCCCCCCCCCCCCCCCCCCCCCCCCCCCCCCCCCCCCCCCCCCCCCCCCCCCCCCCCCCCCCCCCCCCCCCCCCCCCCCCCCCCCCCCCCCCCCCCCCCCCCCCCCCCCCCCCCCCCCCCCCCCCCCCCCCCCCCCCCCCCCCCCCCCCCCCCCCCCCCCCCCCCCCCCCCCCCCCCCCCCCCCCCCCCCCCCCCCCCCCCCCCCCCCCCCCCCCCCCCCCCCCCCCCCCCCCCCCACCCCCCCCCCCCCCCCCCCCCCCCCCCCCCCCCCCCCCCCCCCCCCCCCCCCCCCCCCCCCCCCCCCCCCCCCCCCCCCCCCCCCCCCCCCCCCCCCCCCCCCCCCCCCCCCCCCCCCCCCCCCCCCCCCCCCCCCCCCCCCCCCCCCCCCCCCCCCCCCCCCCCCCCCCCCCCCCCCCCCCCCCCCCCCCCCCCCCCCCCCCCCCCCCCCCCCCCCCCCCCCCCCCCCCCCCCCCCCCCCCCCCCCCCCCCCCCCCCCCCCCCCCCCCCCCCCCCCCCCCCCCCCCCCCTTTTCCCCCCCCCCCCCCCCCCCCCCCCCCCCCCCCCCCCCCCCCCCCCCCCCCCCCCCCCCCCCCCCCCCCCCCCCCCCCCCCCCCCCCCCCCCCCCCCCCCCCCCCCCCCCCCCCCCCCCCCCCCCCCCCCCCCCCCCCCCCCCCCCCCCCCCCCCCCCCCCCCCCCCCCCCCCCCCCCCCCCCCCCCCCCCCCCCCCCCCCCCCCCCCCCCCCCCCCCCCCCCCCCCCCCCCCCCCCCCCCCCCCCCCCCCCCCCCCCCCCCCCCCCCCCCCCCCCCCCCCCCCCCCCCCCCCCCCCCCCCCCCCCCCCCCCCCCCCCCCCCCCCCCCCCCCCCCCCCCCCCCCCCCCCCCCCCCCCCCCCCCCCCCCCCCCCCCCCCCCCCCCCCCCCCCCCCCCCCCCCCCCCCCCCCCCCCCCCCCCCCCCCCCCCCCCCCCCCCCCCCCCCCCCCCCCCCCCCCCCCCCCCCCCCCCCCCCCCCCCCCCCCCCCCCCCCCCCCCCCCCCCCCCCCCCCCCCCCCCCCCCCCCCCCCCCCCCCCCCCCCCCCCCCCCCCCCCCCCCCCCCCCCCCCCCCCCCCCCCCCCCCCCCCCCCCCCCCCCCCCCCCCCCCCCCCCCCCCCCCCCCCCCCCCCCCCCCCCCCCCCCCCCCCCCCCCCCCCCCCCCCCCCCCCCCCCCCCCCCCCCCCCCCCCCCCCCCCCCCCCCCCCCCCCCCCCCCCCCCCCCCCCCCCCCCCCCCCCCCCCCCCCCCCCCCCCCCCCCCCCCCCCCCCCCCCCCCCCCCCCCCCCCCCCCCCCCCCCCCCCCCCCCCCCCCCCCCCCCCCCCCCCCCCCCCCCCCCCCCCCCCCCCCCCCCCCCCCCCCCCCCCCCCCCCCCCCCCCCCCCCCCCCCCCCCCCCCCCCCCCCCCCCCCCCCCCCCCCCCCCCCCCCCCCCCCCCCCCCCCCCCCCCCCCCCCCCCCCCCCCCCCCCCCCCCCCCCCCCCCCCCCCCCCCCCCCCCCCCCCCCCCCCCCCCCCCCCCCCCCCCCCCCCCCCCCCCCCCCCCCCCCCCCCCCCCCCCCCCCCCCCCCCCCCCCCCCCCCCCCCCCCCCCCCCCCCCCCCCCCCCCCCCCCCCCCCCCCCCCCCCCCCCCCCCCCCCCCCCCCCCCCCCCCCCCCCCCCCCCCCCCCCCCCCCCCCCCCCCCCCCCCCCCCCCCCCCCCCCCCCCCCCCCCCCCCCCCCCCCCCCCCCCCCCCCCCCCCCCCCCCCCCCCCCCCCCCCCCCCCCCCCCCCCCCCCCCCCCCCCCCCCCCCCCCCCCCCCCCCCCCCCCCCCCCCCCCCCCCCCCCCCCCCCCCCCCCCCCCCCCCCCCCCCCCCCCCCCCCCCCCCCCCCCCCCCCCCCCCCCCCCCCCCCCCCCCCCCCCCCCCCCCCCCCCCCCCCCCCCCCCCCCCCCCCCCCCCCCCCCCCCCCCCCCCCCCCCCCCCCCCCCCCCCCCCCCCCCCCCCCCCCCCCCCCCCCCCCCCCCCCCCCCCCCCCCCCCCCCCCCCCCCCCCCCCCCCCCCCCCCCCCCCCCCCCCCCCCCCCCCCCCCCCCCCCCCCCCCCCCCCCCCCCCCCCCCCCCCCCCCCCCCCCCCCCCCCCCCCCCCCCCCCCCCCCCCCCCCCCCCCCCCCCCCCCCCCCCCCCCCCCCCCCCCCCCCCCCCCCCCCCCCCCCCCCCCCCCCCCCCCCCCCCCCCCCCCCCCCCCCCCCCCCCCCCCCCCCCCCCCCCCCCCCCCCCCCCCCCCCCCCCCCCCCCCCCCCCCCCCCCCCCCCCCCCCCCCCCCCCCCCCCCCCCCCCCCCCCCCCCCCCCCCCCCCCCCCCCCCCCCCCCCCCCCCCCCCCCCCCCCCCCCCCCCCCCCCCCCCCCCCCCCCCCCCCCCCCCCCCCCCCCCCCCCCCCCCCCCCCCCCCCCCCCCCCCCCCCCCCCCCCCCCCCCCCCCCCCCCCCCCCCCCCCCCCCCCCCCCCCCCCCCCCCCCCCCCCCCCCCCCCCCCCCCCCCCCCCCCCCCCCCCCCCCCCCCCCCCCCCCCCCCCCCCCCCCCCCCCCCCCCCCCCCCCCCCCCCCCCCCCCCCCCCCCCCCCCCCCCCCCCCCCCCCCCCCCCCCCCCCCCCCCCCCCCCCCCCCCCCCCCCCCCCCCCCCCCCCCCCCCCCCCCCCCCCCCCCCCCCCCCCCCCCCCCCCCCCCCCCCCCCCCCCCCCCCCCCCCCCCCCCCCCCCCCCCCCCCCCCCCCCCCCCCCCCCCCCCCCCCCCCCCCCCCCCCCCCCCCCCCCCCCCCCCCCCCCCCCCCCCCCCCCCCCCCCCCCCCCCCCCCCCCCCCCCCCCCCCCCCCCCCCCCCCCCCCCCCCCCCCCCCCCCCCCCCCCCCCCCCCCCCCCCCCCCCCCCCCCCCCCCCCCCCCCCCCCCCCCCCCCCCCCCCCCCCCCCCCCCCCCCCCCCCCCCCCCCCCCCCCCCCCCCCCCCCCCCCCCCCCCCCCCCCCCCCCCCCCCCCCCCCCCCCCCCCCCCCCCCCCCCCCCCCCCCCCCCCCCCCCCCCCCCCCCCCCCCCCCCCCCCCCCCCCCCCCCCCCCCCCCCCCCCCCCCCCCCCCCCCCCCCCCCCCCCCCCCCCCCCCCCCCCCCCCCCCCCCCCCCCCCCCCCCCCCCCCCCCCCCCCCCCCCCCCCCCCCCCCCCCCCCCCCCCCCCCCCCCCCCCCCCCCCCCCCCCCCCCCCCCCCCCCCCCCCCCCCCCCCCCCCCCCCCCCCCCCCCCCCCCCCCCCCCCCCCCCCCCCCCCCCCCCCCCCCCCCCCCCCCCCCCCCCCCCCCCCCCCCCCCCCCCCCCCCCCCCCCCCCCCCCCCCCCCCCCCCCCCCCCCCCCCCCCCCCCCCCCCCCCCCCCCCCCCCCCCCCCCCCCCCCCCCCCCCCCCCCCCCCCCCCCCCCCCCCCCCCCCCCCCCCCCCCCCCCCCCCCCCCCCCCCCCCCCCCCCCCCCCCCCCCCCCCCCCCCCCCCCCCCCCCCCCCCCCCCCCCCCCCCCCCCCCCCCCCCCCCCCCCCCCCCCCCCCCCCCCCCCCCCCCCCCCCCCCCCCCCCCCCCCCCCCCCCCCCCCCCCCCCCCCCCCCCCCCCCCCCCCCCCCCCCCCCCCCCCCCCCCCCCCCCCCCCCCCCCCCCCCCCCCCCCCCCCCCCCCCCCCCCCCCCCCCCCCCCCCCCCCCCCCCCCCCCCCCCCCCCCCCCCCCCCCCCCCCCCCCCCCCCCCCCCCCCCCCCCCCCCCCCCCCCCCCCCCCCCCCCCCCCCCCCCCCCCCCCCCCCCCCCCCCCCCCCCCCCCCCCCCCCCCCCCCCCCCCCCCCCCCCCCCCCCCCCCCCCCCCCCCCCCCCCCCCCCCCCCCCCCCCCCCCCCCCCCCCCCCCCCCCCCCCCCCCCCCCCCCCCCCCCCCCCCCCCCCCCCCCCCCCCCCCCCCCCCCCCCCCCCCCCCCCCCCCCCCCCCCCCCCCCCCCCCCCCCCCCCCCCCCCCCCCCCCCCCCCCCCCCCCCCCCCCCCCCCCCCCCCCCCCCCCCCCCCCCCCCCCCCCCCCCCCCCCCCCCCCCCCCCCCCCCCCCCCCCCCCCCCCCCCCCCCCCCCCCCCCCCCCCCCCCCCCCCCCCCCCCCCCCCCCCCCCCCCCCCCCCCCCCCCCCCCCCCCCCCCCCCCCCCCCCCCCCCCCCCCCCCCCCCCCCCCCCCCCCCCCCCCCCCCCCCCCCCCCCCCCCCCCCCCCCCCCCCCCCCCCCCCCCCCCCCCCCCCCCCCCCCCCCCCCCCCCCCCCCCCCCCCCCCCCCCCCCCCCCCCCCCCCCCCCCCCCCCCCCCCCCCCCCCCCCCCCCCCCCCCCCCCCCCCCCCCCCCCCCCCCCCCCCCCCCCCCCCCCCCCCCCCCCCCCCCCCCCCCCCCCCCCCCCCCCCCCCCCCCCCCCCCCCCCCCCCCCCCCCCCCCCCCCCCCCCCCCCCCCCCCCCCCCCCCCCCCCCCCCCCCCCCCCCCCCCCCCCCCCCCCCCCCCCCCCCCCCCCCCCCCCCCCCCCCCCCCCCCCCCCCCCCCCCCCCCCCCCCCCCCCCCCCCCCCCCCCCCCCCCCCCCCCCCCCCCCCCCCCCCCCCCCCCCCCCCCCCCCCCCCCCCCCCCCCCCCCCCCCCCCCCCCCCCCCCCCCCCCCCCCCCCCCCCCCCCCCCCCCCCCCCCCCCCCCCCCCCCCCCCCCCCCCCCCCCCCCCCCCCCCCCCCCCCCCCCCCCCCCCCCCCCCCCCCCCCCCCCCCCCCCCCCCCCCCCCCCCCCCCCCCCCCCCCCCCCCCCCCCCCCCCCCCCCCCCCCCCCCCCCCCCCCCCCCCCCCCCCCCCCCCCCCCCCCCCCCCCCCCCCCCCCCCCCCCCCCCCCCCCCCCCCCCCCCCCCCCCCCCCCCCCCCCCCCCCCCCCCCCCCCCCCCCCCCCCCCCCCCCCCCCCCCCCCCCCCCCCCCCCCCCCCCCCCCCCCCCCCCCCCCCCCCCCCCCCCCCCCCCCCCCCCCCCCCCCCCCCCCCCCCCCCCCCCCCCCCCCCCCCCCCCCCCCCCCCCCCCCCCCCCCCCCCCCCCCCCCCCCCCCCCCCCCCCCCCCCCCCCCCCCCCCCCCCCCCCCCCCCCCCCCCCCCCCCCCCCCCCCCCCCCCCCCCCCCCCCCCCCCCCCCCCCCCCCCCCCCCCCCCCCCCCCCCCCCCCCCCCCCCCCCCCCCCCCCCCCCCCCCCCCCCCCCCCCCCCCCCCCCCCCCCCCCCCCCCCCCCCCCCCCCCCCCCCCCCCCCCCCCCCCCCCCCCCCCCCCCCCCCCCCCCCCCCCCCCCCCCCCCCCCCCCCCCCCCCCCCCCCCCCCCCCCCCCCCCCCCCCCCCCCCCCCCCCCCCCCCCCCCCCCCCCCCCCCCCCCCCCCCCCCCCCCCCCCCCCCCCCCCCCCCCCCCCCCCCCCCCCCCCCCCCCCCCCCCCCCCCCCCCCCCCCCCCCCCCCCCCCCCCCCCCCCCCCCCCCCCCCCCCCCCCCCCCCCCCCCCCCCCCCCCCCCCCCCCCCCCCCCCCCCCCCCCCCCCCCCCCCCCCCCCCCCCCCCCCCCCCCCCCCCCCCCCCCCCCCCCCCCCCCCCCCCCCCCCCCCCCCCCCCCCCCCCCCCCCCCCCCCCCCCCCCCCCCCCCCCCCCCCCCCCCCCCCCCCCCCCCCCCCCCCCCCCCCCCCCCCCCCCCCCCCCCCCCCCCCCCCCCCCCCCCCCCCCCCCCCCCCCCCCCCCCCCCCCCCCCCCCCCCCCCCCCCCCCCCCCCCCCCCCCCCCCCCCCCCCCCCCCCCCCCCCCCCCCCCCCCCCCCCCCCCCCCCCCCCCCCCCCCCCCCCCCCCCCCCCCCCCCCCCCCCCCCCCCCCCCCCCCCCCCCCCCCCCCCCCCCCCCCCCCCCCCCCCCCCCCCCCCCCCCCCCCCCCCCCCCCCCCCCCCCCCCCCCCCCCCCCCCCCCCCCCCCCCCCCCCCCCCCCCCCCCCCCCCCCCCCCCCCCCCCCCCCCCCCCCCCCCCCCCCCCCCCCCCCCCCCCCCCCCCCCCCCCCCCCCCCCCCCCCCCCCCCCCCCCCCCCCCCCCCCCCCCCCCCCCCCCCCCCCCCCCCCCCCCCCCCCCCCCCCCCCCCCCCCCCCCCCCCCCCCCCCCCCCCCCCCCCCCCCCCCCCCCCCCCCCCCCCCCCCCCCCCCCCCCCCCCCCCCCCCCCCCCCCCCCCCCCCCCCCCCCCCCCCCCCCCCCCCCCCCCCCCCCCCCCCCCCCCCCCCCCCCCCCCCCCCCCCCCCCCCCCCCCCCCCCCCCCCCCCCCCCCCCCCCCCCCCCCCCCCCCCCCCCCCCCCCCCCCCCCCCCCCCCCCCCCCCCCCCCCCCCCCCCCCCCCCCCCCCCCCCCCCCCCCCCCCCCCCCCCCCCCCCCCCCCCCCCCCCCCCCCCCCCCCCCCCCCCCCCCCCCCCCCCCCCCCCCCCCCCCCCCCCCCCCCCCCCCCCCCCCCCCCCCCCCCCCCCCCCCCCCCCCCCCCCCCCCCCCCCCCCCCCCCCCCCCCCCCCCCCCCCCCCCCCCCCCCCCCCCCCCCCCCCCCCCCCCCCCCCCCCCCCCCCCCCCCCCCCCCCCCCCCCCCCCCCCCCCCCCCCCCCCCCCCCCCCCCCCCCCCCCCCCCCCCCCCCCCCCCCCCCCCCCCCCCCCCCCCCCCCCCCCCCCCCCCCCCCCCCCCCCCCCCCCCCCCCCCCCCCCCCCCCCCCCCCCCCCCCCCCCCCCCCCCCCCCCCCCCCCCCCCCCCCCCCCCCCCCCCCCCCCCCCCCCCCCCCCCCCCCCCCCCCCCCCCCCCCCCCCCCCCCCCCCCCCCCCCCCCCCCCCCCCCCCCCCCCCCCCCCCCCCCCCCCCCCCCCCCCCCCCCCCCCCCCCCCCCCCCCCCCCCCCCCCCCCCCCCCCCCCCCCCCCCCCCCCCCCCCCCCCCCCCCCCCCCCCCCCCCCCCCCCCCCCCCCCCCCCCCCCCCCCCCCCCCCCCCCCCCCCCCCCCCCCCCCCCCCCCCCCCCCCCCCCCCCCCCCCCCCCCCCCCCCCCCCCCCCCCCCCCCCCCCCCCCCCCCCCCCCCCCCCCCCCCCCCCCCCCCCCCCCCCCCCCCCCCCCCCCCCCCCCCCCCCCCCCCCCCCCCCCCCCCCCCCCCCCCCCCCCCCCCCCCCCCCCCCCCCCCCCCCCCCCCCCCCCCCCCCCCCCCCCCCCCCCCCCCCCCCCCCCCCCCCCCCCCCCCCCCCCCCCCCCCCCCCCCCCCCCCCCCCCCCCCCCCCCCCCCCCCCCCCCCCCCCCCCCCCCCCCCCCCCCCCCCCCCCCCCCCCCCCCCCCCCCCCCCCCCCCCCCCCCCCCCCCCCCCCCCCCCCCCCCCCCCCCCCCCCCCCCCCCCCCCCCCCCCCCCCCCCCCCCCCCCCCCCCCCCCCCCCCCCCCCCCCCCCCCCCCCCCCCCCCCCCCCCCCCCCCCCCCCCCCCCCCCCCCCCCCCCCCCCCCCCCCCCCCCCCCCCCCCCCCCCCCCCCCCCCCCCCCCCCCCCCCCCCCCCCCCCCCCCCCCCCCCCCCCCCCCCCCCCCCCCCCCCCCCCCCCCCCCCCCCCCCCCCCCCCCCCCCCCCCCCCCCCCCCCCCCCCCCCCCCCCCCCCCCCCCCCCCCCCCCCCCCCCCCCCCCCCCCCCCCCCCCCCCCCCCCCCCCCCCCCCCCCCCCCCCCCCCCCCCCCCCCCCCCCCCCCCCCCCCCCCCCCCCCCCCCCCCCCCCCCCCCCCCCCCCCCCCCCCCCCCCCCCCCCCCCCCCCCCCCCCCCCCCCCCCCCCCCCCCCCCCCCCCCCCCCCCCCCCCCCCCCCCCCCCCCCCCCCCCCCCCCCCCCCCCCCCCCCCCCCCCCCCCCCCCCCCCCCCCCCCCCCCCCCCCCCCCCCCCCCCCCCCCCCCCCCCCCCCCCCCCCCCCCCCCCCCCCCCCCCCCCCCCCCCCCCCCCCCCCCCCCCCCCCCCCCCCCCCCCCCCCCCCCCCCCCCCCCCCCCCCCCCCCCCCCCCCCCCCCCCCCCCCCCCCCCCCCCCCCCCCCCCCCCCCCCCCCCCCCCCCCCCCCCCCCCCCCCCCCCCCCCCCCCCCCCCCCCCCCCCCCCCCCCCCCCCCCCCCCCCCCCCCCCCCCCCCCCCCCCCCCCCCCCCCCCCCCCCCCCCCCCCCCCCCCCCCCCCCCCCCCCCCCCCCCCCCCCCCCCCCCCCCCCCCCCCCCCCCCCCCCCCCCCCCCCCCCCCCCCCCCCCCCCCCCCCCCCCCCCCCCCCCCCCCCCCCCCCCCCCCCCCCCCCCCCCCCCCCCCCCCCCCCCCCCCCCCCCCCCCCCCCCCCCCCCCCCCCCCCCCCCCCCCCCCCCCCCCCCCCCCCCCCCCCCCCCCCCCCCCCCCCCCCCCCCCCCCCCCCCCCCCCCCCCCCCCCCCCCCCCCCCCCCCCCCCCCCCCCCCCCCCCCCCCCCCCCCCCCCCCCCCCCCCCCCCCCCCCCCCCCCCCCCCCCCCCCCCCCCCCCCCCCCCCCCCCCCCCCCCCCCCCCCCCCCCCCCCCCCCCCCCCCCCCCCCCCCCCCCCCCCCCCCCCCCCCCCCCCCCCCCCCCCCCCCCCCCCCCCCCCCCCCCCCCCCCCCCCCCCCCCCCCCCCCCCCCCCCCCCCCCCCCCCCCCCCCCCCCCCCCCCCCCCCCCCCCCCCCCCCCCCCCCCCCCCCCCCCCCCCCCCCCCCCCCCCCCCCCCCCCCCCCCCCCCCCCCCCCCCCCCCCCCCCCCCCCCCCCCCCCCCCCCCCCCCCCCCCCCCCCCCCCCCCCCCCCCCCCCCCCCCCCCCCCCCCCCCCCCCCCCCCCCCCCCCCCCCCCCCCCCCCCCCCCCCCCCCCCCCCCCCCCCCCCCCCCCCCCCCCCCCCCCCCCCCCCCCCCCCCCCCCCCCCCCCCCCCCCCCCCCCCCCCCCCCCCCCCCCCCCCCCCCCCCCCCCCCCCCCCCCCCCCCCCCCCCCCCCCCCCCCCCCCCCCCCCCCCCCCCCCCCCCCCCCCCCCCCCCCCCCCCCCCCCCCCCCCCCCCCCCCCCCCCCCCCCCCCCCCCCCCCCCCCCCCCCCCCCCCCCCCCCCCCCCCCCCCCCCCCCCCCCCCCCCCCCCCCCCCCCCCCCCCCCCCCCCCCCCCCCCCCCCCCCCCCCCCCCCCCCCCCCCCCCCCCCCCCCCCCCCCCCCCCCCCCCCCCCCCCCCCCCCCCCCCCCCCCCCCCCCCCCCCCCCCCCCCCCCCCCCCCCCCCCCCCCCCCCCCCCCCCCCCCCCCCCCCCCCCCCCCCCCCCCCCCCCCCCCCCCCCCCCCCCCCCCCCCCCCCCCCCCCCCCCCCCCCCCCCCCCCCCCCCCCCCCCCCCCCCCCCCCCCCCCCCCCCCCCCCCCCCCCCCCCCCCCCCCCCCCCCCCCCCCCCCCCCCCCCCCCCCCCCCCCCCCCCCCCCCCCCCCCCCCCCCCCCCCCCCCCCCCCCCCCCCCCCCCCCCCCCCCCCCCCCCCCCCCCCCCCCCCCCCCCCCCCCCCCCCCCCCCCCCCCCCCCCCCCCCCCCCCCCCCCCCCCCCCCCCCCCCCCCCCCCCCCCCCCCCCCCCCCCCCCCCCCCCCCCCCCCCCCCCCCCCCCCCCCCCCCCCCCCCCCCCCCCCCCCCCCCCCCCCCCCCCCCCCCCCCCCCCCCCCCCCCCCCCCCCCCCCCCCCCCCCCCCCCCCCCCCCCCCCCCCCCCCCCCCCCCCCCCCCCCCCCCCCCCCCCCCCCCCCCCCCCCCCCCCCCCCCCCCCCCCCCCCCCCCCCCCCCCCCCCCCCCCCCCCCCCCCCCCCCCCCCCCCCCCCCCCCCCCCCCCCCCCCCCCCCCCCCCCCCCCCCCCCCCCCCCCCCCCCCCCCCCCCCCCCCCCCCCCCCCCCCCCCCCCCCCCCCCCCCCCCCCCCCCCCCCCCCCCCCCCCCCCCCCCCCCCCCCCCCCCCCCCCCCCCCCCCCCCCCCCCCCCCCCCCCCCCCCCCCCCCCCCCCCCCCCCCCCCCCCCCCCCCCCCCCCCCCCCCCCCCCCCCCCCCCCCCCCCCCCCCCCCCCCCCCCCCCCCCCCCCCCCCCCCCCCCCCCCCCCCCCCCCCCCCCCCCCCCCCCCCCCCCCCCCCCCCCCCCCCCCCCCCCCCCCCCCCCCCCCCCCCCCCCCCCCCCCCCCCCCCCCCCCCCCCCCCCCCCCCCCCCCCCCCCCCCCCCCCCCCCCCCCCCCCCCCCCCCCCCCCCCCCCCCCCCCCCCCCCCCCCCCCCCCCCCCCCCCCCCCCCCCCCCCCCCCCCCCCCCCCCCCCCCCCCCCCCCCCCCCCCCCCCCCCCCCCCCCCCCCCCCCCCCCCCCCCCCCCCCCCCCCCCCCCCCCCCCCCCCCCCCCCCCCCCCCCCCCCCCCCCCCCCCCCCCCCCCCCCCCCCCCCCCCCCCCCCCCCCCCCCCCCCCCCCCCCCCCCCCCCCCCCCCCCCCCCCCCCCCCCCCCCCCCCCCCCCCCCCCCCCCCCCCCCCCCCCCCCCCCCCCCCCCCCCCCCCCCCCCCCCCCCCCCCCCCCCCCCCCCCCCCCCCCCCCCCCCCCCCCCCCCCCCCCCCCCCCCCCCCCCCCCCCCCCCCCCCCCCCCCCCCCCCCCCCCCCCCCCCCCCCCCCCCCCCCCCCCCCCCCCCCCCCCCCCCCCCCCCCCCCCCCCCCCCCCCCCCCCCCCCCCCCCCCCCCCCCCCCCCCCCCCCCCCCCCCCCCCCCCCCCCCCCCCCCCCCCCCCCCCCCCCCCCCCCCCCCCCCCCCCCCCCCCCCCCCCCCCCCCCCCCCCCCCCCCCCCCCCCCCCCCCCCCCCCCCCCCCCCCCCCCCCCCCCCCCCCCCCCCCCCCCCCCCCCCCCCCCCCCCCCCCCCCCCCCCCCCCCCCCCCCCCCCCCCCCCCCCCCCCCCCCCCCCCCCCCCCCCCCCCCCCCCCCCCCCCCCCCCCCCCCCCCCCCCCCCCCCCCCCCCCCCCCCCCCCCCCCCCCCCCCCCCCCCCCCCCCCCCCCCCCCCCCCCCCCCCCCCCCCCCCCCCCCCCCCCCCCCCCCCCCCCCCCCCCCCCCCCCCCCCCCCCCCCCCCCCCCCCCCCCCTTTTTTTTTTTTTTTTTTTTTTTTTTTTTTTTTTTTTTTTTTTTTTTTTTTTTTTTTTTTTTTTTTTTTTTTTTTTTTTTTTTTTTTTTTTTTTTTTTTTTTTTTTTTTTTTTTTTTTTTTTTTTTTTTTTTTTTTTTTTTTTTTTTTTTTTTTTTTTTTTTTTTTTTTTTTTTTTTTTTTTTTTTTTTTTTTTTTTTTTTTTTTTTTTTTTTTTTTTTTTTTTTTTTTTTTTTTTTTTTTTTTTTTTTTTTTTTTTTTTTTTTTTTTTTTTTTTTTTTTTTTTTTTTTTTTTTTTTTTTTTTTTTTTTTTTTTTTTTTTTTTTTTTTTTTTTTTTTTTTTTTTTTTTTTTTTTTTTTTTTTTTTTTTTTTTTTTTTTTTTTTTTTTTTTTTTTTTTTTTTTTTTTTTTTTTTTTTTTTTTTTTTTTTTTTTTTTTTTTTTTTTTTTTTTTTTTTTTTTTTTTTTTTTTTTTTTTTTTTTTTTTTTTTTTTTTTTTTTTTTTTTTTTTTTTTTTTTTTTTTTTTTTTTTTTTTTTTTTTTTTTTTTTTTTTTTTTTTTTTTTTTTTTTTTTTTTTTTTTTTTTTTTTTTTTTTTTTTTTTTTTTTTTTTTTTTTTTTTTTTTTTTTTTTTTTTTTTTTTTTTTTTTTTTTTTTTTTTTTTTTTTTTTTTTTTTTTTT
>JAAVKF010000057.1:0-2500 GCA_012070555.1 Brugia pahangi | reverse complement strand
TTTTTTTTTTTTTTTTTTTTTTTTTTTTTTTGTTTTTTTTTTTTTTTTTTTTTTTTTTTTTTTTTTTTTTTTTTTTTTTTTTTTTTTTTTTTTTTTTTTTTTTTTTTTTTTTTTTTTTTTTTTTTTTTTTTTTTTTTTTGTTTTTTTTTTTTTTTTTTTTTTTTTTTTTTTTTTTTTTTTTTTTTTTTTTTTTTTTTTTTTTTTTTTTTGTTTTTTTTTTTTTTTTTTTTTTTTTTTTTTTTTTTTTTTTTTTTTTTTTTTTTTTTTTTTTTTTTTTTTTTTTTTTTTTTTTTTTTTTTTTTTTTTTTTTTTTTTTTTTTTTTTTTTTTTTTTTTTTTTTTTTTTTTTTTTTTTTTTTTTTTTTTTTTTTTTTTTTTTTTTTTTTTTTTTTTTTTTTTTTTTTTTTTTTTTTTTTTTTTTTTTTTTTTTTTTTTTTTTTTTTTTTTTTTTTTTTTTTTTTTTTTTTTTTTTTTTTTTTTTTTTTTTTTTTTTTTTTTTTTTTTTTTTTTTTTTTTTTTTTTTTTTTTTTTTTTTTTTTTTTTTTTTTTTTTTTTTTTTTTTTTTTTTTTTTTTTTTTTTTTTTTTTTTTTTTTTTTTTTTTTTTTTTTTTTTTTTTTTTTTTTTTTTTTTTTTTTTTTTTTTTTTTTTTTTTTTTTTTTTTTTTTTTTTTTTTTTTTTTTTTTTTTTTTTTTTTTTTTTTTTTTTTTTTTTTTTTTTTTTTTTTTTTTTTTTTTTTTTTTTTTTTTTTTTTTTTTTTTTTTTTTTTTTTTTTTTTTTTTTTTTTTTTTTTTTTTTTTTTTTTTTTTTTTTTTTTTTTTTTTTTTTTTTTTTTTTTTTTTTTTTTTTTTTTTTTTTTTTTTTTTTTTTTTTTTTTTTTTTTTTTTTTTTTTTTTTTTTTTTTTTTTTTTTTTTTTTTTTTTTTTTTTTTTTTTTTTTTTTTTTTTTTTTTTTTTTTTTTTTTTTTTTTTTTTTTTTTTTTTTTTTTTTTTTTTTTTTTTTTTTTTTTTTTTTTTTTTTTTTTTTTTTTTTTTTTTTTTTTTTTTTTTTTTTTTTTTTTTTTTTTTTTTTTTTTTTTTTTTTTTTTTTTTTTTTTTTTTTTTTTTTTTTTTTTTTTTTTTTTTTTTTTTTT
This sequence comes from Brugia pahangi, assembly GCA_012070555.1. Classification (NCBI taxonomy): domain Eukaryota; kingdom Metazoa; phylum Nematoda; class Chromadorea; order Rhabditida; family Onchocercidae; genus Brugia; species Brugia pahangi. Next base: position 1,371 of record JAAVKF010000057.1, on the reverse strand, counting down.
TTTTTTTTTTTTTTTTTTTTTTTTTTTTTTTTTTTTTTTTTTTTTTTTTTTTTTTTTTTTTTTTTTTTTTTTTTTTTTTTTTTTTTTTTTTTTTTTTTTTTTTTTTTTTTTTTTTTTTTTTTTTTTTTTTTTTTTTTTTTTTTTTTTTTTTTTTTTTTTTTTTTTTTTTTTTTTTTTTTTTTTTTTTTTTTTTTTTTTTTTTTTTTTTTTTTTTTTTTTTTTTTTTTTTTTTTTTTTTTTTTTTTTTTTTTTTTTTTTTTTTTTTTTTTTTTTTTTTTTTTTTTTTTTTTTTTTTTTTTTTTTTTTTTTTTTTTTTTTTTTTTTTTTTTTTTTTTTTTTTTTTTTTTTTTTTTTTTTTTTTTTTTTTTTTTTTTTTTTTTTTTTTTTTTTTTTTTTTTTTTTTTTTTTTTTTTTTTTTTTTTTTTTTTTTTTTTTTTTTTTTTTTTTTTTTTTTTTTTTTTTTTTTTTTTTTTTTTTTTTTTTTTTTTTTTTTTTTTTTTTTTTTTTTTTTTTTTTTTTTTTTTTTTTTTTTTTTTTTTTTTTTTTTTTTTTTTTTTTTTTTTTTTTTTTTTTTTTTTTTTTTTTTTTTTTTTTTTTTTTTTTTTTTTTTTTTTTTTTTTTTTTTTTTTTTTTTTTTTTTTTTTTTTTTTTTTTTTTTTTTTTTTTTTTTTTTTTTTTTTTTTTTTTTTTTTTTTTTTTTTTTTTTTTTTTTTTTTTTTTTTTTTTTTTTTTTTTTTTTTTTTTTTTTTTTTTTTTTTTTTTTTTTTTTTTTTTTTTTTTTTTTTTTTTTTTTTTTTTTTTTTTTTTTTTTTTTTTTTTTTTTTTTTTTTTTTTTTTTTTTTTTTTTTTTTTTTTTTTTTTTTTTTTTTTTTTTTTTTTTTTTTTTTTTTTTTTTTTTTTTTTTTTTTTTTTTTTTTTTTTTTTTTTTTTTTTTTTTTTTTTTTTTTTTTTTTTTTTTTTTTTTTTTTTTTTTTTTTTTTTTTTTTTTTTTTTTTTTTTTTTTTTTTTTTTTTTTTTTTTTTTTTTTTTTTTTTTTTTTTTTTTTTTTTTTTTTTTTTTTTTTTTTTTTTTTTTTTTTTTTTTTTTTTTTTTTTTTTTTTTTTTTTTTTTTTTTTTTTTTTTTTTTTTTTTTTTTTTTTTTTTTTTTTTTTTTTTTTTTTTTTTTTTTTTTTTTTTTTTTTTTTTTTTTTTTTTTTTTTTTTTTTTTTTTTTTTTTTTTTTTTTTTTTTTTTTTTTTTTTTTTTTTTTTTTTTTTTTTTTTTTTTTTTTTTTTTTTTTTTTGTTTTTTTTTTTTTTTTTTTTTTTTTTTTTTTTTTTTTTTTTTTTTGTTTTTTTTTTTTTTTTTTTTTTTTTTTTTTTTTTTTTTTTTTT
>JAAVKF010000056.1:0-280433 GCA_012070555.1 Brugia pahangi | reverse complement strand
AATAATTCAGTTATACTAAGATTATAATTCAGTTATGCTCAGATTATAATTCAGTTATACTCAGAAAATAATTCAGTTATACTCAGATTATAATTCAGTTATACTCAGATAATAAGATTATAATTCAGTTATGCTCAGATTATAATTCAGTTATACTCAGGCAATAATTCAGTTATACTCAGATAATAATTCAGTTATGCTTAGTTTATAATTCAGTTATACTCAGATTATAATTCAGTTATACTCAGATAATTGTTCAGTTATACTCAGATAATAATTCAGTTATACTCAGATTATAATTCAGTTATACTTAGGCAATAATTCAGTTATACTCAGATAATAATTCAGTTATACTCAGATTATAATTCAGTTATACTCAGATTCTAATTCAGTTATACTCAGATTATAATTCAGTTATACTCAGATAATAATTCAGTTATACTCAGATAATAATTCAGTTATACTCAGATTATAATTCAGTTATGCTCAGATTATAATTCAGTTATACTCAGATAATTATTCATTATACTCAGATAATAATTCAGTTATACTCAGATTATAATTCAGTTATACTCAGGCAATAATTCAGTTATACTCAGTTTATAATTCAGTTATACTCTGATAATAATTCAGCTATGCTCAGTTTATAATTCAGTTATACTCAGATAATAATTCAGCTATACTCAGATAATAATTCAGTTATACTAAGATTATAATTCAGTTATACTCAGATTATAATTCAGTTATACTCAGAAAATAATTCAGTTATACTCAGATAATAATTCAGTTATACTCAGATAATAAGATTATAATTCAGTTATGCTCAGATTATAATTCAGTTATGCTTAGTTTATAATTCAGTTATACTCAGATAATAATTCAGTTATACTCAGATAATAATTCAGTTATGCTTAGTTTATAATTCAGTTATACTCAGATAATAATTCAGTTATACTCAGATAATAATTCAGTTGTACTCAGATAATGACACAGCTATACTCAGATAATAATTCAGTTATACTCAGATAATAAGATTATAATTCAGTTATGCTCAGATTATAATTCAGTTATACTCAGATTATAATTCAGTTACACTCAGATAATAATTCAGTTATACTCAGATAATAATTCAGTTATACTCAGATAAAAATTCAATTATACTCAGATAATTGTTCAGTTATACTCAGATAATAATTCAGTTATACTCAGATAATAATTCAGTTATATTTAGGCAATAATTCAGTTATACTCAGATAATAATTCAGTTATACTCAGATTATAATTCAGTTATACTCAGTTAATAATTCAGTTATACTCAGAAAATAATTCAGTTATGCTCAGTTTATAATTCAGTTATACTCAGATTATAATTCAGTTATACTCAGATAATTATTCATTATACTCAGATAATAATTCAGTTATGCTCAGATTATAATTCAGTTATACTCAGATCATAATTCAGTTATACTCAGATAATTATTCATTATACTCAGATAATAATTCAGTTATACTCAGATTATAATTCAGTTATACTCAGATAATAATTCAGTTATACTCAGATAATAATTCAGTTATACTCAGATAAATAATTCAATTATACTCAGATAATAATTCAGTTATACTCAGATAATAATTCAGTTATACTCAGATTATAATTCAGTTATACTTAGGCAATAATTCAGTTATACTCAGATAATAATTCAGTTATACTCAGATTATAATTCAGTTATACTCAGATTCTAATTCAGTTATACTCAGATTCTAATTCAGTTGTACTCAGATAATAATTCAGTTATACTCAGATAATAATTCAGTTATACTAAGATTATAATTCAGTTATGCTCAGATTATAATTCAGTTATACTCAGATCATAATTCAGTTATACTCAGATAATTATTCATTATACTCAGATAATAATTCAGTTATACTCAGATTATAATTCAGTTATACTCAGATTATAATTCAGTTATACTCAGATTATAATTCAGTTATACTCTGAAAATAATTCAGTTATGCTCAGTTTATAATTCAGTTATACTCAGATTATAATTCAGTTATACTCAGATAATTATTCATTATACTCAGATAATTATTCATTATACTCAGATAATAATTCAGTTATGCTCAGATTATAATTCAGTTATACTCAGATTATAATTCAGTTATACTCAGATTATAATTCAGTTATACTCAAATTATAATTCAGTTATACTCAGATAATAATTCAGTTATACTCAGAAAATAATTCAGTTATACTCAGATTCTAATTCAGTTATACTCAGATAATAATTCAGCTATACTCAGATAATAATTCAGTTATACTAAGATTATAATTCAGTTATGCTCAGATTATAATTCAGTTATACTCAGAAAATAATTCAGTTATACTCAGATTATAATTCAGCTATACTCAAATAATAATTCAGTTACACTCAGATAATAATTCAGTTTCAGTTATGCTCAAATTATAATTCAGTTATACTCAGATAATAATTCAGTTATACTCAGATTATAATTCATCTCTACTCAGATAATTATTCATTATACTCAGATAATTATTCATTATACTCAGATTATAATTCAGTTATACTCAGGCAATAATTCAGTTATACTCAGATAATAATTCAGTTATGCTCAGATTATAATTCAGTTATACTCAGAAAATAATTCAGTTATACTCAGATAATAATTCAGTTATACTCAGGCAATAATTCAGTTATACTCAGATAATAATTCAGTTATACTCAGATTATAATTCAGTTATACTCAGGCAATAATTCAGTTATACTCAGATAATAATTCAGTTATGCTCATAATTCAGTTATGCTCAGATAATAATTCAGTTATACTCAGATTATAATTCAGTTATACTCAGGCAATAATTCAGTTATACTCAGATAATAATTCAGTTATACTCAGATTATAACTCAGTTATACTCAAATAATAATTCAGTTACACTCAGATAATAATTCAGTTATACTCAGATAATAATTCAGTTATACTCAGATAATAATTCAGTTATACTCAGATAATAATTCAGCTATACTCAGATAATAATTCAGTTATACTCAGATTATAATTCAGTTATGCTCAGATAATAATTCAGTTATGTTCAGTTTATAATTCAGTTATACTCAGATAATAATTCAGTTATACTCAGATAATGACACAGCTATACTCAGATAATAATTCAGTTATACTCAGATAATAAGATTATAATTCAGTTATGCTCAGATTATAATTCAGTTATACTCAGGCAATAATTCAGTTATACTCAGATAATAATTCAGTTATACTTAGTTTATAATTCAGTTATACTCAGATAATAATTCAGTTATACTCAGATAATAATTCAGTTATACTCAGATAATGACACAGTTATACTCAGATAATAATTCAGTTATACTCAGATAATAAGATTATAATTCAGTTATGCTCAGATTATAATTCAGTTATACTCAGATTATAATTCAGTTATACTCAGATAATAATTCAGTTATACTCAGATAATAATTCAGTTATACTCAGATAATAATTCAATTATACTCAGATAATTACTCAGTTATACTCAGATAATAATTCAGTTATACTCAGATTATAATTCAGTTATACTTAGGAATAAATTCAGTTATACTCAGATAATAATTCAGTTATACTCAGATTATAATTCAGTTATGCTCAGATAATAATTCAGCTATGCTCAGATTATAATTCAGTTATACTCAGATAATAATTCAGTTATACTCAGATAATAATTCAGTTATACTCAGATTATAATTCAGTTATACTCAGATAATAATTCAGTTATACTCAGATAATAATTCAGTTATACTCAGATAATAATTCAGTTATGCTCAGATAATAATTCAGTTATACTCAGATTATAATTCAGTTATACTCAGATAATAATTCAGTTATACTCAGATTATAATTCAGCTATACTCAGATAATAATTCAGTTATACTCAGGAAATAATTCAGTTATACTCAGATAATAATTCAGTTATGCTCAGATTATAATTCAGTTATACTCAGTATATAATTCAGTTATACTCAGATAATAATTCAGTTATACTCAGATTATAATTCAGTTATACTCAGATAATAATTCAGTTACACTCAGATAATAATTCAGTTATACCAGAAAATAATTCAGTTATTCTCAGATTCTAATTCAGTTATACCTAGATAATAATTCAGCTATACTCAGATAATAATTCAGTTATACTAAGATTATAATTCAGTTATGCTCAGATTATAATTCAGTTATACTCAGAAAATAATTCAGTTATACTCAGATTATAATTCAGTTATACTCAGATAATAAGATTATAATTCAGTTATACTCAGATAATAATTCAGTTATACTCAGGCAATAATTCAGTTATACTCAGATTATAATTCAGTTATACTCAGATTATAATTCAGTTATACTCAGATAATAATTCAGTTATACTCAGATAATTATTCATTATACTCAGATAATAATTCAGTTATACTCAGATTATAATTCAGTTATACTCAGATAATAATTCAGTTATACTCAGTTTATAATTCAGTTATACTCAGAAAATAATTCAGTTATACTCAGATTATAATTCAGTTATACTCAGATAATAATTCAGCTATACTCAGATAATAATTCAGTTATACTAAGATTATAATTCAGTTATGCTCAGATTATAATTCAGTTATACTCAGAAAATAATTCAGTTATACTCAGATAATAATTCAGTTATACTCAGATAATAAGATTATAATTCAGTTATGCTCAGATTATAATTCAGTTATGCTCAGATTATAATTCAGTTATACTCAGATAATAATTCAGTTATACTCAGATAATAATTCAGTTATGCTCAGATTATAATTCAGTTATACTCAGATTATAATTCAGTTATACTCAGATAATAATTCAGTTATACTCAGATAAACAGCTATACTCAGATAATAATTCAGTTATACTCAGATAATAATTTATAATTCAGTTATGCTCAGATTATAATTCAGTTATACTCAGATTATAATTCAGTTATACCTCAGATAATAATTCAGTTATACTCAGATAATAATTCAGTTATACTCAGATAATAATTCAGTTATACTCAGATAATAATTCAGTTATACTCAGATAATAATTCAGTTATACTCAGATTATAATTCAGTTATACTCAGATAATAATTCAGTTATACTCAGATAATAATTCAGTTATACTCAGATTATAATTCAGTTATACTCAGATTATAATTCAGTTATACTCAGATTATAATTCAGTTATACTCAGATAATAATTCAGTTATACTCAGATTATAATTCAGTTATACTCAGATAATAATTCAGTTATACTCAGAAAATAATTCAGTTATACTCAGATAATAATTCAGTTATACTCAGATAATAATTCAGTTATACTCAGATTATAATTCAGTTATACTCAGATTATAATTCAGTTATACTCAGATTATAATTCAGTTATACTCAGATAATTTTTCATTATACTCAGATAATAATTCAGTTATACTTAGTTTATAATTCAGTTATACTCAGATAATAATTCAGTTATACTCAGATAATAATTCAGTTATACTCAGTTTATAATTCAGTTATACTCAGAAAATAATTCAGTTATGCTCAGATTATAATTCAGTTATACTCAGATTATAATTCAGTTATACTCAGATTATAATTCAGTTATACTCAGATAATTATTCATTATACTCAGATAATAATTCAGTTATGCTCAGATTATAATTCAGTTATACTCAGATTATAATTCAGTTATACTCAGATGATTATTCAGTTATACTCAGATAATTCAGTTATACTCAGATTATAATTCAGTTATACTCAGATAATAATTCAGTTATACTCAGATTCTAATTCAGTTATACTCAAATTATAATTCAGTTATACTCAGATAATAATTCAGTTATACTCAGATAATAATTCAGTTATACTCAGATTATAATTCAGTTATACTCAGATTATAATTCAGTTATACTCAAATAATAATTCAGTTACACTCAGATAATAATTCAGTTTCAGTTATGCTCAAATTATAATTCAGTTATACTCAGATAATACTTCAGTTATACTCAGATAATAATTCAGTTATACTCAGAAAATAATTCAGTTATTCTCAGATTCTAATTCAGTTATACTCAGATAATAATTCAGTTATACTCAGATTATAATTCAGTTATGCTCAGATTATAATTCAGTTATGCTGATTTATAATTCAGTTATACTCAGATAATTTTCAGTTATACTCAGATAATAATTCAGTTATACTCAGATAATAATTCAGTTATACTCAGATAATAATTCAGTTATACTCAGATTATAATTCAGTTATACTCAGATAATAATTCAGTTATACTCAGATAATAATTCAGTTATACTCAGATTATAATTCAGTTATACTCAATAATAATTCAGTTACACTCAGATAATAATTCAGTTTCAGTTATGCTCAAATTATAATTCAGTTATACTCAGATAATAATTCAGTTATACTCAGATTATAATTCAGTTATACTCAGATAATAATTCAGTTATACTCAGATAATTATTCATTATACTCAGATTATAATTCAGTTATACTCAGATTATAATTCAGTTATACTTAGATAATAATTCAGTTATGCTCAGATAATAATTCAGTTATACTCAGAAAATAATTCAGTTATTCTCAGATTCTAATTCAGTTATACTCAGATAATAATTCAGTTATACTGAGATAATGACACAGCTATGCTCAGATCATAATTCAGTTATGCTCAGATTATAATTCAGTTATACTCAGATAATTATTCATTATACTCAGATAATAATTCAGTTATACTCAGAAAATAATTCAGTTATACTCAGATTATAATTCAGTTATACTCAGATAATAATTCAGTTATACTCAGTTAATAATTCAATTATACTAAGATAATAATTCAGTTATGCTCAGATAATAATTCAGTTATGTTCAGTTTATAATTCAGTTATACTCAGATAATAATTCAGTTATACTCAGATAATAATTCAGTTATACTCAGATTATAATTCAGTTATACTCAGATAATAATTCAGTTATACTCAGATAATAATTCAGTTATGCTCAGATTATAATTCAGTTATACTCAGATAATAATTCAGTTATACTCAGATAATAATTCAGTTATACTCAGATAATAATTCAGTTATACTCAGATTATAATTCAGTTATACTCAAATAATAATTCAGTTATACTCAGATAATAATTCAGTTATACTCAGAAAATAATTCAGTTATACTCAGATTCTAATTCAGTTGTACTCAGATAATTCAGTTATACTAGATAATAATTCAGTTATACTCAGATTATAATTCAGTTATACTCAGATTATAATTCAGTTATACTCAGAAAATAATTCAGTTATACTCAGATTATAATTCAATTATACTCAGATAATAAGATTATAATTCAGTTATGCTCAGATTATAATTCAGTTATACTCAGATAATAATTCAGTTATACTCAGATAATAATTCAGTTATGCTTAGTTTATAATTCAGTTATACTCAGATAATAATTCAGTTATACTCAGATAATAATTCAGTTGTACTCAGATAATGACACAGCTATACTCAGATAATAATTCAGTTATACTCAGATAATAAGATTATGATTCAGTTATGCTCAGATTATAATTCAGTTATACTCAGATTATAATTCAGTTACACTCAGATAATAATTCAGTTATACTCAGATAATAATTCAGTTATACTCAGATAAAAATTCAATTATACTCAGATAATAATTCAGTTATACTCAGATAATAATTCAGTTATACTCAGATTATAATTCAGTTATACTTAGGCAATAATTCAGTTATACTCAGATTATAATTCAGTTATACTCAGATTATAATTCAGTTATACTCAGATTATAATTCAGTTATACTCAGATTATAATTCAGTTATACTCAGATAATAATTCAGTTATACTCAGATTATAATTCAGTTATACTCAGATAATAATTCAGTTATACTGAGATAATAATTCAGCTATACTCAGATTATAATTCAGTTATGCTCAGATTATAATTCAGTTATACTCAGGCAATAATTCAGTTATACTCAGTTTATAATTCAGTTATACTCAGATTATAATTCAGTTATACTCAGATTATAATTCAGTTATACTCAGAAAATAATTCAGTTATACTCAGAAAATAATTCAGTTATACTCAGGCAATAATTCAGTTATACTCAGATAATAATTCAGTTATACTCAGATTATAATTCAGCTATACTCAGATAATAATTCAGTTATACTCAGATTATAATTCAGTTATACTCAGATTATAATTCAGTTATACTCAGGCAATAATTCAGTTATACTCAGATTATAATTCAGTTATGCTCAGATAATAATTCAGTTATACTCAGATAATAATTCAGTTATTCTCAGATTCTAATTCAGTTATACTCAGATAATAATTCAGTTATACTGAGATAATGACACAGCTATGCTCAGATCATAATTCAGTTATGCTCAGATTATAATTCAGTTATACTCAGATAATAATTCAGTTATGCTCAGATAATAATTCAGTTATACTCAGAAAATAATTCAGTTATTCTCAGATTCTAATTCAGTTGTACTCAGATAATAATTCAGTTATACTCAGATAATAATTCAGTTATACTCAGATTATAATTCAGTTATGCTCAGATAATAATTCAGTTATACTCAGATTATAATTCAGTTATACTCAGATTATAATTCAGTTATACTCAGATAATGACACAGTTATACTCAGATTATAATTCAGTTATACTCAGGCAATAATTCAGTTATACTGAGATAATAATTCAGTTATGCTCAGTTTATAATTCAGTTATACTCAGATAATAATTCAGTTATACTAGGCAATAATTCAGTTATACTCAGAAAATAATTCAGTTATTCTCAGATTCTAATTCAGTTATACTCAGATAATAATTCAGCTATACTCAGATAATAATTCAGTTATACTAAGATTATAATTCAGTTATGCTCAGATTATAATTCAGTTATACTCAGAAAATAATTCAGTTATACTCAGATTATAATTCAGTTATACTCAGATAATAAGATTATAATTCAGTTATGCTCAGATTATAATTCAGTTATACTCAGGCAATAATTCAGTTATACTCAGATAATAATTCAGTTATGCTTAGTTTATAATTCAGTTATACTCAGATAATAATTCAGTTATACTCAGATAATAATTCAGTTATACTCAGATAATAATTCAGTTATACTCAGATAATAATTCAGTTATACTCAGATAATAAGATTATAATTCAGTTATACTCAGATTATAATTCAGTTATACTCAGATTATAATTCAGTTATACTCAGATAATAACTCAGTTATACTCAGATAATAATTCAGTTATACTCAGATAATAATTCAGTTATACTCAGATAATAATTCAGTTATACTCAGATAATAATTCAGTTATACTCAGATAATAATTCAGTTATACTTAGGCAATAATTCAGTTATACTCAGATAATAATTCAGTTATACTCAGATTATAATTCAGTTATACTCAGATTCTAATTCAGTTATACTCAGATTATAATTCAGTTATGCTCAGATTATAATTCAGTTATACTCAGATTATAATTCAGTTATACTAAGATAATAATTCAGTTATACTGAGATAATGACACAGCTATGCTCAGATCATAATTCAGTTATGCTCAGATTATAATTCAGTTATACTCAGGCAATAATTCAGTTATACTCAGATTATAATCAAGTTATACTCAGATTATAATTCAGTTATGCTCAGATTACAATTCAGTTACACTCAGAAAATAATTCAGCTATACTCAGAAAATAATTCAGTTATACTCAGGCAATAATTCAGTTATACTCAGATTCTAATTCAGTTATACTCAGATAATAATTCAGTTACACTCAGATAATAATTCAGTTATACTCAGAAAATAATTCAGTTATTCTCAGATTCTAATTCAGTTATACTCAGATAATAATTCAGCTATACTCAGATAATAATTCAGTTATACTCAGATAATAATTCAGTTATGCTCAGATTATAATTCAGTTATACTCAGATTATAATTCAGTTATACTCAAATAATAATTCAGTTATACTCAGATAATAATTCAGTTTCAGTTATGCTCAAATTATAATTCAGTTATACTCAGATAATAATTTATTATACTCAGATAATAATTCAGTTATACTCAGAAAATAATTCAGTTATTCTCAGGTTCTAATTCAGTTGTACTCAGATAATAATTCAGTTATACTCAGATTATAATTCAGTTATGCTCAGATTATAATTCAGTTATACTCAGATTATAATTCAGTTATACTCAGATAATAATTCATTATACTCAGATAATAATTCAGTTATACTTAGTTTATAATTCAGTTATACTCAGATAATAATTCAGTTATACTCAGATAATAATTCAGTTATACTCAGTTTATAATTCAGTTATACTCAGAAAATAATTCAGTTATACTCAGATTATAATTCAGTTATACTCAGATTATAATTCAGTTATACTCAGATAATAATTCAGTTATACTCAGATAATAATTCAGTTATACTCAGATAATAATTCAGTTATACTCAGATTATAATTCAGTTATACTCAGATTATAATTCAGTTATACTCAGATTATAATTCAGTTATACTCAGATAATAATTCAGTTATACTCAGATTATAATTCAGTTATACTCAGAAAATAATTCAGTTATGCTCAGTTTATAATTCAGTTATACTCAGATTATAATTCAGTTATACTCAGATAATAATTCATTATACTCAGATAATAATTCATTATACTCAGATAATAATTCAGTTATGCTCAGATTATAATTCAGTTATACTCAGATTATAATTCAGTTATACTCAGATAATAATTCAGTTATACTCAGATAATAATTCAGTTATACTCAGATTATAATTCAGTTATACTCAGATAATAATTCAGTTATACTCAGATAATAATTCAGTTATACTCAGATTATAATTCAGTTATACTCAAATAATAATTTATACTCAAATAATAATTCAGTTATACTTAGATAATAATTCAGTTTCAGTTATGCTCAAATTATAATTCAGTTATACTCAGATAATAATTCATTATACTCAGATAATAATTCAGTTATACTCAGATAATTATTCAGTTATACTCAGATAATAATTCAGTTATACTCAGATTATAATTCAGTTATACTCAGATAATAATTCAGTTATACTCAGATTCTAATTCAGTTATACTCAGATAATAATTCAGTTATACTCAGATTATAATTCAGTTATACTCAGATAATAATTCAGTTATACTCAGATTCTAATTCAGTTATACTCAGATAATAATTCAGTTATACTCAGATAATAATTCAGTTATACTAAGATTATATTCAGTTATACTCAGATTATAATTCAGTTATACTAGAAAATAATTCAGTTATACTCAGATTATAATTCAGTTATACTCAGATAATAAGATTATAATTCAGTTATACTCAGTTTATAATTCAGTTATACTCAGATAATAATTCAGTTATACTCAGATTATAATTCAGTTATACTCAAATAATAATTCAGTTATACTCAGATAATAATTCAGTTTCAGTTATGCTCAAATTATAATTCAGTTATACTCAGATAATAATTCATTATACTCAGATAATAATTCAGTTATACTCAGAAAATAATTCAGTTATACTCAGATTCTAATTCAGTTATACTCAGATAATAATTCAGTTATACTCAGATTATAATTCAGTTATGCTCAGATTATAATTCAGTTATACTCAGATTATAATTCAGTTATACTCAGATAATTTTCAGTTATACTCAGATAATAATTCAGTTATACTTAGATTATAATTCAGTTATACTCAGATAATAATTCAGTTATACTCAGATAATAATTCAGTTATGCTCAGATTATAATTCAGTTATACTCAGAAAATAATTCAGTTATACTCAGATTATAATTCAGTTATACTCAAATAATATTCAGTTACACTCAGATATAGTTTCAGTTATGCTCAAATTATAATTCAGTTATACTCAGATAATAATTCAGTTATACTCAGATTATAATTCATCTCTACTCAGATAATTATTCATTATACTCAGATAATTATTCATTATACTCAGATTATAATTCAGTTATACTCAGGCAATAATTCAGTTATACTCAGATAATAATTCAGTTATGCTCAGATAATAATTCAGTTATACTCAGAAAATAATTCAGTTATTCTCAGATTCTAATTCAGTTATACTCAGATAATAATTCAGTTATACTGAGATAATGACACAGCTATGCTCAGATCATAATTCAGTTATGCTCAGATTATAATTCAGTTATACTCAGGCAATAATTCAGTTATACTCAGAAAATAATTCAGTTATACTCAGAAAATAATTCAGTTATACTCAGGCAATAATTCAGTTATACTGAGATAATAATTCAGTTATGCTCAGTTTATAATTCAGTTATGCTCAGATAATAATTCAGTTATACTCAGATTATAATTCAGTTATACTCAGATAATAATTCAGTTATACTCAGATTATAATTCAGTTATACTCAGATAATAATTCAGTTATGCTCAGTTTATAATTCAGTTATACTCAGATTATAATTCAGTTATACTCAGATAATTATTCATTATACTCAGATAATTATTCATTATACTCAGATAATAATTCAGTTATGCTCAGATTATAATTCAGTTATACTCAGATTATAATTCAGTTATACTCAGATAATTATTCATTATACTCAGATAATAATTCAGTTATACTCAGATTATAATTCAGTTATACTCAGATTATAATTCAGTTATGCTCAGATTATAATTCAGTTATACTCAGATTATAATTCAGTTATACTCAGATAATAATTCAGTTATACTCAGATAATTATTCATTATACTCAGATAATAATTCAGTTATACTCAGATAATAATTCAGTTATACTCAGATTATAATTCAGTTATACTCAGATAATTATTCATTATACTCAGATAATAATTCAGTTATACTCAGATTATAATTCAGTTATACTTAGGCAATAATTCAGTTATACTCAGATAATAATTCAGTTATACTCAGATTATAATTCAGTTATACTCAAATAATAATTTATACTCAAATAATAATTCAGTTATACTCAGATAATAATTCAGTTTATACTCAAATTATAATTCAGTTATACTCAGATAATAATTCATTATACTCAGATAATTATTCATTATACTCAGATTATAATTCAGTTATACTCAGATTATAATTCAGTTATACTCAGATAATAATTCAGTTATGCTCAGATTATAATTCAGTTATACTCAGAAAATAATTCAGTTATACTCAGAAAATAATTCAGTTATACTCAGAAAATAATTCAGTTATACTCAGGCAATAATTCAGTTATACTGAGATAATAATTCAGTTATACTCAGCTAATAATTCAGTTATACTCAGATAATAATTCAGTTATACCTTGCATTATAATTCATTTATACTTAGATAATAATTCAGTTATACTCAGATAATAATTCAGTTATACTCAGAAAATACTTCAGTTATTCTCAGATTCTAATTCAGTTATACTCAGATAATAATTCAGCTATACTCAGATAATAATTCAATTATACTAAGATTATAATTCAGTTATGCCTAGATATAATTCAGTTATGTTCAGATTATAATTCAGTTATACTCAGATAATTCAGTTATACTCAGATAATGATTCAGTTATGCTCAGATTATAATTCAGTTATACTCAGTAATAATTCAGTTATACTCAGATAATAATTCAGTTATGCTATTTATAATTCAGTTATACTCAGATAATAATTCAGTTATACTAGAATAATAATTCAGTTATACTCAGATAATAATTCAGTTATTTCCCATTATAATTCAGTTATACTAAATAATAATTCAGTTATACTCAGATAATAATTCAGTTATACTCAGATAATAATTCAGTTATTCTCAGATTCTAATTCAGTTATACTAGAAAATAATTCAGTTATACTCAGATTATAATTCAGTTATACTAGATAATAAGATTATAATTCAGTTATACTCAGATTATAATTCAGTTATACTCAGGCAATAATTCAGTTATACTCAGATAATAATTCAGTTATGCTTAGATTATAATCCAGTTATACTCAGATAATAATTCAGTTATACTCAGATAATAATTCAGTTATACTCAGATAATGACACAGCTATACTCAGATAATAATTCAGTTATACTCAGATAATAAGATTATAATTCAGTTATGCTCAGATTATAATTCAGTTATACTCAGATTATAATTCAGTTATACTCAGATAATAATTCAGTTATACTCAGATAATAATTCAGTTATACCAGATAAAAATTCAATTATACTCAGATAATGTTCAGTTATACTCAGATAATAATTCAGTTATACTCAGATTATAATTCAGTTATACTTAGCACAATTCAGTTATACTCAGATAATAATTCAGTTATACTCAGATTATAATTCAGTTATACTAAATAATAATTCAGTTATACTCAGATAATAATTCAGTTATACTCAGAAAATAATTCAGTTATACTCAAGATTCCCAATTCAGTTATACTCAGATTATAATTCAAGTTATGCCTCAGATTATAATTCAGCTATACTCAGATTATAATTCAGTTATACTAAGATAATAATTCAGTTATACTCGAGATAATAATTCAGTTATACTCAGATCATAATTCAGTTATACTCAGATTATAATTCAGTTATACTCAGGCAATAATTCAGTTATACTCAGCTTATTATCAAGTTATACTCAGATTATAATTCAGTTATGCTCAGATTATAATTCAGTTACACTCAGAAAATAATTCAGTTATACTCAGAAAATAATTCAGTTATACTCAGGCAATAATTCAGTTATACTCAGATTCTAATTCAGTTATACTCAGATAATAATTCAGTTATACTCAGATAATAATTCAGTTATACTCAGAAAATAATTCAGTTATACTCAGATTATAATTCAGTTATACTCAGATAATAATTCAGTTATACTCAGATAATAATTCAGTTATACTAAGATTATAATTCAAAGTTATACTCAGATTATAATTCAGTTATACTCAGATTATAATTCCATTATACTCAAATAATAAATTCAGTTATACTCAGATAAGCAATAATTCAGTTTAGTTATGCTCAAATTATAATTCAGTTATACTCAGATACCATTATACCAGATAATAATTCAGTTATACTCAGAAAATAATTGTTATTCTCAGGTTCTAATTCAGTTATACTCAGATAATAATTCAGTTATACTCAGATTATAATTCAGTTATGCTCAGATTATAATTCAGTTATACTCAGATTATAATTCAAAGTTATACTCAGATAATAATTCAGTTATACTCAGATAATAATTCAGTTATACTCAGATTATAATTCAGTTATACTCAGATAATAATTCAGTTATACTCAGATAATAATTCAGTTATACTCAGTTTATAATTCAGTTATACTCAGAAAATAATTCAGTTATGCTCAGTTTATAATTCAGTTATACTCAGATTATAATTCAGTTATACTCAGATAATAATTCATTATACTCAGATAATTATTCATTATACTCAGATAATAATTCAGTTATACTCAGATTATAATTCAGTTATACTCAGATTATAATTCAGTTATACTCAGATAATTATTCATTATACTCAGATAATAATTCAGTTATACTCAGATTATAATTCAGTTATACTCAGAAAATAATTCAGTTATACTCAGTTTATAATTCAGTTATACTCAGATAATTATTCATTATACTCAGATAATTATTCATTATACTCAGATAATAATTCAGTTATGCTCAGATTATAATTCAGTTATACTCAGATTATAATTCAGTTATACTCAGATAATTATTCATTATACTCAGATAATAATTCAGTTATACTCAGATTATAATTCAGTTATACTTAGGCAATAATTCAGTTATACTCAGATAATAATTCAGTTATACTCAGATTATAATTCAGTTATACTCAAATAATAATTTATACTCAAATATAATTCAGTTACACTTAGATAATTCAGTTTCAGTTATGCTCAAATTATAATTCAGTTATACTCAGATATAATTCATCTCTACTAGATAATTATCATTATACTCAGATAATTATTCATTATACTCAGATTATAATTCAGTTATACTCAGATAATAATTCAGTTATGCTAGATTTATAATTCAGTTATACTCAGAAAATAATTCAGTTTGTACTCAGATAATTCAGTTATACTGTTATAATACCAGTTATGCTCAGTTTATAATTCAGTTATGCTCAGATAATATTCAGTTATACTCAGATAATAATTCAGTTATACTTAGGCAATAATTCAGTTATACTCAGATTATAATTCAGTTACAACTCAGATAATAATTCAGTTATACTAGATAATAATTCAGTTACATCAGATAATAATTCAGTTATACTCAGATAATAATTCAGTTATACTGATAATAATTCAGTTATACTCAGGCAATAATTCAGTTATACTCAGATAATAATTCAGTTATGCTCAGTTATAATTCAGTTACTCAGATAATAATTCAGTTATACTCAGATAATAATTCAGTTATACTCAGATAATAATTCAGTTATACTCAGCATGATTCCAGTTATACTCAGATTATAAATTCAGTTATACCAGGCAATTCAGTTATACTCAGTTTATAATCGTTATACTCAGATTATAATTCAGTTATGCTCAAATTATAAATTAAAGATAATTCAGAAAACAATTCTGTTATACTCAGAAAATAATTCAGTATGCTCAGTTTATAATTCAGTTATACTCAGATTATAATTAAGTTATTTCTGATAATTATTCATTATACTCAGATAATTATTCATTATACTCAGATAATAATTTAGTTATGCTCAGATTATAATTCAGTTATACTCAGATTATAATTCAGTTATACTCAGATAATAATTCGTTATACTCAGATAATTATTCATTATACTAGATAATAATTCAGTTATACTCAGATTATAATTCAGTTATACTCAGATAATAATTCAGTTATACTCACATTGTAATTCAGTTATACTCAAATAATAAATTCATACCAGATAATAATTCAGTTATACTCAGAAAATACCCAGTTATTCTCAGATTCTAATTCAGTTATACTCAGATAATAATTCAGCTATACTAGATAATAATTCAGTTATACTAAGATTATAATTCAGTTATGCTCAGATTATAATTCAGTTATACTAGAAAATAATTCAGTTATACTCAGATTATAATTCAGTTATACTCAGATAATAGATTATAATTCAGTTATGCTCAGATTATAATTCAGTTATACTCAGATAATAATTCATCTCTACTCAGATAATTATTCATTATACTCAGATAATTATTCATTATACTCAGATTATAATTCAGTTATACTCAGGCAATAATTCAGTTATACTCAGATAATAATTCAGTTATGCTCAGATTATAATTCAGTTATACTCAGAAAATAATTCAGTTATACTCAGAAAATAATTCAGTTATACTCAGGCAATAATTCAGTTATGCTCAGTTTATAATTCAGTTATGCTCAGATAATAATCCAGTTATACTCAGATTATAATTCAGTTATACTTAGGCAATAATTCAGTTATACTCAGATTATAATTCAGTTACACTCAGATAATAATTCAGTTATACTCAGATAATAATTCAGTTACACTCAGATAATAATTCAATTATACTCAGATAATTGTTCAGTTATACTCAGATAATAATTCAGTTATACTCAGATTATAATTCAGTTATACTTAGGCAATAATTCAGTTATACTCAGATAATAATTCAGTTATACTCAGATTATAATTCAGTTATACTCAAATAATAATTCAGTTACACTCAGATTATAATTCAGTTATACTCAGAAAATAATTCAGTTATTCTCAGATTCTAATTCAGTTATACTCAGATTATAATTCAGCTATGCTCAGATTATAATTCAGTTATGCTTAGTTTATAATTCAAAGAATTTCCAGATAATAATTTAGTTATACTAAGATAATAATTCAGTTATACTGAGATAATGACACAACTATGCTCAGATCATAATTCAGTTATGCTCAGATTATAATTCAGTTATACTCAGGCAATAATTCAGTTATACTCAGTTTATAATCAAGTTATACTCAGATTATAATTCAGTTATGCTCAGATTATAATTCTGTTATACTCAGAAAATAATTCTGTTATACTCAGAAAATAATTCAGTTATACTGAGATAATGACACAGCTATACTCAGATCATAATTCAGTTATGCTCAGATTATAATTCTGTTATACTCAGGCATAATTCAGTTATACTAGCTTATAATCAGTTATACTCAGAAATAATTCAGTTATGCTCAGCTTATAATTCAGTTATACTCAGATTATAATTAAGTTATACTCAATTATTATTATCATTATACTCAGATAATTATTCATTATACTCAGATAATAATTCAGTTATACTCAGATTATAATTCAGTTATACTCAGATTATAATTCAGTTATACTCAGATAATAATTCATTATACTCAGATAATTATTCATTATACTCAGATAATAATTCAGTTATGCTCAGATTATAATTCAGTTATACTCAGATAATAATTCAGTTATACTCAGATAATAATTCAGTTATACTCAAATAATAATTCAGTTATACTCAGATAATAATTCAGTTATACTCAGATTATAATTCAGTTATTCTCAGATTATAATCCAGTTATACTCAGATAATAATTCATTATACTCAGATAATAATTCAGTTATACTCAGATTATAATTCAGTTATGCTCAGATTATAATTCAGTTATACTCAGAAAATAATTCAGTTATACTCAGATTATAATTCAGTTATACTCAGATAATAATTCAGTTATACTCAGATAATAATTCAGTTTCAGTTATGCTCAAATTATAATTCAGTTATACTCAGATAATAATTCAGTTATACTCAGATTATAATTCATTATACTCAGATAATAATTCATTATACTCAGATAATAATTCATTATACTCAGATTATAATTCAGTTATACCAGCAATAATTCAGTTATACTCAGATAATAATTCAGTTATACTCAGATAATAATTCAGTTATACTCAGAAAATAATTCAGTTATACTCAGATTATAATTCAGTTATAATGATAATAATTCAGTTATACTCAGATAATAATTCAGTTATGCTCAGATTATAATTCAGTTATGCTCAGATTATAATTCAGTTATACTCAGGCATAATTCAGTTATACTTGATAATAATTCAGTTATACTCAGATTATAATTCAGTTATACTCAGAAAATAATTCAGTTATACTGAGATAATAATTCAGTTATGCTCAGTTTATAATTCAGTTATGCTCAGATAATAATTCAGTTATACTCAGATTATAATTCATTTATACTTAGGCAATAATTCAGTTATACTCAGATAATAATTCAGTTATACTCAGATTATAATTCAGTTATACTCAAATAATAATTCAGTTATACTCAGATAATAATTTGTTATACTCAGAAATAATTCAGTTATACTCAGATTATAATTCAGTTGTACTCAGATAATATCAGTTATACTCAGATAATAATTCAGTTATACTCAGATTATAATTCAGTTATACTCAGATAATAATTCAGTTATACTCAGATAATAATTCAGTTATACTCAGATTATAATTCAGTTATACTTAGGCAATAATTCAGTTATACTCAGATAATAATTCAGTTATGCTTAGTTTATAATTCAGTTATACTCAGATAATAATTCAGTTATACTCAGATAATAATTCAGTTATACTCAGATTATAATTCAGTTATACTCGCATTATAATTCAGTTATACTCAGATAATAATTCAGTTATACTCAGATAATAATTCAGTTATACTCAGATTATAATTCAGTTATACTCAGATTATAATTCAGTTGTACTCAGATAATAATTCAGTTATACTCAGATAATAATTCAGTTATACTCAGATTATAATTCAGTTATGCTCAGATTATAATTCAGTTATACTCAGAATATAATTCAGTTATACTCAGATTATAATTCAGTTATACTCAGATAATAAGATTATAATTCAGTTATGCTCAGATTATAATTCAGTTATACTCAGATTATAATTCAGTTATACTCAGATAATAATTCAGTTATGCTAAGTTTATAATTCAGTTATACTCAGATAATAATTCAGTTATACTCAGATAATAATCACAGCTATACTCAGATAATAATTCAGTTATACTCAGATAATATTTCAGTTATACTAGATACAAGATTATAATTCAGTTATACTCAGATAATAATTCAGTTATACTCAGATTATAATTCAGTTATACTCAGATAATAATTCAGTTATACTCAGATAATAATTCAGTTATACTCAGATAAAAATTCAATTATACTCAGATAATTGTTCAGTTATACTCAGATTATAATTCAGTTATACTCAGATTATAATTCAGTTATACTCAGATTATAATTCAGTTATACTCAGATAATAATTCAGTTATACTGATTATAATTCAGTTATACTCAGATAATAATTCATTATACTCAGATAATAATTCAGTTATACTCAGATTATAATTCAGTTATACTCAGATAATAATTCAGTTATACTCAGATAATAATTCAGTTATACTCAGTTTATAATTCAGTTATACTAGATAATAATTCAGTTATACTCAGATTATAATTCAGTTATACTCAGATTATAATTCAGTTATACTCAGATAATAATTCATTATACTCAGATAATAATTCATTATACTCAGATAATAATTCAGTTATACTCAGATAATAATTCAGTTACACTGATAATAATTCAGTTATACTCAGATAATAATTCAGTTATACTCAGATAATAATTCAGTTATACTCAGATTATAATTCAGTTATACTTAGGCAATAATTCAGTTATACTCAGATAATAATTCAGTTATACTCAGATTATAATTCAGTTATACTCAGATAATTTTTCATTATACTCAGATAATAATTCAGTTATACTTAGTTTATAATTCATTATACTCAGATAATAATTCAGTTATACTCAGATAATAATTCAGTTATACTCAGTTTATAATTCAGTTATACTGGGTAAATAATTCAGTTATGCTCAGTTTATAATTCAGTTATACTCAGATTATAATTCAGTTATACTCAGATAATTATTCATTATACTCAGATAACATTCATTATATCTCAGATAATAATTCAGTTATACTCAGATTATAATTCAGTTATACTCAGATAATAATTCAGTTATACTCAGATAATAATTCAGTTATACTCAGATAATAATTCAGTTATACTCAGATAATAATTCAGTTATACTCAGATAATAATTCAGTTATACTCAGATTATAATTCAGTTATACTTAGATAATAATTCAGTTATACTCAGATAATAATTCAGTTATACTCAGATTATAATTCAGTTATACTCAAATAATAATTCAGTTATACTCAGATAATAATTCAGTTATACTCAGATAATAATTCAGTTATACTCAGATTATAATTCAGTTATACTCAGATAATAATTCAGTTATACTAGATTATAATTCAGTTATACTTAGTTTATAATTCAGTTATACTCAGATAATAATTTAGTTATACTCAGATAATAATTCAGTTATACTGAGATAATAATTCAATTATGCTCAGATAATAATTCAGTTATGCTCAGATTATAATTCAGTTATACTCAGATAATAATTCAGTTATACTCAGATTATAATTCAGTTATACTCAGATTATAATTCAGTTATGCTCAGATTATAATTCAGTTATACTCAGATAATAATTCTGTTATACTCAGAAAATAATTCAGTTATACTCAGATAATAATTCAGTTATGCTCAGATTATAATTCAGTTATACTCAGATTATAATTCAGTTATACTCAGGCAATAATTCAGTTATACTCAGTTTATAATTCAGTTATACTCAGATTATAATTCAGTTATACTCAGATTATAATTCAGTTATACTCAGATTATAATTCAGTTATACTCAGATAATAATTCAGTTATACTCAGATTATAATTCAGTTATACTCAGATTATAATTCAGTTATACTCAGATAATAATTCAGTTATACTCAGATAATAATTCAGTTATACTCAGATTATAATTCAGTTATACTCAGATTATAATTCAGTTATACTCAGATTATAATTCAGTTATACTCAGATAATAATTCAGTTATACTCAGATAATAATTCATTATACTCAGATAATAATTCAGTTATACTCAGATTATAATTCAGTTATACTCAGATAATAATTCAGTTATACTCAGATTATAATTCAGTTATACTCAAATAATAATTCAGTTACACTCAGATAATAATTCAGTTATACTCAGATAATAATTCAGTTATACTCAGATTCTAATTCAGTTGTACTCAGATAATAATTCAGTTATACTAGATAATATCAGTTATACTAAGATTATAATTCAGTTATGCTCAGATTATAATTCAGTTATACTCAGATAATAATTCAGTTATACTAGATTATAATTCAGTTATACTAAATAATAATTCAGTTATACTCAGATAATAATTCAGTTCAGTTATGCTCAGATTATAATTCAGTTATACTCAGATAATAATTCAGTTATACTCAGATTATAATTCAGTTATACTCAGATAATAATTCATTATACTCAGATAATAATTCATTATACTCAGATTATAATTCGTTATACTCAGATTATAATTCAGTTATACTCAGATAATAATTCAGTTATACTCAGATAATAATTCAGTTATACCTAGAAATAATTCAGTTATTCTCAGATTATAATTCAGTTATACTCAGATAATAATTCAGTTATACTCAGATAATAATTCAGTTATGCTCAGATCATAATTCAGTTATACTCAGATTATAATTCAGTTATACTCAGTATAATTCAGTTATACTCAGAAAATAATTCAGTTATACTCAGATAATAATTCAGTTATACTCAGATAATAATTCAGTTATACTGAGATAATAATTCAGTTATGCTCAGATTATAATTCAGTTATACTCAGATAATAATTCAGTTATACTCAGATTATAATTCATTTATACTTAGGCAATAATTCAGTTATACTCAGATAATAATTCAGTTATACTCAGATTCTAACTCAGTTATACTCAGATAATAATTCAGTTATACTCAGATAATAATTCAGTTATACTCAGATTATAATTCAGTTATTCTCAGATTATAATTCAGTTATACTCAGATAATAATTCAGTTATACTCAGATAATAATTCAATTATACTCAGATTATAATTCAGTTATACTCAGATAATAATTCAGTTATACTCAGATAATGATTCAGTTATACTCAGATTATAATTCAGTTATACTCAGGCAATAATTCAGTTATACTCAGATAATAATTCAGTTATACTCAGTTTATAATTCAGTTATACTCAGATAATAATTCAGTTATACTCAGATAATAATTCAGTTATACTCAGATAATAATTCAGTTATACTCAGCCATTCTAATTCAGTTATACTCAGATAATAATTCAGTTACACTCAGATAATAATTCAGTTATACTCAGAAAATAATTCAGTTATACTCAGATTATAATTCAGTTATACTCAGATAATAATTCAGTTATACTTATTATAATTCAGTTATACTCAGATTATAATTCAGTTATACTCAGATAATAAGATTATAATTCAGTTATACTCAGATTATAATTCAGTTATACTCAGGCAATAATTCAGTTATACTCAGATAATAATTCAGTTATACTCAGATAATAAGATTATAATTCAGTTATGCTCAGATTATAATTCAGTTATACTCAGGCAATAATTCAGTTATACTCAGATAATAATTCAGTTATACTCAGATTATAATTCAGTTATACTCAGATAATAATTCAGTTATACTCAGATAATAATTCAGTTATACTCAGATAATAACACAGTTATACTCAGATAATAATTCAGTTATACTCAGATAATAAGATTATAATTCAGTTATGCTCAGATTATAATTCAGTTATACTCAGATTATAATTCAGTTATACTCAGATAATAATTCAGTATAATTCAGATAATAATTAGCACTCAGATAATAATTCAGTTATACTCAGATAATTGTTCAGTTATACTCAGATAATAATTCAGTTATACTCAGATTATAATTCAGTTATACTCAGTAATAATTCAGTTATACTCAGATAATAATTCAGTTATACTCAGATTATAATTCAGCTGTACTCAAATAATAATTCAGTTATACTCAGATAATAATTCAGTTTCAGTTATACTCAGATTATAATTCAGTTATACTCAGATAATAATTCAGTTATACTCAGATTATAATTCAGTTATACTCAGATAATAATTCAGTTATACTCAGATAATAATTCAGTTATACTCAGATTATAATTCAGTTATACTCAGGCAATAACAGTTATACTCAGATAATAATTCAGTTATACTCAGATAATAATTCAGTTATACTCAGATAATAATTCAGTTATACTCAGATTATAATTCAGTTATACTAGATAATAATTCAGTTATACTCAGATAATAATTCAGTTATACTCAGATAATAATTCAGTTATACTCAGATTATAATTCAGTTATACTCAGATTATAATTCAGTTATACTCAGAAATAATTCAGTTATACTCAGATAATAATTCAGTTATACTCAGGCATAATTCAGTTATAACAGATAATAATTCAGGTGCTCAGTTTATAATTCAGTTATACTCAGATAATAATTCAGTTACACTAGATAAAAATTCAGTTATACTCAGATAATTGTTCAGTTATACTCAGATAATAATTCAGTTATACTCAGATTATAATTCAGTTATACTCAGATAATAATTCAGTTATACTCAGATAATAATTCAGTTATACTCAGATTATAATTCAGTTATACTCAGATAATTTTTCATTATACTCAGATAATAATTCAGTTATACTTAGTTTATAATTCAGTTATACTCAGATAATAATTCAGTTATACTGATAATAATTCATACTCAGTTTATAACAGTTATACTCAGAAAATAATTATGCTCAGTTTATAATTCAGTTATACTCAGATTATAATTCAGTTATACTCAGATAATTATTCATTATACTCAGATAATTATTCATTATACTCAGATAATAATTCAGTTATACTCAGATTATAATTCAGTTATACTCAGATTATAATTCAGTTATACTCAGATAATTATTCATTATACTCAGATAATAATTCAGTTATACTCAGATTATAATTCAGTTATACTCAGAAAATAATTCAGTTATGCTCAGATTATAATTCAGTTATACTCAGATTATAATTCAGTTATACTCAGATAATAATTCAGTTATACTCAGATAATTATTCATTATACTCAGATAATAATTCAGTTATGCTCAGATTATAATTCAGTTATACTCAGATTATAATTCAGTTATACTCAGATTATAATTCAGCTATACTCAAATAATAATTCAGTTACACTCAGATAATAATTCAGTTTCAGTTATGCTCAAATTATAATTCAGTTATACTCAGATAATAATTCAGTTATACTCAGATAATAATTCAGTTATACTCAGATAATAATTCAGTTATTCTCAGATTATAATTCAGTTATACTCAGATAATAATTCAGTTATACTCAGATTATAATTCAGTTATGCTCAGATTATAATTCAGTTATACTCAGATTATAATTCAGTTATACTCAGATAATTTTTCATTATACTCAGATAATAATTCAGTTATACTTAGATTATAATTCAGTTATACTCAGATAATAATTCAGTTATACTCAGATAATAATTCAGTTATACTCAGATTATAATTCAGTTATACTCAGATTATAATTCAGTTATACTCAGATAATAATTCAGTTATACTCAGATAATAATTCATTATACTCAGATAATAATTCATTATACTCAGATAATAATTCATTATACTCAGATAATAATTCAGTTATGCTCAGATTATAATTCAATTATACTCAGATTATAATTCAGTTATACTCAGATAATAATTCATTATACTCAGATAATAATTCAGTTATACTCAGATTATAATTCAGTTATACTCAGAAAATAATTCAGTTATACTCAGATTATAATTCAGTTATACTCAGATTATAATTCAGTTATACTCAGATAATAATTCATTATACTCAGATAATAATTCAGTTATACTCAGATAATAATTCAGTTATACTCAGATTATAATTCAGTTATACTCAGATTATAATTCAGTTATACTCAGATAATAATTCATTATACTCAGATAATAATTCAGTTATACTCAGATTATAATTCAGTTATACTCAGATAATAATTCAGTTATACTCAGATAATAATTCAGTTATACTCAGATTATAATTCAGTTATACTCAAAATAATCATTTATACTCAAATAGTAATTCAGTTATACTCAGATAATAATTCAATTTCAGTTATACTCAGATTATAATTCAGTTATACTCAGATAATAATTCATTATACTCAGATAATAATTCAGTTATACTCAGATAATAATTCATTATACTCAGATTATAATTCAGTTATACTCAGATTATAATTCAGTTATACTCAGATAATAATTCAGTTATACTCAGATTATAATTCAGTTATACTCAGATAATAATTCAGTTATACTCAGATAATAATTCAGTTATACTCAGATTATAATTCAGTTATACTCAGATTATAATTCAGTTATACTCAGATAATAATTCAGTTATACTCAGATAATAATTCAGTTATACTCAGATTATAATTCAGTTATACTCAGATTATAATTCAGTTATACTCAGAAAATAATTCAGTTATACTCAGATTATAATTCAGTTATACTCAGATAATAAGATTATAATTCAGTTATGCTCAGATTATAATTCAGTTATACTCAGATTATAATTCAGTTATACTCAGATTATAATTCAGTTATACTCAGATAATAATTCAGTTATACTCAGATTATAATTCAGTTTCAGTTAT
The DNA here is from genome assembly GCA_012070555.1 of Brugia pahangi. Classification (NCBI taxonomy): domain Eukaryota; kingdom Metazoa; phylum Nematoda; class Chromadorea; order Rhabditida; family Onchocercidae; genus Brugia; species Brugia pahangi. Next base: position 253,290 of record JAAVKF010000056.1, on the reverse strand, counting down.
GCTCAGATTATAATTCAGTTATACTCAGATAATAATTCAGTTATACTCAGATTATAATTCAGTTATACTCAGATAATAATTCAGTTATTCTCAGATTATAATTCAGTTATACTCAGATTATAATTCAGTTATACTCAGATTATAATTCAGTTATACTCAGATTATAATTCAGTTATACTCAGATTATAATTCAGTTATACTCAGATAATAATTCATTATACTCAGATAATAATTCAGTTATACTCAGTTTATAATTCAGTTATACTCAGATAATAATTCAGTTATACTCAGATAATAATTCAGTTATACTCAGATTATAATTCAGTTATACTCAGATTATAATTCAGTTATACTCAGATTATAATTCAGTTATACTCAGATAATAATTCAGTTATACTCAGATAATAATTCAGTTTCAGTTATGCTCAGATTATAATTCAGTTATACTCAGATTATAATTCAGTTATACTCAGATTATAATTCATTATACTCAGATAATTATTCAGTTATACTCAGATAATAATTCAGTTATACTCAGATTATAATTCAGTTATACTCAGATAATAATTCAGTTATACTCAGATTATAATTCAGTTATACTCAGATTATAATTCAGTTATACTCAGATAATAATTCATTATACTCAGATAATTATTCAGTTATACTCAGATAATAATTCAGTTATGCTCAGATTATAATTCAGTTATACTCAGATTATAATTCAGTTATACTCAGATAATTATTCATTATACTCAGATAATAATTCAGTTATACTCAGATTATAATTCAGTTATACTTAGATAATAATTCAGTTATACTCAGATAATAATTCAGTTATACTCAGATTATAATTCAGTTATACTCAAATAATAATTTATAATCAAATAATAATTCAGTTATACTCAGATAATAATTCAGTTTCAGTTATACTCAAATTATATTCAGTTATACTCAGATAATAATTCAGTTATACTCAGATAATTATTCAGTATACTCAGATAATTATTCATTATACTCAGATTATAATTCAGTTATACTCAGGCAATAATTCAGTTATACTCAGATATAATTCAGTTATACTCAGATTATAATTCAGTTATACTCAGATAATAATTCAGTTATACTCAGATAATAATTCAGTTATACTCAGATAATAATTCAATTATACTCAGATAATAATTCAGTTATACTCAGATAATAATTCAGTTATACTCAGATTATAATTCAGTTATACTCAGGCAATAATTCAGTTATACTCAGATTATAATTCATATACTCAGATTATAATTCAGTTATACTCAGATAATAATTCAGTTATACTCAGATAATAATTCATATACTCAGATTATAATTCAGTTATACTCAGATTATAATTCAGTTATACTCAGATTATAATTCAGTTATACTCAGATAATAATTCAGTTATACTCAGATTATAATTCAGTTATACTCAGATAATAATTCAGTTATACTCAGATAATAATTCAGTTATACTCAGATTATAATTCAGTTATACTCAGATTATAATTCAGTTATACTCAGATTATAATCAGTTATACTCAGATTATAATTCAGTTATACTCATTATAATTCAGTTATACTCAGATTATAATTCAGTTATACTCAGAAAATAATTCAGTTATACTCAGATAATAATTCAGTTATACTCAGATTATAATTCAGTTATACTCAGATTATAATTCAGTTATACTCAGATTATAATTCAGTTACTCAGATTATAATCAAGTTATACTCAGATTATAATTCAGTTATACTCAGATTATAATTCAGTTATACTCAGAAAATAATTCAGTTATACTCAGATTATAATTCAGTTATACTCAGATTATAATTCAGTTATACTCAGATTATAATTCAGTTATACTCAGATAATAATTCAGTTATACTCAGATAATAATTCATTATACTCAGAATAATTCAGTTATACTCAGATTATAATTCAGTTATACTCAGATTATAATTCATTATACTCAGATAATAATTCAGTTATACTCAGATAATAATTCAGTTATACTCAGATTATAATTCAGTTATACTCAGATAATAATTCAGTTATACTCAGATAATAATTCAGTTATACTCAGATAATAATTCAGTTATACTCAGATTATAATTCAGTTATACTCAGATTATAATTCAGTTATACTCAGATTATAATTCAGTTATACTCAGATTATAATTCAGTTATGCTCAGATTATAATTCAGTTATACTCAGATTATAATTCAGTTATACTCAGATAATAATTCAGTTATACTCAGATTATAATAGTTATACTCAGATTATAATTCAGTTATACTCAGATTATAATTCAGTTATACTCAGATTATAATTCAGTTATACTCAGATAATAATTCAGTTATACTCAGATTATAATTCAGTTATACTCAGATAATAATTCAGTTATACTCAGATTATAATTCAGTTATACTCAGATAATAATTCAGTTATACTCAGATTATAATTCAGTTATACTCAAATAATAATTCAGTTATACTCAGATAATAATTCAGTTATACTCAGAAAATAATTCAGTTATACTCAGATAATAATTCAGTTATACTCAGATAATAATTCAGTTATACTCAGATAATAAGATTATAATTCAGTTATGCTCAGATTATAATTCAGTTATACTCAGATTATAATTCAGTTATACTCAGATAATAATTCAGTTATACTCAGATAATAATTCAGTTATGTTCAGATTATAATTCAGTTATACTCAGATAATAATTCAGTTATACTCAGATAATGATTCAGTTATACTCAGATAATAATTCAGTTATACTCAGATAATAAGATTATAATTCAGTTATAACTCAGATTATAATTCATATACTCAGATAATAATTCAGTTATACTCAGATTATAATTCAGTTATACTCAGATTATAATTCAGTTATACTCAGATTATAATTCAGTTATACTCAGATAATAATTCAGTTATACTCAGATAATAATTCAGTTATACTCAGATAATAATTCAGTTATACTCAGATTATAATTCAGTTATACTCAGATTATAATTCAGTTATACTCAGATAATAATTCAGTTATACTGAGATAATGACACAGTTATACTCAGATTATAATTCAGTTATACTCAGATTATAATTCAGTTATACTCAGGCATAATTCAGTTATACTCAGATTATAATCAGTTATACTCAGATTATAATTCAGTTATGCTCAGATTATAATTCAGTTATACTCAGATAATAATTCAGTTATTTTGAAATGATCAAGAAAGAAATTGAAGATGAAACAGATCGTATGACGGGTCAAAATAAGGACATCTCGCCAATTCCAATCAATTTGAGAATTTTCAGTCCGAATGGTATCTCGTTTAATATATTTCTTAATACATCATTGAATTTGTTGAACATTTTTGAGTTGTATTGAATGTAGGAGTCACATCTTTATTTCATCCAATATTCTTGTTCTATGTTGTACCTCACATTATCTAATTTCTAGCTTTCCATCCTCTGTGGAGGATAAATTTCATGTCTTCCAGATTTTATGATCTTATTACTATATCAGTAATGGGGCCAAGAAATTCATCAAAATCCGTGATATTCTTGGGGAGCCATATATTTCAAACATATTTTTTTTTGCGAGAGCTCCGAAGTAGTGAGAAGAAATTTTAGCACTTGCTTGCTTGGATAATTTCATAAGTGCATATTAAGAATATTCTTAGAAGAATAGCTATTCTCATACCAGTGGAAAACAAAAATTTTGAACTGTGTTTCTAGTATACTATCATAGAAGTCTTCTGCCTTAATGTTTATGTTAAGATAACTAACTTTTCCTGAACTCCCCTAAAAATCACCTAAGGTACAATGAGTTGGCTATGCTGGAAAACTGGAAGAAGGTTGATTGGATTTGTGTGTAGAAGGCACAAGACGAAATGTCTTCTAAAGGCAAGATTAGACACAGAAACGTCTTACTACTTCTATGAAGCAATTATTCAAGAATTCTTATTTACCTGGATATGTCTAATGAAGCAAGATTGTAGAATTTTTTACAAAATGTTGAATCAAGATTTCAGGTATTTCTTTGAGTATTTTTTTGAGTAAATTTTTCTTTTCCAATAATTTTTCCAAAATAAAATTTCAGTTTCTAATTTCTCTATTTACCAATGGGAATTTACTGGTGCTTTGATAAACGGGCTAGTTGTTAAAGTTTATTTTGGTGACTATTTTTAGTAAGCTTGAAAACGAAAAAAGTTGCCTTAACATTTGTATTAAGCAAGTAGTTATGTTTTCCATCCGATGCACTTAAACGTATTGAAAAGCGACTTATGCTCACTTTTTGGAAGTTCTCATGGTTTATAGATTGCCATTATTTCAGATTTCTAACTTTTCTTAATGATGAAACAATCCCCATACAGTTCTCTTTCTGGTAAATTGTTACCAGCATTAATGAAATGATATTTTTATTGTGCAAAATACAAGACCGTTTATATATCTTCAAATTCAAATGAATTATATTTTCAGTATTGAACTTGACTCTTATCGACTTGCCGGGCTTGACAAAAGTGCCAGTCGGTGATCAACCTCCCGATATCGAACATCAGATACGAGAAATGTTGTTAACTTATATTTCACGTGAAACGTGTCTCGTTTTGGCAGTTACTCCAGCGAATAGTGATCTTGCTACATCTGATGCACTTAAACTTGCGCGAGAGGTTAGTGCGACAGTATCACATTTGGACATGAAGAAACCCCAGGCAGTTTTAACTTTTATTTAAATTTCTTTGGAGCAGCAGTAATCTTTTGTTCTTTTTCAAAACATTGTCATTTATCAAGAAACCATGCTTGCAGGTTGATCCACAAGGACTGCGAACCATCGGTGTATTAACAAAGTTGGATCTAATGGATGAAGGTACTGATGCTCGTGATATTTTGGAGAATCGTTTATTCCCACTTCGCAGAGGTGAATTATTTATTAAATTATTCTAAGTCTTTCATAAAACAGGTAAATCTTTCATAAAACAGGTAAACAGTTTCGAAATAAAAAGTAACTGATATAGTTGACCTCATGCTATCTCAATCTTTAATTACTGCAGAGGTCGTTGTGGTGTTTTCTTTGTACGAACTGTAAAATTTCTTCTTTCATTTAATATTTTAAAATTTCATATTAAACAGAGAAACTACGAATTTAGAATGATTTCTTCCAAAAATTATTTCCAAATGCAAAGTTTATTTTGTTTTTTTTTTTTTTTTTTTTTTTCAAGAAAAAGTGGAACAAACAGAGCGATAGAAATACATATCATATTTAGGTTATATTGGTGTTGTAAATCGAGGTCAGAAAGACATTGTTGGTAAAAAAGATATTAGGGCAGCACTTGATGCCGAACGAAAATTCTTCATATCACATTCTGCATATCGGTGAAACTTATTTATTTTTCTTTTTTAAATAATATCACCATCTTCTGATGTAGTTTTACCAAAAATTATGAACTGTTCTTTGTCTAATAACAAAATTATCGTAACAGACATCTGGCAGATCGTTTGGGAACACCATATTTACAAAGGACGCTAAATCAGCAGCTTACAAACCATATCAAAGATACGTTACCGGCATTAAGAGATTCGCTTCAGAAAAAACTGTATGCATTGGAAAAGGATGTTAATGAATATAAAAATTTCCAGCCAAATGATCCTTCCAGAAAGACGAAAGCTCTTATGCAGTAAGTTTCCGCAGTTTTTTTTTCTGTGGCATCAATAGGGTAGAGAAGTTCTGTATTATGATTTAGCGATTTATTTAAATGTGTTTTTTTTTTTTTTCGAAAGCATACTATAAATTTTTATATGATTCATACAGATTGCGTACATAGATTTGGAATCTCAATTTCAAATAAAGTATCTCACATCGCAAAACTTTTAATACAACGTTTTGAAGGGTAAGAACAGAAGAGCTAATTTTTTTGCCCAAGCTGAATTTCTGCACATGCATATGCATAATACTAATTTTCGTATTTTTTATTTCGTGAAAAGAGCTAAAATCATTATTCTTAGGATGGTACAAACTTTCACAACAGATATCGAGCGATCAATTGAAGGGTCATCATCGAAGGCTGTAAGTACAAATGAATTATCAGGAGGTGCACGAATTAATCGAATTTTTCACGAACGATTTCCATTCGAAATTGTCAAAATGGAAATTGATGAAAAGGTTGACTTCTTCATATTCATTCTTGCTAATTAAATAAGATTACACAACCTTTAAGCTCATGTTTTCTTATTTACAATAAGAACTATTGCAATCGTCGTAGATATATTTAAATTTTTCCTCGTTTTTTGCTTTTTTCTGCTATGGAAAAATGGTGTATAACCATGTTTAGAAGTATTCGGCACAAAAAAATTGACACCTGGTTTTTATACGCTTGAATGGATTTAATTTTATAGGAAATGAGACGAGAAATACAAATTGCAATACGTAATATTCATGGTATTCGTGTTGGTCTGTTCACACCTGACATGGCATTTGAAACTATTGTAAAGAAACAGATCGAACGGTTAAAGGAACCATCATTGAAATGTGTTGATTTAGTTGTAAATGAATTGGCCTCTGTTGTGCGACAATGTGCTGAATGTGTAAGCTTCATTATTTTTATAAGCATATATGTCATTAAGTCTTACTAATAATTCCGATGTTACTGGTAATGATTACTATGTTACTGCACAGTTGAAACTGAAACAAAAATTCCTAATCGTTAAAATACCATATTTGCAATACCGAATTATTTTCTTTTAGTATTAAAATGATATAATTATGAGATTTTGATAAAGAAAGAGACTAATGATTTTGATAAGATTACTTTTTTCTTCATTTTTGGATAGAAAAAAAGTGTAATCAAACATATGCTATAGGTTGCACGTTATCCAAGATTGCGAGACGAAATTGAACGAATTGTAACCACAAATATGCGAGAAAAAGAACAGTCTGCAAAATATCACATATCGATGGTAGTTGATTACGAACTTGCTTATATGAATACTAATCATGAAGATTTCATTGGATTTTCAAAGCAAGTTCCTATTATTACTAATTTTGAGTTTTCTTTTAGCTCTAATGACATGGGATAGTGCATAGTGCTGATTATGCATTAACAGAAGGTCATCATCATTGAGCAATTCACTTTATTATGTTATCAATAGTAATCTATTCAGTTTAATTCATTATCGTTAATATTACATTTCGAAATTAGGTTTTACTTTATTCTGATTCGAAAGCATCTTATATTTAGAAATATGGTTTTATGTAAAAAGTCATAAAGTAATAAATAGTTTTTTGATTTTTATAGTGCGGAAGCAAAGGCGTCGTCGACTTCACAAAAGAAAAATCTTGGTAATCAGGTGATAAGAAAAGGTTGGTTATCAGTGCACAATATATCTTTCGTGCGTGGTTCAAAAGATTGTTGGTTTGTTCTCACATCTGACAGTTTGTCATGGTATAAAGATGACGAGGTACATTATTTTCATTCCTTTCTTTTCTCACTGATTTTAGGCTAAGAATAAACATTGTCCTATATGATAGGATCTGTTTTCAATTTTTTCAAATATTCTTTTACAACAGATCTAGTATATTTATGATAGAATCATATAGCTTATGAATTATAGCAATTATGGCTGCTGTGGTAAAATTTTTAAATGTTCGATATGTAGCATAGTTTTTTTTTTTTTCTTCAGTATAGTTTTTTTTTTTTTTCTTTTGTAGCCTTTGCTTGATTGTCATGTAGCCAGAAATGCTGCAACATTTCCGGAAATGTTTACCTGTTGAAAATGTTTCACTACATAAAGTATTATTGCATTAGATAGTATTTTGAATATAATGAATTTTAAGTTACTTAGCTGGATTCCTGTTTTAGCTTTCCTAAAATGGTTTGAAACACTCCTTTGCATATTTATCTTACCATTCTCAGACAAGGGTGTCATCCAGTCGGTTTTAATAGCATATTTTTTTGAAGCTTAAAAACTTTTTTTTTGTTTATTTATAGGAAAAGGAAAAAAAGTATATGCTGCCGTTGGATGGAATAAAATTGCGAGATCTCGAAGCTGGTTTTATGTCGAAGCAGCACAAATTCGCTCTGTTCTATCCCGACGGAAAGTAAGCCTATTTTTCTCTCTTTTCTGACAACTGAAATATTTTTGTAGTCTCTAACTATAAAGCTGAAAGAAGAAAAAGTGCTAAAGAACTAACAAAATTATTAACATGAAGTAGGCATTATGCTTGCCTGTTATGCATTTTTACCATTGCAGTACTTTCATTCAAGTTATTGTTTGCGTATTAATTCAGGCATACCTTATGATAATTATAATTTTTCTTGTCAGTAATTTCAATAGATCAGATAATATTTCTTTATACTCTTTTTCGCTTCTTTTTGTACTATGATCTTTGATTTCAGCATGCTAAGATTTTAATTATTTTACTGGCAGATTAATATGGCATGATAGAAGGATAATTGTTGTATTTATGCGGTCAAATATTTTATCTCAAATTTGTAATTCAAAGTTTGAGGACTGGGATGGTGCTATTATTTTAGAGGAGAAGATTATATCTGCATTTCTAGGATAATAATGGTATGACTGATTTACTTTATTTGCAAAAGTTATCTCAGTAAATGAATCATTTTGTAGATAAATAGAAGTAAATTAGGGAAATCCCAAAAAAAACATCTCCAGCCTACTTATGCTGATTAATGTTCACATGTTTTTTTAACTTTCACTAACAATAAGATATTTTCATTTCTTTTGCAGAAGGTAACTATAGCGACATGACTTTTCCGTAATTTTTCTTTCTGAAATTGAAATGTTGTAAATTGTTTTTTATCTAAAACTGAATGTGGATCGTGTAGTGAAAGTAGGAAATATCTGTTTATGTTTAATCGTCTAGTAACAATTTTTGCACAAAATTAACAACCTTTAATTTTTAGATGCTTTTGTTTTTTATTTTGGCATGCTGTTGTGAATACCACTATATAAGATATTGGCTTTTGAAAGGATATGATGTGTATTCACAATTGATTTAAACTCTTTGTGGGCTGTAAAAGTCTGGGAATGTGTAAGGATGAGAAATGAGGTCCGAGTAGTTCTTATTATTAATTTACTGATTTCAGTAATACCAACAACTATAGTGAGCAGGAGTGAAGATCGGAAGATTGTAATAGGAGACGAAAAAACTTGTCCCCAAGTAATAATATAATAAAGTATTGGTAATGCTTGTTTGATAGATGTTTGGAATGAAAAAGTGGCCATAGAATTCTTGTCTGTGATTGATATTGTGTGGATAATTAGATAATACAGGATATATCAATATTTCTAGATAATGAATAATACTAAAATTTACGAAACAAGTTTGTTTTCCAGTATTTGGGCTCTCTGGTTTCATTCTTTTGTCTTTTTTTTTTTTTTTGATATTTCTGAAGTTTGACCAATTCTTCTATGGCCATAGAAAAGCAAGATTGGCTTTGCAAATTATATGAATCCTACGCGCATGACTAATCGCATGATTCATAAGCATGCACATAACTCATATTTTCGAAACAAAATGATGCAAAATGTGATGTATTTATCAGGAATATCTACAAGGATTATAAACAACTAGAATTGAGTGCTAGCAATCTGGATGAAGTAGATGCCTGGAAAGCATCATTTCTTCGTGCTGGTGTTTATCCAGAAAAGGAGAAACCAGCTGGAGATAATGAAGTAAGCTTTTTACTTTTCAAATTTTTATTCGCGTTTTTACCTTCTCTGATGTGTTTTTTTTTTCTTGACAGACAGTTACGGAAATTGAAGAGACATCAGTGGATCCACAGCTCGAACGTCAAGTGGAAACAATTCGTAATTTGGTCGACTCTTACATGCGGATTGTTACAAAAACAATACGAGATCTTGTACCGAAAGCAATTATGTTTCTCATTGTTAATAAAGTAAGATCGTCTAATAACCAAAATCTTCCTTTACAAAAAAGAAAAAAAAACGATTTACGCAACAAATAGCAAAGTAGAAGTCAGACAGTTTAAGGAAAATCGGGAAGCAATATTTCATATAGTGGGAAAACTTTCCTTCACTGAAACAAATTGTATATTGTTCCGGTATATTTTAAAGAAACGCATATATTGAAAAAAATTTCTCTATTTGTTCATTTTTTAGTTCTGAGTTGCTTTACAGGTTAGTGAGTTTCTGCGCGATGGTGATCTTTTGGCTAATCTTTATCAGCTTGGTGACACAGTCAGTTTACCAGTTCCATTCTTTTTCCTAATTTTCTTTATCTGAAATAGCAAAGCTCAGCGGAATGCTCTGTTCTTTTTTTAAGACTTATTTTAGCGTGTTATCTTTCTCCTGTCTTTGATCACTACTCTTTTCAGTTATTTCATGATAACCAGTGGAATTGTTTTACAGGATTCGCTGATGGAAGAAAGCCAGCTTGAAGCACAAAAACGAGAAGAAATGTTCCGAATGTATCATGCTTGTAAGGAAGCGTTAAAAATTATTGGCGAAATAAATATGTCTACGATGTCAACTGATGCACCTCCTGCAGTAGCAAGCGATTGGTTGAGGTAGCTGTTTTTATAATAACAACTCTGACTGTGGTTGGTTTGAGATGGGGGTTCAGCGAAAAACTCTTTATCTTTGTTAATTATCTAACAAATTCCATTTCTTTACTCAGGATTAGAGGTCACTTTTAAGATGTTGAAAAAAAAAAAAAGAATTCCAACTTTAGATCTAATGGACCATCTCCGATACCGCGACCTGGAATGGGTGGTGGATTAACTGTGCAGCGTCCAGCTCCAATGCCACCACGGCCGACGGGAAATGTGCAGGATGCATCTTCGCTTGTGAATCGACCATTAGCGGGACCACCAGGTGGCCTTCCTGCTCCGCTGCTACCCATGTAAGTGTATTAACCATAAACATTCTGAACAACTGTAAAACATTAGTCTCCCCAATCTCTAATTTTATTTTATATTGTGAGAATTATAATTACATAATCGTACGGTCTTTTCTCATTGGTTACTGTTTCTATTACATTTTTTAAATTTTCCTTAGCGTTATGTGTGGAACATATCATATAATTAAATGCGAAATTAATATACATTTCAATCGTGCACGGTATTCAGAAGAATTCTTTCCTTAATGATAATTTGCAAGTTGTTTTTCATAATAATTACAATTAATTATTATTGTTGTAAGAAGTTTGAGAAACTAATACCCTGTGATTGTTTCATTTGTTTAACACTTATTATTTCTCAAAGATATGAATTTATGAAATCATTTAGGCGTCCAAAATAATTCACCAAAGGGTAAATTGATTAGATTTTTTTAGATCTATTATTATAGTAAAGAATTGATAATGCATGTCACGTTTTGTTTTTATTCATTTATTAATTCGACATTATATGTTATTGTTACCGTTGGTTAGTTAGAATACTGTAATAGTTGTGGTTGTTGTGATAGAACACGCTGCATGAATGTTAGAAAATTGTTTATTTAATTGTTCTTTCTGTATAATCTAGTTTAGTTATCTATGAGCTCCGCCATTTTAAAAGAATTCAGCTAAAGCGATAACAAATAAATAATATGAAGGCAAGTTAAAATTAACAAATAATGAAGCTGTTATCGAAACATATGAGAAATCTCCAGTCTTTCAACTACAGCATTCCATAAACATAATTCTTTGTATTTGTAGGATTAAATTTAACCACTAATTTCGTGTTATTGAAAATTTTAGCGAATAAACATCTCTCGATTAATGTATGTTGCATTTTGCTTAATGTCTTAATGCATGAAATGTTGTGTGATGTGCAATCGTATAGGATAGTAATAAGAATGATTTGCTAATTTGTTTCTTTTCAAAAAATTTTGAAGCATTTTAATAAGCGCTTATTATTGTTTCAGTCGAGTGCATAACAATTCAGCGGTTCAAAATGGTGTACCACCAAGGATACCAGATAGACCGCAGAAACCATCACGTCCTTACTGAATTCCAGCTAGATGCTACGATCTTTCTCCTTTCTTCTCATGTAAATATTTTTCTTTGTTAGTAGTGAACTTTACTAAAGTCTTAATTCACATGGTGATACTCGAAATTTATCGTTACTTTAATTTTTACTTTAGAAAATTAGGTCATTCTATCGATAGCAGTTTTTGTGCCAGTCATTCCAATGAACCTTTTATAAAAATATTATGTTTCAATAAGCTTACTACAACATACTTCGTATTTTGTTTATATGCATCGTTATATGGATGTACTGGTTCTCACTAATTACTCTCTACTCCTTCTAATGAATTTCGAATTATGCGCAGTTCACGAATGCATTTCTTACTAAAAGATATTGTCAACCCAAAGCGGAATATATGACTAAAACGCAATAACTTAATTTGGTCTTCCATTCCTATACAATCGGAACGATTTAGGATAAATTTGCAGCCTAAAACCAGAGAATAAAGCTGACTTATGTCTGTAGTTTTTTTTTTTTTTTTATTTTCCTGACATTTATAATTACGTTTAATCCTGTGTTGTAATGCTGCTTTGCTAAGCAGAATAGGAATAGAAGTTAAACCTTGATTTTTGCAGTTATGGTCATAGTATTAGTTTTCATTTTATATGTAATACATTCCGTGAATTGTGAGAACCCCCAAATCTCATATACGTTTTTCAGTCATTTAAAAATTTTGCTTTACTTTCGTTCTTTCAGAATCTTATCTCTAATTAAATTGAATAGTCTTAGAAAGTATTCTCTGTGGCAAATCTTGTTGTAAATTGTAGCAGTGAAACTTATCTCTATGTGATTCATTTTACTATAATTTATTTTTTTTTATTTCCTTTTTACGAATTTCTTTTCTTGACATTTCTAGAAGGGAAGGAAGGGAAGACTCGTTCGCTGAATCACCTCTTTACTTCAGTCTTTGATTTAAACTTTCAAATTTAACACTGAAATTCGCGTCATCAGAGCATCTTACTATATTTGAACAAGAAATGGCTTTTAATGAAGATTTGAAATTGAATCCTAAACCCCTTATTCCTATCAATCTTCTAGTGTAGTCGCGTTATATTTTTTTGGCCAAGGTAGAAAAGAAATTGTGGAATTACCAAATATCTACCAGGAAATTTCTTCTGAACATATTTATGCTATGGAAATTCTTTCCAGAAATGTTTCTTGAGGGTTTTTCATCCAGCTATGATAGTCTATTTTGATAATTTGTGAAGCAAGTTGATGTTTATGAATAAAAATATGTCCCTGTGATTTTGCTTCTCTACACATCTGAATTCTGTGGTCTCAGAGTAAGCATCGGGAATTTTTTTTATTTTTCTATAAATAAGCCATCATAGATAATAACAATTCAATTCAACTACTGAAAAAGGAGAAAAGCAGAGAAATTCATTTATATCAGATACAGTAGTAAATTGAGTATATTTCAGAAAATGAAATAAGTTGAAAAAATCTTATAAAAAGACTATTGTTGAATTATTTGTTGGATTAGCACATGTAGGGTTTCCACGCAAAGAAAAAAATGCCTTAATGTTCGATTTGGATATTGTTAAATACAGTAAATGGCGATATTCAGATTTGTTTCCAAGTAAACAATAGATATGCAGGAAATTGCTCTTTCAATCTTCTAAGATGTTCAATACTCCATTTGTAATAAAATTGGTGCGTACAGTGGTGAGACATTATTAATCCGTTTCCTCTTCAAAATATTCATCCCGCTCTGATTCTTTGTCACTATCGTTCTGATGACACTGCGTTGTTGGTACTTGTAAATGGTAGTTTTTCGAAAAGGATGGTTTTGCCACATTTGCACGATTTCTACCGTGCTGATTCTTCACTTTCAATATTTTATGAACATAGCGTGACTGTCGTTCTCTGCAAAATTGGAATCCAAGTTTTTATATAAGGTCGACCTTACAGTGCTAAAATTTTTTCTGCCATTATTTACTAGCTTTCCTGTAATACGCGTTAAACCAATTCCACATTTCCTATATATATAATTTCAGAAAAGCATATATATATATATATATATATATATGCTTTTTTGACATACAGGCATATAATTTTTTATTTCCAGAGTAGCAAATAAAGCATTCTGTTAAGAGGAAAGAAATAAACCAATAGATATACCTGTAAGTCTCATCATCTGGATGAAATCTAATGGAACATAAGAATCCCTTTACCAAACTTTCGGTGTTGAACTGTCCGGTGATTCAGGAATGTGAATTAACTTTTTCCTGTGAATATTTCTTTGGAAAGATTTTGGTGTTGGCCTACGCAAGGCGGATAATATGAATCGTCAGAATCAAAAGTTGTTACTGACGGCATCATCTGAAATATTTACTAATTTTGCCTCCCACGAGCAACTGAGTTATGTCATCAACGACTCAAATCAAAACTGGAATCTATTGCAACTTAAGAACTAACTGCTACTTTTCTTCCATTTGACACAATATCCATCTTTTCTTCAAAGAAGCCTGAGCCATCATCCACTTTTAGATACTGTCGGGTGAATCGATCCGCTTGAATCTGATATGCAAGCGTGCCAACCTATTACGCATTTTCACATTTTAATAGAAAGTGGAAGCAAGGGTACTGGAACTAATACAAAAAAATGTTCTGACTAAAACTTTATGTCAAAACTTCATCATACCTACTGCCTAAATGTGCTACCAAATTTGTCTATAATTACAATGAAAATATACAATTTACTTTGGTTTTTCTAAGCGCATTACCACATCAGGCGACACATCCGCCGTTTTACTTTTTTTTGGACCAATATTCAGTTTTAGAATCTCCAATGCTTGATTACGACATTCTTCTGCCATACGTATTCGCAATGATGCAGCGAGATTTTCCCAATCTTTCTCGCTCTGTGGATACATAGCACGAACTGCTAACTAAAAATGGTTCATATTTGTTACATCTTAAAAGATATTAAGATTACTGGCAGTGAATTAAATAAAATAGTCTTAAAATGTTCGAAATCAATCTTACTTTATAAGGTTCCATATCTTTAATCATACCTAATTCCTTTACCAATTTGTTTTTCGTCAACTGTGAAAAAAAAAAAATGATTTTTTGATATTCGTGGACTAATCAAACAAAAATGAAGCTTAGTGCTTCAAGCAAGTCATTTCTTATCGGTTACAGAATAATTTCACTACAAGTAAATTTTTACTTTCAGTCTGGCATTATCATTACCCGTCCATGTTTTCTCTTGCACATTTTTCGCATTTTTAGTAATTACCATTAGCAACTCTGCCATTCCTTGCATTTTACACAACACCATTCTCCGATTCCACATCGCTAAATGACATAACCAGTACCGCTTCCTTACGCTGTTCTGTCCTTCATCGTCTTTTCTTTTTACTATAGAGTTCATTAAATAATAGCAACACTTTATTTTTTTTCTTTGAAAAAAATGAGGAAATAAAAAATGAACCAGCTGTAGTTATTAAATAAGTGCCCTTCTGGTTTTTCTGCGAACGAGTGTTCCTGCAGGTTTTGATTTGACGTTTCCGTATTTTATGTCTTTTTGCCGTGTTTTCATTCATGCCTTGTTCTGGTGAAGATATAATCATGCTGCACTGAAAATGAAAAAATTCTAGTGAAGAAAGTAAATTCGATTGAGAAAAAGTAATTCTAAAAATTCAAGCACATTGATTTGAAGAAATTGAAGTTTTATTCCTTAAAAACCAAAATTTCTCACATGACCATGTTTTCCACGGAAAGGCATTAAAGGTGCAGATGGAGATAGTTTTCGATTATTTTGATTAATTCATTAACTCAAACCATTTCCTATCAATATTACAATATCACTAGAAGATATTTTGATTTATTCATTAACTTATACCATTTATTACGACATAACAATATCACTAGAAGACAATTATATTAATTCATTAACTCATATCCCTTCCTACCGATACAACAATAGATATTTTTAATTCATTAACTCATACCATTTCACTAGAGATAGAACAATATCACTAGAAGACATTTTGATTAATTCATGCCACTTCTCTGAAAATATAGCAAAATCACTAGAAGACATTTTGATTAATTCATTAACTCATACCATTTATTACCGATTTAACAATATTACTAGAAGACAATTATATTAATTCATTAATCTCTCCACAGATAAAACAATATCATTGGAAGACATATTGATTATTTGATTAACTCATACATTTCTCTTCAGATATAACAATACCATTTGAAGATGCTTTGATTAATTCATTAACTCACACCATTTACTACCGATTTAACAATGTCACTAGAAGACATTTTGATTAATTCATCAACTCAAGCCATTTCCTATCAACATTAAAATATCACTAGAAGATATTTTGATTTATTCATTAACTCAAGTCATTTCTCAACAGATATAACAATATCATTAGAAGATATTTTGATTAATTCATTAACTCATGTCATTTCTCAACAGATATAACAATATCACTAGAAGACATTTTGATTAATTCATTAACTCATACCATTTAATACCGATATAACAATATTACTAAAAGACAATTATATTAATTCATTAACTCATATCCTTTCCTACCGATACAACAGTAGACATTTTTAATTCATTAACTCACACCATCTCTCTACTGATAAAACAATATCACTGGAAGGCATATTGATTATTTGATTAACTCATACATTTCTATTCAGATATAACAATACCATTTGAAGATACTTTGATTAATTCATTAACTCATACCATTTACTACCGATTTAACAATATCACTAGAAGACATTTCTGATTCATTAACTCAAACCATTTCCTATCAATATTACAATATCACTAGAAGATATTTTGAATATAATTCTGTTGTACTCAGATTATAATTCTGCTATACTCAGATTATAATTCTGTTATACTCAGATCATGATTCTGTTATACTCAGATTATAATGCAATTATACTCAGACTATATTTCAGTTATACTCAGATTATAATTCTGTTATACTCTGATTATGACTCTGTTATAATCAGACTCTATTTCAGTTATACTCAGATTATAATTCTGTTATACTTAGAATATAATTCTGTTATACTCAGATTATGATTCTGTTATACCCAAATTATAATTCTGTTATACTTAGATTACAATTCAATTATACCCTGATAATAATTCTGTTATACTCAGATTATAATTCTGTTATACTCAGATTATAATTCTGTTATACTCAGGTTATGATTATAATTCAATTATACTCTAATTATATTTCAGGTGTACTAAGATTATAATTCATTTATACATAGAATATAATTCTGTTATACTCAGATTATAATTCTGTTATACACAGATTATAATTCTGTTATACTCAGATTATAATTCTGTTATACCTAGATTACAATTCAATTATACTCAGATCATAATTCAATTATACTCATATTATAATTCCGTTATACTCAGATTATAATTCTGTTATACTCTGATTATAATTCAATTATACTCAGATTATATTTCTATTCTACCCAAATTATAATTCCGTTATACTTAGATTACAATTCAATTATACTCAGATCATAATTCTGTTATACTTAGATTAGAATTCTGTCATACTCAGATTATTATTCTGTTATACTCAGATTATAATTCTGTTATACTCAGGTTATAATTCTGTTATACTCAGATTATAATTCTGTTATACTCAGATCATGATTCTGTTATACTCAGATTATAATGCAATTATACTCAGATTATAATATAATTATACTCAGATTACAAATCTGTTATACTCAGATTATAATTCTGTTATACATGGAATATAATTCTGTTATACTCAGATTATAATTTGTTATACTCAGATCATGATTCTGTTATACTTAGATTAGAAATCTGTTATACTCAGATTATAAATCTGTTATAATCAGATTATAATTCTGTTATACTCAGATCATAATTCTGTTCAGATTATAATTCTGTTATACCCAGATTATAATTCTGTTATACTCAGGTTATAATTCTGTTATACTCAGATTATAATTCTGTTATACTCAGATCATGATTCTGTTATACTCAGATTATAATTCAATTATACTCAGATTATAACTCAGTTATACTTAGATAACAATTCAATTTTATTCAGATTATAATTGTGTTATACTTAGATTATAATTCTGTTATACTCTGATTATAATTCTGTTATACTCAGATCATGATTCTGTTATGCTCAGATTATAATTCAGTTACACTCAGCTTACAATTCAGTCCTACTCTGATTATAATCCAGGTAAAGATTATAATTAAGTTATACTCCTACTCAGATTATAATTCTGTTATACATGGAATATAATTCTGTTATACTCAGATCATAATTCTGTTATACCCAGATTATAATTCTGTTATACTCAGATTATAATGCAATTATACTCCGATTATATTTCTGTTATACATAGAATATAATTCTGTTATACTCAGATAATAATTCTGTTATACTCAGATTATAATTCTTTTATACTCAGATTATAATTCTGTTATACTCTGATTATATTTCAGGTGTACTAAGATTATAATTCATTTATACATAGAATATAAATCTGTTATACTCAGATTATAATTCTGTTATACTCAGATTATAATTCTGTTATACTCAGATTATAATTCTGTTATACTCTGATTATAATTCAATTATACTCAGATTATAATTCTGTTATACTCAGATTATAATTCTGTTATACTCAGATAATAATTCTGTTATACTCAGATTATAATTCTTTTATACTCAGATTATAATTCTGTTATACCCAGTTAATAATTCTGTTATACTCAGATTATGATTCTGTTATACTCAGATCATAATTCTGTTATACTTAGATCACAATTCAATTGTACTCAGATTATAATTCTGTTATACTTAGATTATAATTCAATTATACTCTGATTATATTTCAGGTGTACTAAGATTATAATTCATTTATACATAGAATATAATTCTGTTATACTCAGATTATAATTCTGTTATACTTAGATTATAATTCAATTGTATTCAGATTATGATTCTGTTATACTCAGATTATAATTCTGTTATACACAGATTATAATTCTGTTATACTCAGATTATAATTCTGTTATACTCAGATTATAATTCTGTTATACTCTGATTATAATTCAATTATACCCAGATTATAATTCTGTTATCCTAAGATTATAATTCTGTTACACCCAGGTGATAATTCTGTTATCCTAAGATTATAATTCTGTTATACCCAGATGATAATTCTGTTATACTTATATTACAATTCAATTATACTCAGATTATAATTGTGTTATACTCAGATTATAATTCTGTTATACTCAGATCATGATTCTGTTATAGCCAGATTATAATGCAATTGTACTCAGAATATAATTCTGTTATACTTAGATAAGAATTCTGTTATACTCAGATTATAATTCTGTTATACCCAGATAATAATTCTGTTTTACTCAGATTATAATTCTGTTACACTCAGATTATAATTCAGTTATACTCATACTCAGATTACAATTCTGTTATACTCAGATTATAATTCTGTTATACTCAGATTATAATGCATTTATACTCAGATTATTATTCTGTTATACTCAGATCATGATTCTGTTATACTCAGATTATAATGCAATTGTACTCAGATTATAATTCTGTTATACATAGAATATAATTCTGTTGTACTCAGATTATAATTCTGTTATACTCAGATTATAATTCTGTTATACTCAGATCATGATTCTGTTATACTCAGATTATAATGCAATTATACTCAGATTATGATTCTGTTATGCTCAGATTACAATTCAATTATACTCAGACTATATTTCAGTTATACTCAGATTATAATTGTGTTATACAAAGAATATAATTCTGTTATACTCAGATTATGAATCTGTTATACTCAGATTATAATTCTGTTATACTCTGATTATGACTCCGTTATACTCAGACTCTATTTCAGTTATACTCAGATTATGGTTCTGTTATACTCAGACTATTTTTCAGTTATACTCAGATTATAATTCTGTTATACTTAGAATATAATTCTGTTATACTCAGATTATGATTCTGTTATACCCAAATTATAATTCTGTTATACTTAGATTACAATTCAATTATACCCAGATAATAATTCTGTTATACTCAGATTATAATTCTGTTATACTCAGATTATAATTCTGTTATACTCAGATTATAATTCAATTATGCCCAAATTATAATTCCGTTATACTTAGATTACAATTCAATTATACTCAGATCATAATTCTGTTATACTTAGATTATAATTCTGTTATACTCAGATTATAATTCTGTTATACTCAGATTATAATTCTGTTATACTCAGGTTATAATTCTGTTATACTCAGATTATAATTCTGTTATACTCAGATCATGATTCTGTTATACACAGATTATAATGCAATTATACTCAGATTATAATACAATTATACTCAGATTACAAATCTGTTATACTCAGATTATAATTCTGTTATACATGGAATATAATTCTGTTATACTCAGATTATAATTCTGTTATACTCAGATCATGATTCTGTTATACTTAGATTAGAAATCTGTTATACTCAGATTATAAATCTGTTATAATCAGATTATAATTCTGTTATACTCAGATCATAATTCTGTTCAGATTATAATTCTGTTATACTCAGATTATAATTCTGTTATACTCAGATTATAATTCTGTTATACTCAGATTATAATTCTGTTATACTCAGATCATGATTCTGTTATACTCAGATTATAATGCAATTATACTCAGATTATAACTCAGTTATACTTAGATAACAATTCAATTTTATTCAGATTATAATTCTGTTATACTTAGATTATAATTCTGTTATACTCAGATTATAATTCTGTTATACTCAGATCATAATTCTGTTATACTCAGATTATAATTCAGTTACACTCAGCTTACAATTCAGTCCTACTCTGATTATAATCCAGGTAAAGATTATAATTAAGTTATACTCCTACTCAGATTATAATTCTGTTATACATGGAATATAATTCTGTTATACTCAGATCATAATTCTGTTATACCCAGATTATAATTCTGTTATACTCAGATTATAATGCAATTATACTCCGATTATATTTCTGTTATACATAGAATATAATTCTGTTATACTCAGATAATAATTCTGTTATACTCAGATTATAATTCTTTTATACTCAGATTATAATTCTGTTATACTCTGATTATATTTCAGGTGTACTAAGATTATAATTCATTTATACATAGAATATAAATCTGTTATACTCAGATTATAATTCTGTTATACTCAGATTATAATTCTGTTATACTCAGATTATAATTCTGTTATACTCTGATTATAATTCAATTATACTCAGATTATAATTCTGTTATACTCAGATTATAATTCTGTTATACTCAGATAATAATTCTGTTATACTCAGATTATAATTCTTTTATACTCAGATTATAATTCTGTTATACCCAGTTAATAATTCTGTTATACTCAGATTATGATTCTGTTATACTCAGATCATAATTCTGTTATACTTAGATCATAATTCAATTGTACTCAGATTATAATTCTGTTATACTTAGATTATAATTCAATTATACTCTGATTATATTTCAGGTGTACTCAGATTATAATTCATTTATACATAGATCATAATTCTGTTATACTCAGATTATAATTCTGTTATACTTAGATTATAATTCAATTGTATTCAGATTATGATTCTGTTATACTCAGATTATAATTCTGTTATACTCAGATTATAATTCTGTTATACTCAGATTATAATTCTGTTATACTCAGATTATAATTCTGTTATACTCTGATTATAATTCAATTATACCCAGATTATAATTCTGTTATACTAAGATTATAATTCTGTTATACCCAGATTATAATTCTGTTATACTAAGATTATAATTCTGTTATACTCAGATGATAATTCTGTTATACTTATATTACAATTCAATTATACTCAGATTATAATTGTGTTATACTCAGATTATAATTCTGTTATACTCAGATCATGATTCTGTTATAGCCAGATTATAATGCAATTGTACTCAGAATATAATTCTGTTATACTTAGATAATAATTCTGTTATACTCAGATTATAATTCTGTTATACTCAGATTATAATTCTGTTTTACTCAGATTATAATTCTGTTACACTCAGATTATAATTCAGTTATACTCATACTCAGATTACAATTCTGTTATACTCAGATTATAATTCTGTTATACTCAGATTATAATTCATTTATACTCAGATTATTATTCTGTTATACTCAGATCATAATTCTGTTATACTCAGATTATAATTCAATTATACTCAGATTATAATTCTGTTATACATAGAATATAATTCTGTTATACTCAGATTATAATTCTGTTATACTCAGATTATAATTCTGTTATACTCAGATTATGATTCTGTTATACTCAGATTATAATGCAATTATACTCAGATTATAATTCTGTTATACTCAGATTATAATTCAATTATACTCAGATTATATTTCAGTTATACTCAGATTATAATTCTGTTATACTCAGATTATAATTCTGTTATACTCAGATTATAATTCTGTTATACTCAGATTATAATTCTGTTATACTCAGATTATGATTCCGTTATACTCAGACTATATTTCAGTTATACTCAGATTATAATTCTGTTATACTCAGATTATAATTCAGTTATACTCAGATTATAATTCTGTTATACTCAGAATATAATTCTGTTATACTCAGATTATAATTCTGTTATACTCAGATTATAATTCTGTTATACTTAGATTATAATTCAATTATACTCAGATAATAATTCTGTTATACTCAGATTATAATTCTGTTATACTCAGATTATAATTCTGTTATACTCAGATTATAATTCAATTATACTCAAATTATAATTCTGTTATACTCAGATTATAATTCAATTATACTCAGATTATAATTCTGTTATACTTAGATTATAATTCTGTTATACTCAGATTATAATTCTGTTATACTCAGATTATAATTCTGTTATACTCAGATTATAATTCTGTTATACTCAGATTATAATTCTGTTATACTCAGATCATGATTCTGTTATACTCAGATTATAATTCAATTATACTCAGATTATAATTCAATTATACTCAGATTATAATTCTGTTATACTCAGATTATAATTCTGTTATACATGGAATATAATTCTGTTATACTCAGATTATAATTCTGTTATACTCAGATTATAATTCTGTTATACTTAGATTATAAATCTGTTATACTCAGATTATAATTCTGTTATAATCAGATTATAATTCTGTTATACTCAGATTATAATTCTGTTATACTTAGATAATAATTCAATTTTACTCAGATTATAATTCTGTTATACTTAGATTATAATTCTGTTATACTCAGATTATAATTCTGTTATACTCAGATTATGATTCTGTTATACTCAGATTATAATTCAGTTATACTCAGATTATAATTCTGTTATACTCAGATTATAATTCAGTTATAAGATTATAATTAAGTTATACTCCTACTATAATTCTGTTATACTCAGAATATAATTCTGTTATACTCAGATTATAATTCTGTTTTACTCAGATTATAATTCAATTATACTCAGATTATAATTCTGTTATACTCAGATTATAATTCTGTTATACTCAGATTATAATTCTGTTATACTCAGATTATAATTCTGTTATACTCAGATTATAATTCAATTATACTCAGATTATAATTCTGTTATACATCAGAATATAATTCTGTTATACTCAGATTATAATTCTGTTATACTCAGATTATAATTCAATTATACTCAGATTATATTTCTGTTATACTAAGATTATAATTCTGTTATACTCAGATTATAATTCTGTTATACTTAGATTATAATTCAATTATACTCAGATTATAATTCTGTTATACTCAGATTATAATTCAATTATACTCAGATTATAATTCTGTTATACTCAGATTATAATTCTGTTATACTCAGATTATAATTCTGTTATACTCAGATTATAATTCTGTTATACTCAGATTATAATTCAATTATACTCAGATTATAATTCTGTTATACTCAGATTATAATTCTGTTATACTCAGATTATAATTCTGTTATACTCAGATTATAATTCTGTTATACTCAGATTATAATTCTGTTATACTCAGATTATAATTCTGTTATACTCAGATTATAATTCTGTTATACTCAGATTATAATTCTGTTATACTCAGATTATAATTCTGTTATACTCAGATTATAATTCTGTTATACTCAGATTATAATTCTGTTATACTCAGATTATAATTCTGTTATACTCAGATTATAATTCAATTATACTCAGATTATAATTCTGTTATACTTAGATAATAATTTATACTCAGATTATAATTCTGTTATACTCAGATTATAATTCTGTTATACTCAGATTATAATTCTGTTATACTCAGATTATAATTCAGTTATACTCATACTCAGATTATAATTCTGTTATACTCAGATTATAATTCTGTTATACTCAGATTATAATTCATTTATACTCAGATTATAATTCTGTTATACTCAGATTATAATTCTGTTATACTCAGATTATAATTCAATTATACTCAGATTATAATTCTGTTATACTCAGATTATAATTCTGTTATACTCAGATTATAATTCTGTTATACTCAGATTATAATTCTGTTATACTCAGATTATAATTCTGTTATACTCAGATTATAATTCAATTATACTCAGATTATAATTCTGTTATACTCAGATTATAATTCAATTATACTCAGATTATAATTCAGTTATACTCAGATTATAATTCTGTTATACTCAGATTATAATTCTGTTATACTCAGATTATAATTCTGTTATACTCAGATTATAATTCTGTTATACTCAGATTATAATTCGTTATACTCAGATTATATTTCAGTTATACTCAGATTATAATTCTGTTATACTCAGATTATAATTCTGTTATACTCAGATTATAATTCTGTTATACTCAGATTATAATTCTGTTATACTCAGATTATAATTCTGTTATACTCAGATTATAATTCTGTTATACTCAGATTATAATTCTGTTATACTCAGATTATAATTCTGTTATACTCAGATTATAATTCTGTTATACTCAGATTATAATTCTGTTATACTCATGATTATAATTCAATTATACTCAGATTATAATTCTGTTATACTAAGATTATAATTCATTTATACTCAGATTATAATTCTGTTATACTCAGATTATAATTCTGTTATACTCAGATTATAATTCTGTTATACTTAGATTATAATTCTGTTATACTCAGATTATAATTCTGTTATACTCAGATTATAATTCTGTTATACTCAGATTATAATTCTGTTATACTCAGATTATAATTCTGTTATACTCAGATTATAATTCTGTTATACTCAGATTATAATTCTGTTATACTCAGATTATAATTCTGTTATACTCAGATTATAATTCAATTATACTCAGATTATAATTCAATTATACTCAGATTATAATTCTGTTATACTCAGATTATAATTCTGTTATACTCGGATTATAATTCTGTTATACTCAGATTATAATTCTGTTATACTCAGATTATAATTCTGTTATACTCAGATTATAATTCTGTTATACTCAGATTATAATTCAGTTATACTCAGATTATAATTCAGTTAAAGATTATAATTAAGTTATACTCCTACTCAGATTATAATTCTGTTATACTCAGATTATAATTCTGTTATACTCAGATTATAATTCTGTTATACTCAGATTATAATTCTGTTATACTCAGATTATAATTCATTATACTCAGATTATAATTCTGTTATACTCAGATTATAATTCTGTTATACTCAGATTATAATTCTGTTATACTCAGATTATAATTCTGTTATACTCAGATTATAATTCAGTTATACTCAGATTATAATTCTGTTATACTCAGAATATAAATCTGTTATACTCAGATTATAATTCTGTTATACTCAGATTATAATTCTGTTATACTCAGATTATAATTCTGTTATACTCAGATTATAATTCAATTATACTCAGATTATAATTCTGTTATACTCAGATTATAATTCTGTTATACTCAGATTATAATTCTGTTATACTCAGATTATAATTCTTTTATACTCAGATTATAATTCTGTTATACTCAGATTATAATTCTGTTATACTCAGATTATAATTCTGTTATACTCAGATTATAATTCTGTTATACTCAGATTATAATTCTGTTATACTCAGATTATAATTCTGTTATACTCAGATTATAATTCAATTATACTCAGATTATAATTCTGTTATACTCAGATTATAATTCTGTTATACTCAGATTATAATTCTGTTATACTCAGATTATAATTCTGTTATACTCAGATTATAATTCTGTTATACTCAGATTATAATTCAATTATACTCAGATTATAATTCTGTTATACTCAGATTATAATTCTGTTATACTCAGATTATAATTCTGTTATACTCAGATTATAATTCTGTTATACTCAGATTATAATTCTGTTATACCTAGATTATAATTCAATTATACTCAGATTATAATTCTGTTATACTCAGATTATAATTCTGTTATACTCAGATTATAATTCTGTTATACTCAGATTATAATTCAATTATACTCAGATTATAATTCTGTTATACTCAGATTATAATTCTGTTATACTCAGATTATAATTCTGTTATACTCAGATTATAATTCTGTTATACTCAGATTATAATTCTGTTATACTCAGATTATAATTCAGTTATACTCATACTCAGATTATAATTCTGTTATACTCAGATTATAATTCTGTTATACTCAGATTATAATTCTGTTATACTCAGATTATAATTCTGTTATACTCAGATTATAATTCAATTATACTCAGATTATAATTCTGTTATACTCAGATTATAATTCTGTTATACTCAGATTATAATTCTGTTATACTCAGATTATAATCCTGTTATACTCAGATTATAATTCTGTTATACTCAGATTATAATTCTGTTATACTCAGATTATAATTCTGTTATACTCAGATTATAATTCTGTTATACTCAGATTATAATTCAGTTATACTCAGATTATAATTCTGTTATACTCAGATTATAATTCTGTTATACTCAGATTATAATTCTGTTATACTCAGATTATAATTCTGTTATACTCAGATTATAATTCAATTATACTCAGATAATAATTCTGTTATACTCAGATTATAATTCTGTTATACTCAGATTATGATTATAATTCAATTATACTCAGATTATAATTCTGTTATACTCAGATTATAATTCAGTTATACTCAGATTATAATTCTGTTATACTCAGATTATAATTCTGTTATACTCAGATTATAATTCTGTTATACTCAGATTATAATTCTGTTATACTCAGATTATAATTCTGTTATACTCAGATTATAATTCTGTTATACTCAGATTATAATTCTGTTATACTCAGATTATAATTCTGTTATACTCAGATTATAATTCTGTTATACTCAGATTATAATTCTGTTATACTCAGATTATAATTCTGTTATACTCAGATTATAATTCATTATACTCAGATTATAATTCAATTATACTCAGATTATAATTCTGTTATACTCAGATTATAATTCTGTTATACTCAGATTATAATTCTGTTATACTCAGATTATAATTCTGTTATACTCAGATTATAATTCTGTTATACTCAGATTATAATTCAGTTATACTCAGATTATAATTCTGTTATACTCAGATTATAATTCTGTTATAAGATTATAATTAAGTTATATACTCAGATTATAATTCTGTTATACTCAGATTATAATTCTGTTATACTCAGATTATAATTCTGTTATACTCAGATTATAATTCTGTTATACTCAGATTATAATTCAATTATACTCAGATTATAATTCTGTTATACTCAGATTATAATTCTGTTATACTCAGATTATAATTCTGTTATACTCAGATTATAATTCTGTTATACTCAGATTATATTTCAGTTATACTCAGATTATAATTCTGTTATACTCAGATTATAATTCTGTTATACTCAGATTATAATTCTGTTATACTCAGATTATAATTCTGTTATACTCAGATTATAATTCTGTTATACTCAGATTATAATTCAATTATACTCAGATTATAATTCTGTTATACTCAGATTATAATTCTGTTATACTCAGATTATAATTCTGTTATACTCAGATTATAATTCTGTTATACTCAGATTATAATTCTGTTATACTCAGATTATAATTCTGTTATACTCAGATTATAATTCTGTTATACTCAGATTATAATTCTTTATACTCAGATTATAATTCTGTTATACTCAGATTATAATTCTGTTATACTCAGATTATAATTCTGTTATACTCAGATTATAATTCTGTTATACTCAGATTATAATTCTGTTATACTCAGATTATAATTCTGTTATACTCAGATTATAATTCTGTTATACTCAGATTATAATTCTGTTATACTCAGATTATAATTCAATTATACTCAGATTATAATTCTGTTATACTCAGATTATAATTCTGTTATACTCAGATTATAATTCTGTTATACTCAGATTATAATTCTGTTATACTCAGATTATAATTCTGTTATACTCAGATTATAATTCAATTATACTCAGATTATAATTCTGTTATACTCAGATTATAATTCTGTTATACTCAGATTATAATTCTGTTATACTCAGATTATAATTCTGTTATACTCAGATTATAATTCTGTTATACTCAGATTATAATTCTGTTATACTCAGATTATAATTCTGTTATACTCAGATTATAATTCTGTTATACTCAGATTATAATTCTGTTATACTCAGATTATAATTCTACTATACTCAGATTATAATTCTGTTATACTCAGATTATAATTCTGTTATACTCAGATTATAATTCTGTTATACTCAGATTATAATTCTGTTATACTCAGATTATAATTCTGTTATACTCAGATTATAATTCAGTTATACTCAGATTATAATTCTGTTATACTCAGATTATAATTCTGTTATACTCAGATTATAATTCTGTTATACTCAGATTATAATTCTGTTATACTCAGATTATAATTCTGTTATACTCAGATTATAATTCTGTTATACTCAGATTATAATTCTGTTATACTCAGATTATAATTCTGTTATACTCAGATTATAATTCTGTTATACTCAGATTATAATTCTGTTATACTCAGATTATAATTCTGTTATACTCAGATTATAATTCTGTTATACTCAGATTATAATTCTGTTATACTCAGATTATAATTCTGTTATACTCAGATTATAATTCTGTTATACTCAGTTAGATTATAATTCGTTATACTCTAGATTATAATTCAGTTATACTCAGATTATAATTCTGTTATACTCAGATTATAATTCTGTTATACTCAGATTATAATTCTGTTATACTCAGATTATAATTCTGTTATACTCAGATTATAATTCTGTTATACTCAGATTATAATTCTGTTATACTCAGATTATAATTCAATTATACTCAGATTATAATTCTGTTATACTCAGATTATAATTCTGTTATACTCAGATTATAATTCTGTTATACTCAGATTATAATTCTGTTATACTCAGATTATAATTCTGTTATACTCAGATTATAATTCTGTTATACTCAGATTATAATTCTGTTATACTCAGATTATAATTCAATTATACTCAGATTATAATTCAATTATACTCAGATTATAATTCTGTTATACTCAGATTATAATTCTGTTATACTCAGAATATAATTCTGTTATACTCAGATTATAATTCTGTTATACTCAGATTATAATTCTGTTATACTCAGATTATAATTCTGTTATACTCAGATTATAATTCTGTTATACTCAGATTATAATTCTGTTATACTCAGATTATAATTCTGTTATACTCAGATTATAATTCAATTATACTCAGATTATAATTCTGTTATACTCAGATTATAATTCTGTTATACTCAGATTATAATTCTGTTATACTCAGATTATAATTCTGTTATACTCAGATTATAATTCAGTTATACTCAGATTATAATTCTGTTATACTCAGATTATAATTCTGTTATAAGATTATAATTAAGTTATATACTCAGATTATAATTCTGTTATACTCAGATTATAATTCTGTTATACTCAGATTATAATTCTGTTATACTCAGATTATAATTCTGTTATACTCAGATTATAATTCTGTTATACTCAGATTATAATTCTGTTATACTCAGATTATAATTCTGTTATACTCAGATTATAATTCTGTTATACTCAGATTATAATTCAATTATACTCAGATTATAATTCTGTTATACACAGATTATAATTCTGTTATACTCAGATTATAATTCTGTTATACTCAGATTATAATTCTGTTATACTCAGATTATAATTCAGTTATACTCAGATTATAATTCTTTATACTCAGATTATAATTCTGTTATACTCAGATTATAATTCTGTTATACTCAGATTATAATTCTGTTATACTCAGATTATAATTCTGTTATACTCAGATTATAATTCAATTATACTCAGATTATAATTCTGTTATACTCAGATTATAATTCTGTTATACTCAGATTATAATTCTGTTATACTCAGATTATAATTCTGTTATACTCAGATTATAATTCTGTTATACTCAGATTATAATTCTGTTATACTCAGATTATAATTCTGTTATACTCAGATTATAATTCTGTTATACTCAGATTATAATTCAATTATACTCAGATTATAATTCTGTTATACTCAGATTATAATTCTGTTATACAGATTATAATTCTGTTATACTCAGATTATAATTCTGTTATACTTAGATTATAATTCAATTATACTCAGATTATAATTCTGTTATACTCAGATTATAATTCTGTTATACTCAGATTATAATTCTGTTATACTCAGATTATAATTCTGTTATACTCAGATTATAATTCTGTTATACTCAGATTATAATTCTGTTATACTCAGATTATAATTCTGTTATACTCAGATTATAATTCTGTTATACTCAGATTATAATTCTGTTATACTCAGATTATAATTCTGTTATACTCAGATTATAATTCTGTTATACTCAGATTATAATTCTGTTATACTCAGATTATAATTCTGTTATACTCAGATTATAATTCTGTTATACTCAGATTATAATTCTGTTATACTCAGATTATAATTCTGTTATACTCAGATTATAATTCTGTTATACTCAGATTATAATTCTGTTATACTCAGATTATAATTCTGTTATACTCAGATTATAATTCTGTTATACTCAGATTATAATTCTGTTATACTCAGATTATAATTCTGTTATACTCAGATTATAATTCTGTTATACTCAGATTATAATTCTGTTATACTCAGATTATAATTCTGTTATACTCAGATTATAATTCTGTTATACTCAGATTATAATTCAATTATACTCAGATTATAATTCTGTTATACTCAGATTATAATTCTGTTATACTCAGATTATAATTCTGTTATACTCAGATTATAATTCTGTTATACTCAGATTATAATTCTGTTATACTCAGATTATAATTCTGTTATACTCAGATTATAATTCTGTTATACTCAGATTATAATTCTGTTATACTCAGATTATAATTCTGTTATACTCAGATTATAATTCTGTTATACTCAGATTATAATTCAATTATACTCAGATTATAATTCTGTTATACTCAGATTATAATTCTGTTATACTCAGATTATAATTCTGTTATACTCAGATTATAATTCTGTTATACTCAGATTATAATTCTGTTATACTCAGATTATAATTCTGTTATACTCAGATTATAATTCTGTTATACTCAGATTATAATTCTGTTATACTCAGATTATAATTCTGTTATACTCAGATTATAATTCTGTTATACTCAGATTATAATTCTGTTATACTCAGATTATAATTCTGTTATACTCAGATTATAATTCTGTTATACTCAGATTATAATTCTGTTATACTCAGATTATAATTCTGTTATACTCAGATTATAATTCTGTTATACTCAGATTATAATTCTGTTATACTCAGATTATAATTCTGTTATACTCAGATTATAATTCTGTTATACTCAGATTATAATTATGTTATACTCAGATTATAATTCTGTTATACTCAGATTATAATTCTGTTATACTCAGATTATAATTCTGTTATACTCAGATTATAATTCTGTTATACTCAGATTATAATTCTGTTATACTCAGATTATAATTCTGTTATACTCAGATTATTTGTCAGTTAATTCTGTTATACTCAGATTATAATTCTGTTATACTCAGATTATAATTCTGTTATACTCAGATTATAATTCTGTTATACTCAGATTATAATTCTGTTATACTCAGATTATAATTCTGTTATACTCAGATTATAATTCTGTTATACTCAGATTATAATTCTGTTATACTCAGATTATAATTCAATTATACTCAGATTATAATTCTGTTATACTCAGATTATAATTCTGTTATACTCAGATTATAATTCTGTTATACTCAGATTATAATTCTGTTATACTCAGATTATAATTCTGTTATACTCAGATTATAATTCTGTTATACTCAGATTATAATTCTGTTATACTCAGATTATAATTCTGTTATACTCAGATTATAATTCTGTTATACTCAGATTATAATTCTGTTATACTCAGATTATAATTCTGTTATACTCAGATTATAATTCTGTTATACTCAGATTATAATTCTGTTATACTCAGATTATAATTCTGTTATACTCAGATTATAATTCTGTTATACTCAGATTATAATTCTGTTATACTCAGATTATAATTCTGTTATACTCAGATTATAATTCTGTTATACTCAGATTATAATTCAATTATACTCAGATTATAATTCTGTTATACTCAGATTATAATTCTGTTATACTTAGATTATAATTCAATTATACTCAGATTATAATTCTGTTATACTCAGATTATAATTCTGTTATACTCAGATTATAATTCTGTTATACTCAGATTATAATTCTGTTATACTCAGATTATAATTCTGTTATACTCAGATTATAATTCTGTTATACTCAGATTATAATTCTGTTATACTCAGATTATAATTCTGTTATACTCAGATTATAATTCTGTTATACTCAGATTATAATTCTGTTATACTCAGATTATAATTCTGTTATACTCAGATTATAATTCTGTTATACTCAGATTATAATTCTGTTATACTCAGATTATAATTCTGTTATACTCAGATTATAATTCTTTATACTCAGATTATAATTCTGTTATACTCAGATTATAATTCTGTTATACTCAGATTATAATTCTGTTATACTCAGATTATAATTCTGTTATACTCAGATTATAATTCTGTTATACTCAGATTATAATTCTGTTATACTCAGATTATAATTCTGTTATACTCAGATTATAATTCTGTTATACTCAGATTATAATTCTGTTATACTCAGATTATAATTCTGTTATACTCAGATTATAATTCTGTTATACTCAGATTATAATTCTGTTATACTCAGATTATAATTCTGTTATACTCAGATTATAATTCTGTTATACTCAGATTATAATTCTGTTATACTCAGATTATAATTCTGTTATACTCAGATTATAATTCTGTTATACTCAGATTATAATTCTGTTATACTCAGATTATAATTCTGTTATACTCAGATTATAATTCAGTTATACTCAGATTATAATTCTGTTATACTCAGATTATAATTCTGTTATACTCAGATTATAATTCTGTTATACTCAGATTATAATTCAATTATACTCAGATTATAATTCTGTTATACTCAGATTATAATTCTGTTATACTCAGATTATAATTCTGTTATACTCAGATTATAATTCTGTTATACTCAGATTATAATTCTGTTATACTCAGATTATAATTCTGTTATACTCAGATTATAATTCTGTTATACTCAGATTATAATTCAGTTATACTCATACTCAGATTATAATTCTGTTATACTCAGATTATAATTCTGTTATACTCAGATTATAATTCTGTTATACTCAGATTATAATTCTGTTATACTCAGATTATAATTCTGTTATACTCAGATTATAATTCTGTTATACTCAGATTATAATTCTGTTATACTCAGATTATAATTCTGTTATACTCAGATTATAATTCTTTATACTCAGATTATAATTCTGTTATACTCAGATTATAATTCTGTTATACTCAGATTATAATTCTGTTATACTCAGATTATAATTCTGTTATACTCAGATTATAATTCTGTTATACTCAGATTATAATTCTGTTATACTCAGATTATAATTCTGTTATACTCAGATTATAATTCTGTTATACTCAGATTATAATTCTGTTATACTCAGATTATAATTCTGTTATACTCAGATTATAATTCTGTTATACTCAGATTATAATTCTGTTATACTCAGATTATAATTCTGTTATACTCAGATTATAATTCTGTTATACTCAGATTATAATTCTGTTATACTCAGATTATAATTCTGTTATACTCAGATTATAATTCTGTTATACTCAGATTATAATTCTGTTATACTCAGATTATAATTCTGTTATACTCAGATTATAATTCTGTTATACTCAGATTATAATTCTGTTATACTCAGATTATAATTCTGTTATACTCAGATTATAATTCTGTTATACTCAGATTATAATTCTGTTATACTCAGATTATAATTCTGTTATACTCAGATTATAATTCTGTTATACTCAGATTATAATTCTGTTATACTCAGATTATAATTCTGTTATACTCAGATTATAATTCTGTTATACTCAGATTATAATTCTGTTATACTCAGATTATAATTCTGTTATACTCAGATTATAATTCTGTTATACTCAGATTATAATTCTGTTATACTCAGATTATAATTCTGTTATACTCAGATTATAATTCTGTTATACTCAGATTATAATTCTGTTATACTCAGATTATAATTCTGTTATACTCAGATTATAATTC
Source organism: Brugia pahangi (assembly GCA_012070555.1). NCBI lineage: Eukaryota > Metazoa > Nematoda > Chromadorea > Rhabditida > Onchocercidae > Brugia > Brugia pahangi. The sequence continues at coordinate 218,197 of JAAVKF010000056.1, read as the reverse complement.
TGTTATACTCAGATTATAATTCTGTTATACTCAGATTATAATTCTGTTATACTCAGATTATAATTCAATTATACTCAGATTATAATTCTGTTATACTCAGATTATAATTCTGTTATACTCAGATTATAATTCTGTTATACTCAGATTATAATTCTGTTATACTCAGATTATAATTCTGTTATACTCAGATTATAATTCTGTTATACTCAGATTATAATTCTGTTATACTCAGATTATAATTCTGTTATACTCAGATTATAATTCTGTTATACTCAGATTATAATTCTGTTATACTCAGATTATAATTCTGTTATACTCAGATTATAATTCTGTTATACTCAGATTATAATTCTGTTATACTCAGATTATAATTCTGTTATACTCAGATTATAATTCTGTTATACTCAGATTATAATTCTGTTATACTCAGATTATAATTCTGTTATATACTCAGATTATAATTCTGTTATACTCAGATTATAATTCTGTTATACTCAGATTATAATTCTGTTATACTCAGATTATAATTCTGTTATACTCAGATTATAATTCTGTTATACTCAGATTATAATTCTGTTATACTCAGATTATAATTCTGTTATACTCAGATTATAATTCTGTTATACTCAGATTATAATTCTGTTATACTCAGATTATAATTCTGTTATACTCAGATTATAATTCTGTTATACTCAGATTATAATTCTGTTATACTCAGATTATAATTCTGTTATACTCAGATTATAATTCAGTTATACTCAGATTATAATTCTGTTAAAGATTATAATTAAGTTATACTCCTACTCAGATTATAATTCTGTTATACTCAGATTATAATTCTGTTATACTCAGATTATAATTCTGTTATACTCAGATTATAATTCTGTTATACTCAGATTATAATTCTGTTATACTCAGATTATAATTCTGTTATACTCAGATTATAATTCTGTTATACTCAGATTATAATTCTGTTATACTCAGATTATAATTCTGTTATACTCAGATTATAATTCTGTTATACTCAGATTATAATTCTGTTATACTCAGATTATAATTCTGTTATACTCAGATTATAATTCTGTTATACTCAGATTATAATTCTGTTATACTCAGATTATAATTCTGTTATACTCAGATTATAATTCTGTTATACTCAGATTATAATTCTGTTATACTCAGATTATAATTCTGTTATACTCAGATTATAATTCTGTTATACTCAGATTATAATTCTGTTATACTCAGATTATAATTCTGTTATACTCAGATTATAATTCTGTTATACTCAGATTATAATTCTGTTATACTCAGATTATAATTCAATTATACTCAGATTATAATTCTGTTATACTCAGATTATAATTCTGTTATACTCAGATTATAATTCTGTTATACTCAGATTATAATTCTGTTATACTCAGATTATAATTCTGTTATACTCAGATTATAATTCTGTTATACTCAGATTATAATTCTGTTATACTCAGATTATAATTCTGTTATACTCAGATTATAATTCTGTTATACTCAGATTATAATTCTGTTATACTCAGATTATAATTCTGTTATACTCAGATTATAATTCTGTTATACTCAGATTATAATTCAATTATACTCAGATTATAATTCTGTTATACTCAGATTATAATTCTGTTATACTCAGATTATAATTCAGTTATACTCAGATTATAATTCTGTTATACTCAGATTATAATTCTGTTATACTCAGATTATAATTCTGTTATACTCAGATTATAATTCTGTTATACTCAGATTATAATTCTGTTATACTCAGATTATAATTCTGTTATACTCAGATTATAATTCTGTTATACTCAGATTATAATTCTGTTATACTCAGATTATAATTCTGTTATACTCAGATTATAATTCTGTTATACTCAGATTATAATTCTGTTATACTCAGATTATAATTCTGTTATACTCAGATTATAATTCTGTTATACTCAGATTATAATTCTGTTATACTCAGATTATAATTCTGTTATACTCAGATTATAATTCTGTTATACTCAGATTATAATTCTGTTATACTCAGATTATAATTCTGTTATACTCAGATTATAATTCAGTTATACTCAGATTATAATTCTGTTATACTCAGATTAATTAGTTATACTCAGATTATAATTCTGTTATACTCAGATTATAATTCTGTTATACTCAGATTATAATTCTGTTATACTCAGATTATAATTCTGTTATACTCAGATTATAATTCTGTTATACTCAGATTATAATTCTGTTATACTCAGATTATAATTCTGTTATACTCAGATTATAATTCTGTTATACTCAGATTATAATTCAATTATACTCAGATTATAATTCTGTTATACTCAGATTATAATTCTGTTATACTCAGATTATAATTCTGTTATACTCAGATTATAATTCAATTATACTCAGATTATAATTCTGTTATACTCAGATTATAATTCTGTTATACTCAGATTATAATTCTGTTATACTCAGATTATAATTCTGTTATACTCAGATTATAATTCTGTTATACTCAGATTATAATTCTGTTATACTCAGATTATAATTCTGTTATACTCAGATTATAATTCTGTTATACTCAGATTATAATTCTGTTATACTCAGATTATAATTCTGTTATACTCAGATTATAATTCTGTTATACTCAGATTATAATTCTGTTATACTCAGATTATAATTCTGTTATACTCAGATTATAATTCTGTTATACTCAGATTATAATTCAATTATACTCAGATTATAATTCTGTTATACTCAGATTATAATTCTGTTATACTCAGATTATAATTCTGTTATACTCAGATTATAATTCTGTTATACTCAGATTATAATTCTGTTATACTCAGATTATAATTCTGTTATACTCAGATTATAATTCTGTTATACTCAGATTATAATTCTGTTATACTCAGATTATAATTCTGTTATACTCAGATTATAATTCTGTTATACTCAGATTATAATTCTGTTATACTCAGATTATAATTCTGTTATACTCAGATTATAATTCTGTTATACTCAGATTATAATTCTGTTATACTCAGATTATAATTCTGTTATACTCAGATTATAATTCTGTTATACTCAGATTATAATTCTGTTATACTCAGATTATAATTCTGTTATACTCAGATTATAATTCTGTTATACTCAGATTATAATTCTGTTATACTCAGATTATAATTCTGTTATACTCAGATTATAATTCTGTTATACTCAGATTATAATTCAATTATACTCAGATTATAATTCTGTTATACTCAGATTATAATTCTGTTATACTCAGATTATAATTCTGTTATACTCAGATTATAATTCTGTTATACTCAGATTATAATTCTGTTATACTCAGATTATAATTCTGTTATACTCAGATTATAATTCTGTTATACTCAGATTATAATTCTGTTATACTCAGATTATAATTCTGTTATACTCAGATTATAATTCTGTTATACTCAGATTATAATTCTGTTATACTCAGATTATAATTCTGTTATACTCAGATTATAATTCTGTTATACTCAGATTATAATTCTGTTATACTCAGATTATAATTCTGTTATACTCAGATTATAATTCTGTTATACTCAGATTATAATTCTGTTATACTCAGATTATAATTCTGTTATACTCAGATTATAATTCTGTTATACTCAGATTATAATTCTGTTATACTCAGATTATAATTCTGTTATACTCAGATTATAATTCAATTATACTCAGATTATAATTCTGTTATACTCAGATTATAATTCTGTTATACTCAGATTATAATTCTGTTATACTCAGATTATAATTCTGTTATACTCAGATTATAATTCTGTTATACTCAGATTATAATTCTGTTATACTCAGATTATAATTCTGTTATACTCAGATTATAATTCTGTTATACTCAGATTATAATTCTGTTATACTCAGATTATAATTCTGTTATACTCAGATTATAATTCTGTTATACTCAGATTATAATTCTGTTATACTCAGATTATAATTCTGTTATACTCAGATTATAATTCTGTTATACTCAGATTATAATTCTGTTATACTCAGATTATAATTCTGTTATACTCAGATTATAATTCTGTTATACTCAGATTATAATTCTGTTATACTCAGATTATAATTCAATTATACTCAGATTATAATTCTGTTATACTCAGATTATAATTCTGTTATACTCAGATTATAATTCTGTTATACTCAGATTATAATTCTGTTATACTCAGATTATAATTCTGTTATACTCAGATTATAATTCTGTTATACTCAGATTATAATTCAATTATACTCAGATTATAATTCTGTTATACTCAGATTATAATTCTGTTATACTCAGATTATAATTCTGTTATACTCAGATTATAATTCTGTTATACTCAGATTATAATTCTGTTATACTCAGATTATAATTCTGTTATACTCAGATTATAATTCTGTTATACTCAGATTATAATTCTGTTATACTCAGATTATAATTCTGTTATACTCAGATTATAATTCTGTTATACTCAGATTATAATTCTGTTATACTCAGATTATAATTCTGTTATACTCAGATTATAATTCTGTTATACTCAGATTATAATTCTGTTATACTCAGATTATAATTCTGTTATACTCAGATTATAATTCTGTTATACTCAGATTATAATTCTGTTATACTCAGATTATAATTCTGTTATACTCAGATTATAATTCTGTTATACTCAGATTATAATTCTGTTATACTCAGATTATAATTCTGTTATACTCAGATTATTAATTTATACTCAGATTATAATTCTGTTATACTCAGATTATAATTCTGTTATACTCAGATTATAATTCTGTTATACTCAGATTATAATTCTGTTATACTCAGATTATAATTCTGTTATACTCAGATTATAATTCTGTTATACTCAGATTATAATTCTGTTATACTCAGATTATAATTCTGTTATACTCAGATTATAATTCTGTTATACTCAGATTATAATTCTGTTATACTCAGATTATAATTCTGTTATACTCAGATTATAATTCTGTTATACTCAGATTATAATTCTGTTATACTCAGATTATAATTCTGTTATACTCAGATTATAATTCTGTTATACTCAGATTATAATTCTGTTATACTCAGATTATAATTCTGTTATACTCAGATTATAATTCTGTTATACTCAGATTATAATTCTGTTATACTCAGATTATAATTCTGTTATACTCAGATTATAATTCTGTTATACTCAGATTATAATTCTGTTATACTCAGATTATAATTCTGTTATACTCAGATTATAATTCTGTTATACTCAGATTATAATTCTGTTATACTCAGATTATAATTCTGTTATACTCAGATTATAATTCTGTTATACTCAGATTATAATTCTGTTATACTCAGATTATAATTCTGTTATACTCAGATTATAATTCTGTTATACTCAGATTATAATTCTGTTATACTCAGATTATAATTCTGTTATACTCAGATTATAATTCTGTTATACTCAGATTATAATTCTGTTATACTCAGATTATAATTCTGTTATACTCAGATTATAATTCTGTTATACTCAGATTATAATTCTGTTATACTCAGATTATAATTCTGTTATACTCAGATTATAATTCTGTTATACTCAGATTATAATTCTGTTATACTCAGATTATAATTCTGTTATACTCAGATTATAATTCTGTTATACTCAGATTATAATTCTGTTATACTCAGATTATAATTCTGTTATACTCAGATTATAATTCTGTTATACTCAGATTATAATTCTGTTATACTCAGATTATAATTCTGTTATACTCAGATTATAATTCTGTTATACTCAGATTATAATTCTGTTATACTCAGATTATAATTCTGTTATACTCAGATTATAATTCTGTTATACTCAGATTATAATTCTGTATACTAGATTATAATTCTGTTATACTCAGATTATAATTCTGTTATACTCAGATTATAATTCTGTTATACTCAGATTATAATTCTGTTATACTCAGATTATAATTCTGTTATACTCAGATTATAATTCTGTTATACTCAGATTATAATTCTGTTATACTCAGATTATAATTCTGTTATACTCAGATTATAATTCTGTTATACTCAGATTATAATTCTGTTATACTCAGATTATAATTCTGTTATACTCAGATTATAATTCTGTTATACTCAATTCAGATTATAATTCAGTTATATACTCAGATTATAATTCTGTTATACTCAGATTATAATTCTGTTATACTCAGATTATAATTCTGTTATACTCAGATTATAATTCTGTTATACTCAGATTATAATTCTGTTATACTCAGATTATAATTCTGTTATACTCAGATTATAATTCTGTTATACTCAGATTATAATTCTGTTATACTCAGATTATAATTCTGTTATACTCAGATTATAATTCTGTTATACTCAGATTATAATTCTGTTATACTCAGATTATAATTCTGTTATACTCAGATTATAATTCTGTTATACTCAGATTATAATTCTGTTATACTCAGATTATAATTCTGTTATACTCAGATTATAATTCTGTTATACTCAGATTATAATTCTGTTATACTCAGATTATAATTCTGTTATACTCAGATTATAATTCTGTTATACTCAGATTATAATTCTGTTATACTCAGATTATAATTCTGTTATACTCAGATTATAATTCTGTTATACTCAGATTATAATTCTGTTATACTCAGATTATAATTCAATTATACTCAGATTATAATTCTGTTATACTCAGATTATAATTCTGTTATACTCAGATTATAATTCTGTTATACTCAGATTATAATTCTGTTATACTCAGATTATAATTCTGTTATACTCAGATTATAATTCTGTTATACTCAGATTATAATTCTGTTATACTCAGATTATAATTCTGTTATACTCAGATTATAATTCTGTTATACTCAGATTATAATTCTGTTATACTCAGATTATAATTCTGTTATACTCAGATTATAATTCTGTTATACTCAGATTATAATTCTGTTATACTCAGATTATAATTCTGTTATACTCAGATTATAATTCTGTTATACTCAGATTATAATTCTGTTATACTCAGATTATAATTCTGTTATACTCAGATTATAATTCTGTTATACTCAGATTATAATTCTGTTATACTCAGATTATAATTCTGTTATACTCAGATTATAATTCTGTTATACTCAGATTATAATTCTGTTATACTCAGATTATAATTCTGTTATACTCAGATTATAATTCTGTTATACTCAGATTATAATTCTGTTATACTCAGATTATAATTCAATTATACTCAGATTATAATTCTGTTATACTCAGATTATAATTCTGTTATACTCAGATTATAATTCTGTTATACTCAGATTATAATTCTGTTATACTCAGATTATAATTCTGTTATACTCAGATTATAATTCTGTTATACTCAGATTATAATTCTGTTATACTCAATTATAATTCTGTTATACTCAGATTATAATTCTGTTATACTCAGATTATAATTCTGTTATACTCAGATTATAATTCTGTTATACTCAGATTATAATTCTGTTATACTCAGATTATAATTCTGTTATACTCAGATTATAATTCTGTTATACTCAGATTATAATTCTGTTATACTCAGATTATAATTCTGTTATACTCAGATTATAATTCTGTTATACTCAGATTATAATTCTGTTATACTCAGATTATAATTCTGTTATACTCAGATTATAATTCTGTTATACTCAGATTATAATTCTGTTATACTCAGATTATAATTCTGTTATACTCAGATTATAATTCTGTTATACTCAGATTATAATTCTGTTATACTCAGATTATAATTCTGTTATACTCAGATTATAATTCTGTTATACTCAGATTATAATTCTGTTATACTCAGATTATAATTCAATTATACTCAGATTATAATTCTGTTATACTCAGATTATAATTCTGTTATACTCAGATTATAATTCTGTTATACTCAGATTATAATTCTGTTATACTCAGATTATAATTCTGTTATACTCAGATTATAATTCTGTTATACTCAGATTATAATTCTGTTATACTCAGATTATAATTCTGTTATACTCAGATTATAATTCTGTTATACTCAGATTATAATTCTGTTATACTCAGATTATAATTCTGTTATACTCAGATTATAATTCTGTTATACTCAGATTATAATTCTGTTATACTCAGATTATAATTCTGTTATACTCAGATTATAATTCTGTTATACTCAGATTATAATTCTGTTATACTCAGATTATAATTCTGTTATACTCAGATTATAATTCTGTTATACTCAGATTATAATTCTGTTATACTCAGATTATAATTCTGTTATACTCAGATTATAATTCTGTTATACTCAGATTATAATTCTGTTATACTCAGATTATAATTCTGTTATACTCAGATTATAATTCTGTTATACTCAGATTATAATTCTGTTATACTCAGATTATAATTCTGTTATACTCAGATTATAATTCTGTTATACTCAGATTATAATTCTGTTATACTCAGATTATAATTCTGTTATACTCAGATTATAATTCTGTTATACTCAGATTATAATTCTGTTATACTCAGATTATAATTCTGTTATACTCAGATTATAATTCTGTTATACTCAGATTATAATTCTGTTATACTCAGATTATAATTCTGTTATACTCAGATTATAATTCTGTTATACTCAGATTATAATTCTGTTATACTCAGATTATAATTCTGTTATACTCAGATTATAATTCTGTTATACTCAGATTATAATTCAGTTATACTCAGATTATAATTCTGTTATACTCAGATTATAATTCTGTTATACTCAGATTATAATTCTGTTATACTCAGATTATAATTCTGTTATACTCAGATTATAATTCTGTTATACTCAGATTATAATTCTGTTATACTCAGATTATAATTCTGTTATACTCAGATTATAATTCTGTTATACTCAGATTATAATTCTGTTATACTCAGATTATAATTCTGTTATACTCAGATTATAATTCTGTTATACTCAGATTATAATTCTGTTATACTCAGATTATAATTCTGTTATACTCAGATTATAATTCTGTTATACTCAGATTATAATTCTGTTATACTCAGATTATAATTCTGTTATACTCAGATTATAATTCTGTTATACTCAGATTATAATTCTGTTATACTCAGATTATAATTCTGTTATACTCAGATTATAATTCTGTTATACTCAGATTATAATTCTGTTATACTCAGATTATAATTCTGTTATACTCAGATTATAATTCTGTTATACTCAGATTATAATTCTGTTATACTCAGATTATAATTCAGTTATACTCAGATTATAATTCTGTTATACTCAGATTATAATTCTGTTATACTCAGATTATAATTCTGTTATACTCAGATTATAATTCTGTTATACTCAGATTATAATTCTGTTATACTCAGATTATAATTCTGTTATACTCAGATTATAATTCTGTTATACTCAGATTATAATTCTGTTATACTCAGATTATAATTCTGTTATACTCAGATTATAATTCTGTTATACTCAGATTATAATTCTGTTATACTCAGATTATAATTCTGTTATACTCAGATTATAATTCTGTTATACTCAGATTATAATTCTGTTATACTCAGATTATAATTCTGTTATACTCAGATTATAATTCTGTTATACTCAGATTATAATTCTGTTATACTCAGATTATAATTCTGTTATACTCAGATTATAATTCTGTTATACTCAGATTATAATTCTGTTATACTCAGATTATAATTCTGTTATACTCAGATTATAATTCTATTATACTCAGATTATAATTCTGTTATACTCAGATTATAATTCTGTTATACTCAGATTATAATTCTGTTATACTCAGATTATAATTCTGTTATACTCAGATTATAATTCTGTTATACTCAGATTATAATTCTGTTATACTCAGATTATAATTCTGTTATACTCAGATTATAATTCTGTTATACTCAGATTATAATTCTGTTATACTCAGATTATAATTCTGTTATACTCAGATTATAATTCTGTTATACTCAGATTATAATTCTGTTATACTCAGATTATAATTCTGTTATACTCAGATTATAATTCAATTATACTCAGATTATAATTCTGTTATACTCAGATTATAATTCTGTTATACTCAGATTATAATTCTGTTATACTCAGATTATAATTCTGTTATACTCAGATTATAATTCTGTTATACTCAGATTATAATTCTGTTATACTCAGATTATAATTCTGTTATACTCAGATTATAATTCTGTTATACTCAGATTATAATTCTGTTATACTCAGATTATAATTCTGTTATACTCAGATTATAATTCTGTTATACTCAGATTATAATTCTGTTATACTCAGATTATAATTCTGTTATACTCAGATTATAATTCTGTTATACTCAGATTATAATTCTGTTATACTCAGATTATAATTCTGTTATACTCAGATTATAATTCTGTTATACTCAGATTATAATTCTGTTATACTCAGATTATAATTCTGTTATACTCAGATTATAATTCTGTTATACTCAGATTATAATTCTGTTATACTCAGATTATAATTCTGTTATACTCAGATTATAATTCTGTTATACTCAGATTATAATTCTGTTATACTCAGATTATAATTCTGTTATACTCAGATTATAATTCTGTTATACTCAGATTATAATTCTGTTATACTCAGATTATAATTCTGTTATACTCAGATTATAATTCTGTTATACTCAGATTATAATTCTGTTATACTCAGATTATAATTCTGTTATACTCAGATTATAATTCTGTTATACTCAGATTATAATTCTGTTATACTCAGATTATAATTCTGTTATACTCAGATTATAATTCTGTTATACTCAGATTATAATTCTGTTATACTCAGATTATAATTCTGTTATACTCAGATTATAATTCTGTTATACTCAGATTATAATTCTGTTATACTCAGATTATAATTCTGTTATACTCAGATTATAATTCTGTTATACTCAGATTATAATTCTGTTATACTCAGATTATAATTCTGTTATACTCAGATTATAATTCTGTTATACTCAGATTATAATTCTGTTATACTCAGATTATAATTCTGTTATACTCAGATTATAATTCTGTTATACTCAGATTATAATTCTGTTATACTCAGATTATAATTCTGTTATACTCAGATTATAATTCTGTTATACTCAGATTATAATTCTGTTATACTCAGATTATAATTCTGTTATACTCAGATTATAATTCTGTTATACTCAGATTATAATTCTGTTATACTCAGATTATAATTCTGTTATACTCAGATTATAATTCTGTTATACTCAGATTATAATTCTGTTATACTCAGATTATAATTCTGTTATACTCAGATTATAATTCTGTTATACTCAGATTATAATTCTGTTATACTCAGATTATAATTCTGTTATACTCAGATTATAATTCTGTTATACTCAGATTATAATTCTGTTATACTCAGATTATAATTCTGTTATACTCAGATTATAATTCTGTTATACTCAGATTATAATTCTGTTATACTCAGATTATAATTCTGTTATACTCAGATTATAATTCTGTTATACTCAGATTATAATTCTGTTATACTCAGATTATAATTCTGTTATACTCAGATTATAATTCTGTTATACTCAGATTATAATTCTGTTATACTCAGATTATAATTCTGTTATACTCAGATTATAATTCTGTTATACTCAGATTATAATTCTGTTATACTCAGATTATAATTCTGTTATACTCAGATTATAATTCTGTTATACTCAGATTATAATTCTGTTATACTCAGATTATAATTCTGTTATACTCAGATTATAATTCTGTTATACTCAGATTATAATTCTGTTATACTCAGATTATAATTCTGTTATACTCAGATTATAATTCTGTTATACTCAGATTATAATTCTGTTATACTCAGATTATAATTCTGTTATACTCAGATTATAATTCTGTTATACTCAGATTATAATTCTGTTATACTCAGATTATAATTCTGTTATACTCAGATTATAATTCTGTTATACTCAGATTATAATTCTGTTATACTCAGATTATAATTCTGTTATACTCAGATTATAATTCTGTTATACTCAGATTATAATTCTGTTATACTCAGATTATAATTCTGTTATACTCAGATTATAATTCTGTTATACTCAGATTATAATTCTGTTATACTCAGATTATAATTCTGTTATACTCAGATTATAATTCTGTTATACTCAGATTATAATTCTGTTATACTCAGATTATAATTCTGTTATACTCAGATTATAATTCTGTTATACTCAGATTATAATTCTGTTATACTCAGATTATAATTCTGTTATACTCAGATTATAATTCTGTTATACTCAGATTATAATTCTGTTATACTCAGATTATAATTCTGTTATACTCAGATTATAATTCTGTTATACTCAGATTATAATTCTGTTATACTCAGATTATAATTCTGTTATACTCAGATTATAATTCTGTTATACTCAGATTATAATTCTGTTATACTCAGATTATAATTCTGTTATACTCAGATTATAATTCTGTTATACTCAGATTATAATTCTGTTATACTCAGATTATAATTCTGTTATACTCAGATTATAATTCTGTTATACTCAGATTATAATTCTGTTATACTCAGATTATAATTCTGTTATACTCAGATTATAATTCTGTTATACTCAGATTATAATTCTGTTATACTCAGATTATAATTCTGTTATACTCAGATTATAATTCTGTTATACTCAGATTATAATTCTGTTATACTCAGATTATAATTCTGTTATACTCAGATTATAATTCTGTTATACTCAGATTATAATTCTGTTATACTCAGATTATAATTCTGTTATACTCAGATTATAATTCTGTTATACTCAGATTATAATTCTGTTATACTCAGATTATATAATTATGTTATACTCAGATTATAATTCTGTTATACTCAGATTATAATTCTGTTATACTCAGATTATAATTCTGTTATACTCAGATTATAATTCTGTTATACTCAGATTATAATTCTGTTATACTCAGATTATAATTCTGTTATACTCAGATTATAATTCTGTTATACTCAGATTATAATTCTGTTATACTCAGATTATAATTCTGTTATACTCAGATTATAATTCTGTTATACTCAGATTATAATTCTGTTATACTCAGATTATAATTCTGTTATACTCAGATTATAATTCTGTTATACTCAGATTATAATTCTGTTATACTCAGATTATAATTCTGTTATACTCAGATTATAATTCTGTTATACTCAGATTATAATTCTGTTATACTCAGATTATAATTCTGTTATACTCAGATTATAATTCTGTTATACTCAGATTATAATTCTGTTATACTCAGATTATAATTCTGTTATACTCAGATTATAATTCTGTTATACTCAGATTATAATTCTGTTATACTCAGATTATAATTCTGTTATACTCAGATTATAATTCTGTTATACTCAGATTATAATTCTGTTATACTCAGATTATAATTCTGTTATACTCAGATTATAATTCTGTTATACTCAGATTATAATTCTGTTATACTCAGATTATAATTCTGTTATACTCAGATTATAATTCTGTTATACTCAGATTATAATTCTGTTATACTCAGATTATAATTCTGTTATACTCAGATTATAATTCTGTTATACTCAGATTATAATTCTGTTATACTCAGATTATAATTCTGTTATACTCAGATTATAATTCTGTTATACTCAGATTATAATTCTGTTATACTCAGATTATAATTCTGTTATACTCAGATTATAATTCTGTTATACTCAGATTATAATTCTGTTATACTCAGATTATAATTCTGTTATACTCAGATTATAATTCTGTTATACTCAGATTATAATTCTGTTATACTCAGATTATAATTCTGTTATACTCAGATTATAATTCTGTTATACTCAGATTATAATTCTGTTATACTCAGATTATAATTCTGTTATACTCAGATTATAATTCTGTTATACTCAGATTATAATTCTGTTATACTCAGATTATAATTCTGTTATACTCAGATTATAATTCTGTTATACTCAGATTATAATTCTGTTATACTCAGATTATAATTCTGTTATACTCAGATTATAATTCTGTTATACTCAGATTATAATTCTGTTATACTCAGATTATAATTCTGTTATACTCAGATTATAATTCTGTTATACTCAGATTATAATTCTGTTATACTCAGATTATAATTCTGTTATACTCAGATTATAATTCTGTTATACTCAGATTATAATTCTGTTATACTCAGATTATAATTCTGTTATACTCAGATTATAATTCTGTTATACTCAGATTATAATTCTGTTATACTCAGATTATAATTCTGTTATACTCAGATTATAATTCTGTTATACTCAGATTATAATTCTGTTATACTCAGATTATAATTCTGTTATACTCAGATTATAATTCTGTTATACTCAGATTATAATTCTGTTATACTCAGATTATAATTCTGTTATACTCAGATTATAATTCTATTATACTCAGATTATAATTCTGTTATACTCAGATTATAATTCTGTTATACTCAGATTATAATTCTGTTATACTCAGATTATAATTCTGTTATACTCAGATTATAATTCTGTTATACTCAGATTATAATTCTGTTATACTCAGATTATAATTCTGTTATACTCAGATTATAATTCTGTTATACTCAGATTATAATTCTGTTATACTCAGATTATAATTCTGTTATACTCAGATTATAATTCTGTTATACTCAGATTATAATTCTGTTATACTCAGATTATAATTCTGTTATACTCAGATTATAATTCTGTTATACTCAGATTATAATTCTGTTATACTCAGATTATAATTCTGTTATACTCAGATTATAATTCTGTTATACTCAGATTATAATTCTGTTATACTCAGATTATAATTCTGTTATACTCAGATTATAATTCTGTTATACTCAGATTATAATTCTGTTATACTCAGATTATAATTCTGTTATACTCAGATTATAATTCTGTTATACTCAGATTATAATTCTGTTATACTCAGATTATAATTCTGTTATACTCAGATTATAATTCTGTTATACTCAGATTATAATTCTGTTATACTCAGATTATAATTCTGTTATACTCAGATTATAATTCTGTTATACTCAGATTATAATTCTGTTATACTCAGATTATAATTCTGTTATACTCAGATTATAATTCTGTTATACTCAGATTATAATTCTGTTATACTCAGATTATAATTCTGTTATACTCAGATTATAATTCTGTTATACTCAGATTATAATTCTGTTATACTCAGATTATAATTCTGTTATACTCAGATTATAATTCTGTTATACTCAGATTATAATTCTGTTATACTCAGATTATAATTCTGTTATACTCAGATTATAATTCTGTTATACTCAGATTATAATTCTGTTATACTCAGATTATAATTCTGTTATACTCAGATTATAATTCTGTTATACTCAGATTATAATTCTGTTATACTCAGATTATAATTCTGTTATACTCAGATTATAATTCTGTTATACTCAGATTATAATTCTGTTATACTCAGATTATAATTCTGTTATACTCAGATTATAATTCTGTTATACTCAGATTATAATTCTGTTATACTCAGATTATAATTCTGTTATACTCAGATTATAATTCTGTTATACTCAGATTATAATTCTGTTATACTCAGATTATAATTCTGTTATACTCAGATTATAATTCTGTTATACTCAGATTATAATTCTGTTATACTCAGATTATAATTCTGTTATACTCAGATTATAATTCTGTTATACTCAGATTATAATTCTGTTATACTCAGATTATAATTCTGTTATACTCAGATTATAATTCTGTTATACTCAGATTATAATTCTGTTATACTCAGATTATAATTCTGTTATACTCAGATTATAATTCTGTTATACTCAGATTATAATTCTGTTATACTCAGATTATAATTCTGTTATACTCAGATTATAATTCTGTTATACTCAGATTATAATTCTGTTATACTCAGATTATAATTCTGTTATACTCAGATTATAATTCTGTTATACTCAGATTATAATTCTGTTATACTCAGATTATAATTCTGTTATACTCAGATTATAATTCTGTTATACTCAGATTATAATTCTGTTATACTCAGATTATAATTCTGTTATACTCAGATTAT
The DNA here is from genome assembly GCA_012070555.1 of Brugia pahangi. NCBI lineage: Eukaryota > Metazoa > Nematoda > Chromadorea > Rhabditida > Onchocercidae > Brugia > Brugia pahangi. The sequence continues at coordinate 201,874 of JAAVKF010000056.1, read as the reverse complement.
AATTCTGTTATACTCAGATTATAATTCTGTTATACTCAGATTATAATTCTGTTATACTCAGATTATAATTCTGTTATACTCAGATTATAATTCTGTTATACTCAGATTATAATTCTGTTATACTCAGATTATAATTCTGTTATACTCAGATTATAATTCTGTTATACTCAGATTATAATTCTGTTATACTCAGATTATAATTCTGTTATACTCAGATTATAATTCTGTTATACTCAGATTATAATTCTGTTATACTCAGATTATAATTCTGTTATACTCAGATTATAATTCTGTTATACTCAGATTATAATTCTGTTATACTCAGATTATAATTCTGTTATACTCAGATTATAATTCTGTTATACTCAGATTATAATTCTGTTATACTCAGATTATAATTCTGTTATACTCAGATTATAATTCTGTTATACTCAGATTATAATTCTGTTATACTCAGATTATAATTCTGTTATACTCAGATTATAATTCTGTTATACTCAGATTATAATTCTGTTATACTCAGATTATAATTCTGTTATACTCAGATTATAATTCTGTTATACTCAGATTATAATTCTGTTATACTCAGATTATAATTCTGTTATACTCAGATTATAATTCTGTTATACTCAGATTATAATTCTGTTATACTCAGATTATAATTCTGTTATACTCAGATTATAATTCTGTTATACTCAGATTATAATTCTGTTATACTCAGATTATAATTCTGTTATACTCAGATTATAATTCTGTTATACTCAGATTATAATTCTGTTATACTCAGATTATAATTCTGTTATACTCAGATTATAATTCTGTTATACTCAGATTATAATTCTGTTATACTCAGATTATAATTCTGTTATACTCAGATTATAATTCTGTTATACTCAGATTATAATTCTGTTATACTCAGATTATAATTCTGTTATACTCAGATTATAATTCTGTTATACTCAGATTATAATTCTGTTATACTCAGATTATAATTCTGTTATACTCAGATTATAATTCTGTTATACTCAGATTATAATTCTGTTATACTCAGATTATAATTCTGTTATACTCAGATTATAATTCTGTTATACTCAGATTATAATTCTGTTATACTCAGATTATAATTCTGTTATACTCAGATTATAATTCTGTTATACTCAGATTATAATTCTGTTATACTCAGATTATAATTCTGTTATACTCAGATTATAATTCTGTTATACTCAGATTATAATTCTGTTATACTCAGATTATAATTCTGTTATACTCAGATTATAATTCTGTTATACTCAGATTATAATTCTGTTATACTCAGATTATAATTCTGTTATACTCAGATTATAATTCTGTTATACTCAGATTATAATTCTGTTATACTCAGATTATAATTCTGTTATACTCAGATTATAATTCTGTTATACTCAGATTATAATTCTGTTATACTCAGATTATAATTCTGTTATACTCAGATTATAATTCTGTTATACTCAGATTATAATTCTGTTATACTCAGATTATAATTCTGTTATACTCAGATTATAATTCTGTTATACTCAGATTATAATTCTGTTATACTCAGATTATAATTCTGTTATACTCAGATTATAATTCTGTTATACTCAGATTATAATTCTGTTATACTCAGATTATAATTCTGTTATACTCAGATTATAATTCTGTTATACTCAGATTATAATTCTGTTATACTCAGATTATAATTCTGTTATACTCAGATTATAATTCTGTTATACTCAGATTATAATTCTGTTATACTCAGATTATAATTCTGTTATACTCAGATTATAATTCTGTTATACTCAGATTATAATTCTGTTATACTCAGATTATAATTCTGTTATACTCAGATTATAATTCTGTTATACTCAGATTATAATTCTGTTATACTCAGATTATAATTCTGTTATACTCAGATTATAATTCTGTTATACTCAGATTATAATTCTGTTATACTCAGATTATAATTCTGTTATACTCAGATTATAATTCTGTTATACTCAGATTATAATTCTGTTATACTCAGATTATAATTCTGTTATACTCAGATTATAATTCTGTTATACTCAGATTATAATTCTGTTATACTCAGATTATAATTCTGTTATACTCAGATTATAATTCTGTTATACTCAGATTATAATTCTGTTATACTCAGATTATAATTCTGTTATACTCAGATTATAATTCTGTTATACTCAGATTATAATTCTGTTATACTCAGATTATAATTCTGTTATACTCAGATTATAATTCTGTTATACTCAGATTATAATTCTGTTATACTCAGATTATAATTCTGTTATACTCAGATTATAATTCTGTTATACTCAGATTATAATTCTGTTATACTCAGATTATAATTCTGTTATACTCAGATTATAATTCTGTTATACTCAGATTATAATTCTGTTATACTCAGATTATAATTCTGTTATACTCAGATTATAATTCTGTTATACTCAGATTATAATTCTGTTATACTCAGATTATAATTCTGTTATACTCAGATTATAATTCTGTTATACTCAGATTATAATTCTGTTATACTCAGATTATAATTCTGTTATACTCAGATTATAATTCTGTTATACTCAGATTATAATTCTGTTATACTCAGATTATAATTCTGTTATACTCAGATTATAATTCTGTTATACTCAGATTATAATTCTGTTATACTCAGATTATAATTCTGTTATACTCAGATTATAATTCTGTTATACTCAGATTATAATTCTGTTATACTCAGATTATAATTCTGTTATACTCAGATTATAATTCTGTTATACTCAGATTATAATTCTATACTCAGATTATAATTCTGTTATACTCAGATTATAATTCTGTTATACTCAGATTATAATTCTGTTATACTCAGATTATAATTCTGTTATACTCAGATTATAATTCTGTTATACTCAGATTATAATTCTGTTATACTCAGATTATAATTCTGTTATACTCAGATTATAATTCTGTTATACTCAGATTATAATTCTGTTATACTCAGATTATAATTCTGTTATACTCAGATTATAATTCTGTTATACTCAGATTATAATTCTGTTATACTCAGATTATAATTCTGTTATACTCAGATTATAATTCTGTTATACTCAGATTATAATTCTGTTATACTCAGATTATAATTCTGTTATACTCAGATTATAATTCTGTTATACTCAGATTATAATTCTGTTATACTCAGATTATAATTCTGTTATACTCAGATTATAATTCTGTTATACTCAGATTATAATTCTGTTATACTCAGATTATAATTCTGTTATACTCAGATTATAATTCTGTTATACTCAGATTATAATTCTGTTATACTCAGATTATAATTCTGTTATACTCAGATTATAATTCTGTTATACTCAGATTATAATTCTGTTATACTCAGATTATAATTCTGTTATACTCAGATTATAATTCTGTTATACTCAGATTATAATTCTGTTATACTCAGATTATAATTCTGTTATACTCAGATTATAATTCTGTTATACTCAGATTATAATTCTGTTATACTCAGATTATAATTCTGTTATACTCAGATTATAATTCTGTTATACTCAGATTATAATTCTGTTATACTCAGATTATAATTCTGTTATACTCAGATTATAATTCTGTTATACTCAGATTATAATTCTGTTATACTCAGATTATAATTCTGTTATACTCAGATTATAATTCTGTTATACTCAGATTATAATTCTGTTATACTCAGATTATAATTCTGTTATACTCAGATTATAATTCTGTTATACTCAGATTATAATTCTGTTATACTCAGATTATAATTCTGTTATACTCAGATTATAATTCTGTTATACTCAGATTATAATTCTGTTATACTCAGATTATAATTCTGTTATACTCAGATTATAATTCTGTTATACTCAGATTATAATTCTGTTATACTCAGATTATAATTCTGTTATACTCAGATTATAATTCTGTTATACTCAGATTATAATTCTGTTATACTCAGATTATAATTCTGTTATACTCAGATTATAATTCTGTTATACTCAGATTATAATTCTGTTATACTCAGATTATAATTCTGTTATACTCAGATTATAATTCTGTTATACTCAGATTATAATTCTGTTATACTCAGATTATAATTCTGTTATACTCAGATTATAATTCTGTTATACTCAGATTATAATTCTGTTATACTCAGATTATAATTCTGTTATACTCAGATTATAATTCTGTTATACTCAGATTATAATTCTGTTATACTCAGATTATAATTCTGTTATACTCAGATTATAATTCTGTTATACTCAGATTATAATTCTGTTATACTCAGATTATAATTCTGTTATACTCAGATTATAATTCTGTTATACTCAGATTATAATTCTGTTATACTCAGATTATAATTCTGTTATACTCAGATTATAATTCTGTTATACTCAGATTATAATTCTGTTATACTCAGATTATAATTCTGTTATACTCAGATTATAATTCTGTTATACTCAGATTATAATTCTGTTATACTCAGATTATAATTCTGTTATACTCAGATTATAATTCTGTTATACTCAGATTATAATTCTGTTATACTCAGATTATAATTCTGTTATACTCAGATTATAATTCTGTTATACTCAGATTATAATTCTGTTATACTCAGATTATAATTCTGTTATACTCAGATTATAATTCTGTTATACTCAGATTATAATTCTGTTATACTCAGATTATAATTCTGTTATACTCAGATTATAATTCTGTTATACTCAGATTATAATTCTGTTATACTCAGATTATAATTCTGTTATACTCAGATTATAATTCTGTTATACTCAGATTATAATTCTGTTATACTCAGATTATAATTCTGTTATACTCAGATTATAATTCTGTTATACTCAGATTATAATTCTGTTATACTCAGATTATAATTCTGTTATACTCAGATTATAATTCTGTTATACTCAGATTATAATTCTGTTATACTCAGATTATAATTCTGTTATACTCAGATTATAATTCTGTTATACTCAGATTATAATTCTGTTATACTCAGATTATAATTCTGTTATACTCAGATTATAATTCTGTTATACTCAGATTATAATTCTGTTATACTCAGATTATAATTCTGTTATACTCAGATTATAATTCTGTTATACTCAGATTATAATTCTGTTATACTCAGATTATAATTCTGTTATACTCAGATTATAATTCTGTTATACTCAGATTATAATTCTGTTATACTCAGATTATAATTCTGTTATACTCAGATTATAATTCTGTTATACTCAGATTATAATTCTGTTATACTCAGATTATAATTCTGTTATACTCAGATTATAATTCTGTTATACTCAGATTATAATTCTGTTATACTCAGATTATAATTCTGTTATACTCAGATTATAATTCTGTTATACTCAGATTATAATTCTGTTATACTCAGATTATAATTCTGTTATACTCAGATTATAATTCTGTTATACTCAGATTATAATTCTGTTATACTCAGATTATAATTCTGTTATACTCAGATTATAATTCTGTTATACTCAGATTATAATTCTGTTATACTCAGATTATAATTCTGTTATACTCAGATTATAATTCTGTTATACTCAGATTATAATTCTGTTATACTCAGATTATAATTCTGTTATACTCAGATTATAATTCTGTTATACTCAGATTATAATTCTGTTATACTCAGATTATAATTCTGTTATACTCAGATTATAATTCTGTTATACTCAGATTATAATTCTGTTATACTCAGATTATAATTCTGTTATACTCAGATTATAATTCTGTTATACTCAGATTATAATTCTGTTATACTCAGATTATAATTCTGTTATACTCAGATTATAATTCTGTTATACTCAGATTATAATTCTGTTATACTCAGATTATAATTCTGTTATACTCAGATTATAATTCTGTTATACTCAGATTATAATTCTGTTATACTCAGATTATAATTCTGTTATACTCAGATTATAATTCTGTTATACTCAGATTATAATTCTGTTATACTCAGATTATAATTCTGTTATACTCAGATTATAATTCTGTTATACTCAGATTATAATTCTGTTATACTCAGATTATAATTCTGTTATACTCAGATTATAATTCTGTTATACTCAGATTATAATTCTGTTATACTCAGATTATAATTCTGTTATACTCAGATTATAATTCTGTTATACTCAGATTATAATTCTGTTATACTCAGATTATAATTCTGTTATACTCAGATTATAATTCTGTTATACTCAGATTATAATTCTGTTATACTCAGATTATAATTCTGTTATACTCAGATTATAATTCTGTTATACTCAGATTATAATTCTGTTATACTCAGATTATAATTCTGTTATACTCAGATTATAATTCTGTTATACTCAGATTATAATTCTGTTATACTCAGATTATAATTCTGTTATACTCAGATTATAATTCTGTTATACTCAGATTATAATTCTGTTATACTCAGATTATAATTCTGTTATACTCAGATTATAATTCTGTTATACTCAGATTATAATTCTGTTATACTCAGATTATAATTCTGTTATACTCAGATTATAATTCTGTTATACTCAGATTATAATTCTGTTATACTCAGATTATAATTCTGTTATACTCAGATTATAATTCTGTTATACTCAGATTATAATTCTGTTATACTCAGATTATAATTCTGTTATACTCAGATTATAATTCTGTTATACTCAGATTATAATTCTGTTATACTCAGATTATAATTCTGTTATACTCAGATTATAATTCTGTTATACTCAGATTATAATTCTGTTATACTCAGATTATAATTCTGTTATACTCAGATTATAATTCTGTTATACTCAGATTATAATTCTGTTATACTCAGATTATAATTCTGTTATACTCAGATTATAATTCTGTTATACTCAGATTATAATTCTGTTATACTCAGATTATAATTCTGTTATACTCAGATTATAATTCTGTTATACTCAGATTATAATTCTGTTATACTCAGATTATAATTCTGTTATACTCAGATTATAATTCTGTTATACTCAGATTATAATTCTGTTATACTCAGATTATAATTCTGTTATACTCAGATTATAATTCTGTTATACTCAGATTATAATTCTGTTATACTCAGATTATAATTCTGTTATACTCAGATTATAATTCTGTTATACTCAGATTATAATTCTGTTATACTCAGATTATAATTCTGTTATACTCAGATTATAATTCTGTTATACTCAGATTATAATTCTGTTATACTCAGATTATAATTCTGTTATACTCAGATTATAATTCTGTTATACTCAGATTATAATTCTGTTATACTCAGATTATAATTCTGTTATACTCAGATTATAATTCTGTTATACTCAGATTATAATTCTGTTATACTCAGATTATAATTCTGTTATACTCAGATTATAATTCTGTTATACTCAGATTATAATTCTGTTATACTCAGATTATAATTCTGTTATACTCAGATTATAATTCTGTTATACTCAGATTATAATTCTGTTATACTCAGATTATAATTCTGTTATACTCAGATTATAATTCTGTTATACTCAGATTATAATTCTGTTATACTCAGATTATAATTCTGTTATACTCAGATTATAATTCTGTTATACTCAGATTATAATTCTGTTATACTCAGATTATAATTCTGTTATACTCAGATTATAATTCTGTTATACTCAGATTATAATTCTGTTATACTCAGATTATAATTCTGTTATACTCAGATTATAATTCTGTTATACTCAGATTATAATTCTGTTATACTCAGATTATAATTCTGTTATACTCAGATTATAATTCTGTTATACTCAGATTATAATTCTGTTATACTCAGATTATAATTCTGTTATACTCAGATTATAATTCTGTTATACTCAGATTATAATTCTGTTATACTCAGATTATAATTCTGTTATACTCAGATTATAATTCTGTTATACTCAGATTATAATTCTGTTATACTCAGATTATAATTCTGTTATACTCAGATTATAATTCTGTTATACTCAGATTATAATTCTGTTATACTCAGATTATAATTCTGTTATACTCAGATTATAATTCTGTTATACTCAGATTATAATTCTGTTATACTCAGATTATAATTCTGTTATACTCAGATTATAATTCTGTTATACTCAGATTATAATTCTGTTATACTCAGATTATAATTCTGTTATACTCAGATTATAATTCTGTTATACTCAGATTATAATTCTGTTATACTCAGATTATAATTCTGTTATACTCAGATTATAATTCTGTTATACTCAGATTATAATTCTGTTATACTCAGATTATAATTCTGTTATACTCAGATTATAATTCTGTTATACTCAGATTATAATTCTGTTATACTCAGATTATAATTCTGTTATACTCAGATTATAATTCTGTTATACTCAGATTATAATTCTGTTATACTCAGATTATAATTCTGTTATACTCAGATTATAATTCTGTTATACTCAGATTATAATTCTGTTATACTCAGATTATAATTCTGTTATACTCAGATTATAATTCTGTTATACTCAGATTATAATTCTGTTATACTCAGATTATAATTCTGTTATACTCAGATTATAATTCTGTTATACTCAGATTATAATTCTGTTATACTCAGATTATAATTCTGTTATACTCAGATTATAATTCTGTTATACTCAGATTATAATTCTGTTATACTCAGATTATAATTCTGTTATACTCAGATTATAATTCTGTTATACTCAGATTATAATTCTGTTATACTCAGATTATAATTCTGTTATACTCAGATTATAATTCTGTTATACTCAGATTATAATTCTGTTATACTCAGATTATAATTCTGTTATACTCAGATTATAATTCTGTTATACTCAGATTATAATTCTGTTATACTCAGATTATAATTCTGTTATACTCAGATTATAATTCTGTTATACTCAGATTATAATTCTGTTATACTCAGATTATAATTCTGTTATACTCAGATTATAATTCTGTTATACTCAGATTATAATTCTGTTATACTCAGATTATAATTCTGTTATACTCAGATTATAATTCTGTTATACTCAGATTATAATTCTGTTATACTCAGATTATAATTCTGTTATACTCAGATTATAATTCTGTTATACTCAGATTATAATTCTGTTATACTCAGATTATAATTCTATTATACTCAGATTATAATTCTGTTATACTCAGATTATAATTCTGTTATACTCAGATTATAATTCTGTTATACTCAGATTATAATTCTGTTATACTCAGATTATAATTCTGTTATACTCAGATTATAATTCTGTTATACTCAGATTATAATTCTGTTATACTCAGATTATAATTCTGTTATACTCAGATTATAATTCTGTTATACTCAGATTATAATTCTGTTATACTCAGATTATAATTCTGTTATACTCAGATTATAATTCTGTTATACTCAGATTATAATTCTGTTATACTCAGATTATAATTCTGTTATACTCAGATTATAATTCTGTTATACTCAGATTATAATTCTGTTATACTCAGATTATAATTCTGTTATACTCAGATTATAATTCTGTTATACTCAGATTATAATTCTGTTATACTCAGATTATAATTCTGTTATACTCAGATTATAATTCTGTTATACTCAGATTATAATTCTGTTATACTCAGATTATAATTCTGTTATACTCAGATTATAATTCTGTTATACTCAGATTATAATTCTGTTATACTCAGATTATAATTCTGTTATACTCAGATTATAATTCTGTTATACTCAGATTATAATTCTGTTATACTCAGATTATAATTCTGTTATACTCAGATATTAATTCTGTTATACTCAGATTATAATTCTGTTATACTCAGATTATAATTCTGTTATACTCAGATTATAATTCTGTTATACTCAGATTATAATTCTGTTATACTCAGATTATAATTCTGTTATACTCAGATTATAATTCTGTTATACTCAGATTATAATTCTGTTATACTCAGATTATAATTCTGTTATACTCAGATTATAATTCTGTTATACTCAGATTATAATTCTGTTATACTCAGATTATAATTCTGTTATACTCAGATTATAATTCTGTTATACTCAGATTATAATTCTGTTATACTCAGATTATAATTCTGTTATACTCAGATTATAATTCTGTTATACTCAGATTATAATTCTGTTATACTCAGATTATAATTCTGTTATACTCAGATTATAATTCTGTTATACTCAGATTATAATTCTGTTATACTCAGATTATAATTCTGTTATACTCAGATTATAATTCTGTTATACTCAGATTATAATTCTGTTATACTCAGATTATAATTCTGTTATACTCAGATTATAATTCTGTTATACTCAGATTATAATTCTGTTATACTCAGATTATAATTCTGTTATACTCAGATTATAATTCTGTTATACTCAGATTATAATTCTGTTATACTCAGATTATAATTCTGTTATACTCAGATTATAATTCTGTTATACTCAGATTATAATTCTGTTATACTCAGATTATAATTCTGTTATACTCAGATTATAATTCTGTTATACTCAGATTATAATTCTGTTATACTCAGATTATAATTCTGTTATACTCAGATTATAATTCTGTTATACTCAGATTATAATTCTGTTATACTCAGATTATAATTCTGTTATACTCAGATTATAATTCTGTTATACTCAGATTATAATTCTGTTATACTCAGATTATAATTCTGTTATACTCAGATTATAATTCTGTTATACTCAGATTATAATTCTGTTATACTCAGATTATAATTCTGTTATACTCAGATTATAATTCTGTTATACTCAGATTATAATTCTGTTATACTCAGATTATAATTCTGTTATACTCAGATTATAATTCTGTTATACTCAGATTATAATTCTGTTATACTCAGATTATAATTCTGTTATACTCAGATTATAATTCTGTTATACTCAGATTATAATTCTGTTATACTCAGATTATAATTCTGTTATACTCAGATTATAATTCTGTTATACTCAGATTATAATTCTGTTATACTCAGATTATAATTCTGTTATACTCAGATTATAATTCTGTTATACTCAGATTATAATTCTGTTATACTCAGATTATAATTCTGTTATACTCAGATTATAATTCTGTTATACTCAGATTATAATTCTGTTATACTCAGATTATAATTCTGTTATACTCAGATTATAATTCTGTTATACTCAGATTATAATTCTGTTATACTCAGATTATAATTCTGTTATACTCAGATTATAATTCTGTTATACTCAGATTATAATTCTGTTATACTCAGATTATAATTCTGTTATACTCAGATTATAATTCTGTTATACTCAGATTATAATTCTGTTATACTCAGATTATAATTCTGTTATACTCAGATTATAATTCTGTTATACTCAGATTATAATTCTGTTATACTCAGATTATAATTCTGTTATACTCAGATTATAATTCTGTTATACTCAGATTATAATTCTGTTATACTCAGATTATAATTCTGTTATACTCAGATTATAATTCTGTTATACTCAGATTATAATTCTGTTATACTCAGATTATAATTCTGTTATACTCAGATTATAATTCTGTTATACTCAGATTATAATTCTGTTATACTCAGATTATAATTCTGTTATACTCAGATTATAATTCTGTTATACTCAGATTATAATTCTGTTATACTCAGATTATAATTCTGTTATACTCAGATTATAATTCTGTTATACTCAGATTATAATTCTGTTATACTCAGATTATAATTCTGTTATACTCAGATTATAATTCTGTTATACTCAGATTATAATTCTGTTATACTCAGATTATAATTCTGTTATACTCAGATTATAATTCTGTTATACTCAGATTATAATTCTGTTATACTCAGATTATAATTCTGTTATACTCAGATTATAATTCTGTTATACTCAGATTATAATTCTGTTATACTCAGATTATAATTCTGTTATACTCAGATTATAATTCTGTTATACTCAGATTATAATTCTGTTATACTCAGATTATAATTCTGTTATACTCAGATTATAATTCTGTTATACTCAGATTATAATTCTGTTATACTCAGATTATAATTCTGTTATACTCAGATTATAATTCTGTTATACTCAGATTATAATTCTGTTATACTCAGATTATAATTCTGTTATACTCAGATTATAATTCTGTTATACTCAGATTATAATTCTGTTATACTCAGATTATAATTCTGTTATACTCAGATTATAATTCTGTTATACTCAGATTATAATTCTGTTATACTCAGATTATAATTCTGTTATACTCAGATTATAATTCTGTTATACTCAGATTATAATTCTGTTATACTCAGATTATAATTCTGTTATACTCAGATTATAATTCTGTTATACTCAGATTATAATTCTGTTATACTCAGATTATAATTCTGTTATACTCAGATTATAATTCTGTTATACTCAGATTATAATTCTGTTATACTCAGATTATAATTCTGTTATACTCAGATTATAATTCTGTTATACTCAGATTATAATTCTGTTATACTCAGATTATAATTCTGTTATACTCAGATTATAATTCTGTTATACTCAGATTATAATTCTGTTATACTCAGATTATAATTCTGTTATACTCAGATTATAATTCTGTTATACTCAGATTATAATTCTGTTATACTCAGATTATAATTCTGTTATACTCAGATTATAATTCTGTTATACTCAGATTATAATTCTGTTATACTCAGATTATAATTCTGTTATACTCAGATTATAATTCTGTTATACTCAGATTATAATTCTGTTATACTCAGATTATAATTCTGTTATACTCAGATTATAATTCTGTTATACTCAGATTATAATTCTGTTATACTCAGATTATAATTCTGTTATACTCAGATTATAATTCTGTTATACTCAGATTATAATTCTGTTATACTCAGATTATAATTCTGTTATACTCAGATTATAATTCTGTTATACTCAGATTATAATTCTGTTATACTCAGATTATAATTCTGTTATACTCAGATTATAATTCTGTTATACTCAGATTATAATTCTGTTATACTCAGATTATAATTCTGTTATACTCAGATTATAATTCTGTTATACTCAGATTATAATTCTGTTATACTCAGATTATAATTCTGTTATACTCAGATTATAATTCTGTTATACTCAGATTATAATTCTGTTATACTCAGATTATAATTCTGTTATACTCAGATTATAATTCTGTTATACTCAGATTATAATTCTGTTATACTCAGATTATAATTCTGTTATACTCAGATTATAATTCTGTTATACTCAGATTATAATTCTGTTATACTCAGATTATAATTCTGTTATACTCAGATTATAATTCTGTTATACTCAGATTATAATTCTGTTATACTCAGATTATAATTCTGTTATACTCAGATTATAATTCTGTTATACTCAGATTATAATTCTGTTATAGATTATAATTAATTTGTTATACTCAGATTATAATTCTGTTATACTCAGATTATAATTCTGTTATACTCAGATTATAATTCTGTTATACTCAGATTATAATTCTGTTATACTCAGATTATAATTCTGTTATACTCAGATTATAATTCTGTTATACTCAGATTATAATTCTGTTATACTCAGATTATAATTCTGTTATACTCAGATTATAATTCTGTTATACTCAGATTATAATTCTGTTATACTCAGATTATAATTCTGTTATACTCAGATTATAATTCTGTTATACTCAGATTATAATTCTGTTATACTCAGATTATAATTCTGTTATACTCAGATTATAATTCTGTTATACTCAGATTATAATTCTGTTATACTCAGATTATAATTCTGTTATACTCAGATTATAATTCTGTTATACTCAGATTATAATTCTGTTATACTCAGATTATAATTCTGTTATACTCAGATTATAATTCTGTTATACTCAGATTATAATTCTGTTATACTCAGATTATAATTCTGTTATACTCAGATTATAATTCTGTTATACTCAGATTATAATTCTGTTATACTCAGATTATAATTCTGTTATACTCAGATTATAATTCTGTTATACTCAGATTATAATTCTGTTATACTCAGATTATAATTCTGTTATACTCAGATTATAATTCTGTTATACTCAGATTATAATTCTGTTATACTCAGATTATAATTCTGTTATACTCAGATTATAATTCTGTTATACTCAGATTATAATTCTGTTATACTCAGATTATAATTCTGTTATACTCAGATTATAATTCTGTTATACTCAGATTATAATTCTGTTATACTCAGATTATAATTCTGTTATACTCAGATTATAATTCTGTTATACTCAGATTATAATTCTGTTATACTCAGATTATAATTCTGTTATACTCAGATTATAATTCTGTTATACTCAGATTATAATTCTGTTATACTCAGATTATAATTCTGTTATACTCAGATTATAATTCTGTTATACTCAGATTATAATTCTGTTATACTCAGATTATAATTCTGTTATACTCAGATTATAATTCTGTTATACTCAGATTATAATTCTGTTATACTCAGATTATAATTCTGTTATACTCAGATTATAATTCTGTTATACTCAGATTATAATTCTGTTATACTCAGATTATAATTCTGTTATACTCAGATTATAATTCTGTTATACTCAGATTATAATTCTGTTATACTCAGATTATAATTCTGTTATACTCAGATTATAATTCTGTTATACTCAGATTATAATTCTGTTATACTCAGATTATAATTCTGTTATACTCAGATTATAATTCTGTTATACTCAGATTATAATTCTGTTATACTCAGATTATAATTCTGTTATACTCAGATTATAATTCTGTTATACTCAGATTATAATTCTGTTATACTCAGATTATAATTCTGTTATACTCAGATTATAATTCTGTTATACTCAGATTATAATTCTGTTATACTCAGATTATAATTCTGTTATACTCAGATTATAATTCTGTTATACTCAGATTATAATTCTGTTATACTCAGATTATAATTCTGTTATACTCAGATTATAATTCTGTTATACTCAGATTATAATTCTGTTATACTCAGATTATAATTCTGTTATACTCAGATTATAATTCTGTTATACTCAGATTATAATTCTGTTATACTCAGATTATAATTCTGTTATACTCAGATTATAATTCTGTTATACTCAGATTATAATTCTGTTATACTCAGATTATAATTCTGTTATACTCAGATTATAATTCTGTTATACTCAGATTATAATTCTGTTATACTCAGATTATAATTCTGTTATACTCAGATTATAATTCTGTTATACTCAGATTATAATTCTGTTATACTCAGATTATAATTCTGTTATACTCAGATTATAATTCTGTTATACTCAGATTATAATTCTGTTATACTCAGATTATAATTCTGTTATACTCAGATTATAATTCTGTTATACTCAGATTATAATTCTGTTATACTCAGATTATAATTCTGTTATACTCAGATTATAATTCTGTTATACTCAGATTATAATTCTGTTATACTCAGATTATAATTCTGTTATACTCAGATTATAATTCTGTTATACTCAGATTATAATTCTGTTATACTCAGATTATAATTCTGTTATACTCAGATTATAATTCTGTTATACTCAGATTATAATTCTGTTATACTCAGATTATAATTCTGTTATACTCAGATTATAATTCTGTTATACTCAGATTATAATTCTGTTATACTCAGATTATAATTCTGTTATACTCAGATTATAATTCTGTTATACTCAGATTATAATTCTGTTATACTCAGATTATAATTCTGTTATACTCAGATTATAATTCTGTTATACTCAGATTATAATTCTGTTATACTCAGATTATAATTCTGTTATACTCAGATTATAATTCTGTTATACTCAGATTATAATTCTGTTATACTCAGATTATAATTCTGTTATACTCAGATTATAATTCTGTTATACTCAGATTATAATTCTGTTATACTCAGATTATAATTCTGTTATACTCAGATTATAATTCTGTTATACTCAGATTATAATTCTGTTATACTCAGATTATAATTCTGTTATACTCAGATTATAATTCTGTTATACTCAGATTATAATTCTGTTATACTCAGATTATAATTCTGTTATACTCAGATTATAATTCTGTTATACTCAGATTATAATTCTGTTATACTCAGATTATAATTCTGTTATACTCAGATTATAATTCTGTTATACTCAGATTATAATTCTGTTATACTCAGATTATAATTCTGTTATACTCAGATTATAATTCTGTTATACTCAGATTATAATTCTGTTATACTCAGATTATAATTCTGTTATACTCAGATTATAATTCTGTTATACTCAGATTATAATTCTGTTATACTCAGATTATAATTCTGTTATACTCAGATTATAATTCTGTTATACTCAGATTATAATTCTGTTATACTCAGATTATAATTCTGTTATACTCAGATTATAATTCTGTTATACTCAGATTATAATTCTGTTATACTCAGATTATAATTCTGTTATACTCAGATTATAATTCTGTTATACTCAGATTATAATTCTGTTATACTCAGATTATAATTCTGTTATACTCAGATTATAATTCTGTTATACTCAGATTATAATTCTGTTATACTCAGATTATAATTCTGTTATACTCAGATTATAATTCTGTTATACTCAGATTATAATTCTGTTATACTCAGATTATAATTCTGTTATACTCAGATTATAATTCTGTTATACTCAGATTATAATTCTGTTATACTCAGATTATAATTCTGTTATACTCAGATTATAATTCTGTTATACTCAGATTATAATTCTGTTATACTCAGATTATAATTCTGTTATACTCAGATTATAATTCTGTTATACTCAGATTATAATTCTGTTATACTCAGATTATAATTCTGTTATACTCAGATTATAATTCTGTTATACTCAGATTATAATTCTGTTATACTCAGATTATAATTCTGTTATACTCAGATTATAATTCTGTTATACTCAGATTATAATTCTGTTATACTCAGATTATAATTCTGTTATACTCAGATTATAATTCTGTTATACTCAGATTATAATTCTGTTATACTCAGATTATAATTCTGTTATACTCAGATTATAATTCTGTTATACTCAGATTATAATTCTGTTATACTCAGATTATAATTCTGTTATACTCAGATTATAATTCTGTTATACTCAGATTATAATTCTGTTATACTCAGATTATAATTCTGTTATACTCAGATTATAATTCTGTTATACTCAGATTATAATTCTGTTATACTCAGATTATAATTCTGTTATACTCAGATTATAATTCTGTTATACTCAGATTATAATTCTGTTATACTCAGATTATAATTCTGTTATACTCAGATTATAATTCTGTTATACTCAGATTATAATTCTGTTATACTCAGATTATAATTCTGTTATACTCAGATTATAATTCTGTTATACTCAGATTATAATTCTGTTATACTCAGATTATAATTCTGTTATACTCAGATTATAATTCTGTTATACTCAGATTATAATTCTGTTATACTCAGATTATAATTCTGTTATACTCAGATTATAATTCTGTTATACTCAGATTATAATTCTGTTATACTCAGATTATAATTCTGTTATACTCAGATTATAATTCTGTTATACTCAGATTATAATTCTGTTATACTCAGATTATAATTCTGTTATACTCAGATTATAATTCTGTTATACTCAGATTATAATTCTGTTATACTCAGATTATAATTCTGTTATACTCAGATTATAATTCTGTTATACTCAGATTATAATTCTGTTATACTCAGATTATAATTCTGTTATACTCAGATTATAATTCTGTTATACTCAGATTATAATTCTGTTATACTCAGATTATAATTCTGTTATACTCAGATTATAATTCTGTTATACTCAGATTATAATTCTGTTATACTCAGATTATAATTCTGTTATACTCAGATTATAATTCTGTTATACTCAGATTATAATTCTGTTATACTCAGATTATAATTCTGTTATACTCAGATTATAATTCTGTTATACTCAGATTATAATTCTGTTATACTCAGATTATAATTCTGTTATACTCAGATTATAATTCTGTTATACTCAGATTATAATTCTGTTATACTCAGATTATAATTCTGTTATACTCAGATTATAATTCTGTTATACTCAGATTATAATTCTGTTATACTCAGATTATAATTCTGTTATACTCAGATTATAATTCTGTTATACTCAGATTATAATTCTGTTATACTCAGATTATAATTCTGTTATACTCAGATTATAATTCTGTTATACTCAGATTATAATTCTGTTATACTCAGATTATAATTCTGTTATACTCAGATTATAATTCTGTTATACTCAGATTATAATTCTGTTATACTCAGATTATAATTCTGTTATACTCAGATTATAATTCTGTTATACTCAGATTATAATTCTGTTATACTCAGATTATAATTCTGTTATACTCAGATTATAATTCTGTTATACTCAGATTATAATTCTGTTATACTCAGATTATAATTCTGTTATACTCAGATTATAATTCTGTTATACTCAGATTATAATTCTGTTATACTCAGATTATAATTCTGTTATACTCAGATTATAATTCTGTTATACTCAGATTATAATTCTGTTATACTCAGATTATAATTCTGTTATACTCAGATTATAATTCTGTTATACTCAGATTATAATTCTGTTATACTCAGATTATAATTCTGTTATACTCAGATTATAATTCTGTTATACTCAGATTATAATTCTGTTATACTCAGATTATAATTCTGTTATACTCAGATTATAATTCTGTTATACTCAGATTATAATTCTGTTATACTCAGATTATAATTCTGTTATACTCAGATTATAATTCTGTTATACTCAGATTATAATTCTGTTATACTCAGATTATAATTCTGTTATACTCAGATTATAATTCTGTTATACTCAGATTATAATTCTGTTATACTCAGATTATAATTCTGTTATACTCAGATTATAATTCTGTTATACTCAGATTATAATTCTGTTATACTCAGATTATAATTCTGTTATACTCAGATTATAATTCTGTTATACTCAGATTATAATTCTGTTATACTCAGATTATAATTCTGTTATACTCAGATTATAATTCTGTTATACTCAGATTATAATTCTGTTATACTCAGATTATAATTCTGTTATACTCAGATTATAATTCTGTTATACTCAGATTATAATTCTGTTATACTCAGATTATAATTCTGTTATACTCAGATTATAATTCTGTTATACTCAGATTATAATTCTGTTATACTCAGATTATAATTCTGTTATACTCAGATTATAATTCTGTTATACTCAGATTATAATTCTGTTATACTCAGATTATAATTCTGTTATACTCAGATTATAATTCTGTTATACTCAGATTATAATTCTGTTATACTCAGATTATAATTCTGTTATACTCAGATTATAATTCTGTTATACTCAGATTATAATTCTGTTATACTCAGATTATAATTCTGTTATACTCAGATTATAATTCTGTTATACTCAGATTATAATTCTGTTATACTCAGATTATAATTCTGTTATACTCAGATTATAATTCTGTTATACTCAGATTATAATTCTGTTATACTCAGATTATAATTCTGTTATACTCAGATTATAATTCTGTTATACTCAGATTATAATTCTGTTATACTCAGATTATAATTCTGTTATACTCAGATTATAATTCTGTTATACTCAGATTATAATTCTGTTATACTCAGATTATAATTCTGTTATACTCAGATTATAATTCTGTTATACTCAGATTATAATTCTGTTATACTCAGATTATAATTCTGTTATACTCAGATTATAATTCTGTTATACTCAGATTATAATTCTGTTATACTCAGATTATAATTCTGTTATACTCAGATTATAATTCTGTTATACTCAGATTATAATTCTGTTATACTCAGATTATAATTCTGTTATACTCAGATTATAATTCTGTTATACTCAGATTATAATTCTGTTATACTCAGATTATAATTCTGTTATACTCAGATTATAATTCTGTTATACTCAGATTATAATTCTGTTATACTCAGATTATAATTCTGTTATACTCAGATTATAATTCTGTTATACTCAGATTATAATTCTGTTATACTCAGATTATAATTCTGTTATACTCAGATTATAATTCTGTTATACTCAGATTATAATTCTGTTATACTCAGATTATAATTCTGTTATACTCAGATTATAATTCTGTTATACTCAGATTATAATTCTGTTATACTCAGATTATAATTCTGTTATACTCAGATTATAATTCTGTTATACTCAGATTATAATTCTGTTATACTCAGATTATAATTCTGTTATACTCAGATTATAATTCTGTTATACTCAGATTATAATTCTGTTATACTCAGATTATAATTCTGTTATACTCAGATTATAATTCTGTTATACTCAGATTATAATTCTGTTATACTCAGATTATAATTCTGTTATACTCAGATTATAATTCTGTTATACTCAGATTATAATTCTGTTATACTCAGATTATAATTCTGTTATACTCAGATTATAATTCTGTTATACTCAGATTATAATTCTGTTATACTCAGATTATAATTCTGTTATACTCAGATTATAATTCTGTTATACTCAGATTATAATTCTGTTATACTCAGATTATAATTCTGTTATACTCAGATTATAATTCTGTTATACTCAGATTATAATTCTGTTATACTCAGATTATAATTCTGTTATACTCAGATTATAATTCTGTTATACTCAGATTATAATTCTGTTATACTCAGATTATAATTCTGTTATACTCAGATTATAATTCTGTTATACTCAGATTATAATTCTGTTATACTCAGATTATAATTCTGTTATACTCAGATTATAATTCTGTTATACTCAGATTATAATTCTGTTATACTCAGATTATAATTCTGTTATACTCAGATTATAATTCTGTTATACTCAGATTATAATTCTGTTATACTCAGATTATAATTCTGTTATACTCAGATTATAATTCTGTTATACTCAGATTATAATTCTGTTATACTCAGATTATAATTCTGTTATACTCAGATTATAATTCTGTTATACTCAGATTATAATTCTGTTATACTCAGATTATAATTCTGTTATACTCAGATTATAATTCTGTTATACTCAGATTATAATTCTGTTATACTCAGATTATAATTCTGTTATACTCAGATTATAATTCTGTTATACTCAGATTATAATTCTGTTATACTCAGATTATAATTCTGTTATACTCAGATTATAATTCTGTTATACTCAGATTATAATTCTGTTATACTCAGATTATAATTCTGTTATACTCAGATTATAATTCTGTTATACTCAGATTATAATTCTGTTATACTCAGATTATAATTCTGTTATACTCAGATTATAATTCTGTTATACTCAGATTATAATTCTGTTATACTCAGATTATAATTCTGTTATACTCAGATTATAATTCTGTTATACTCAGATTATAATTCTGTTATACTCAGATTATAATTCTGTTATACTCAGATTATAATTCTGTTATACTCAGATTATAATTCTGTTATACTCAGATTATAATTCTGTTATACTCAGATTATAATTCTGTTATACTCAGATTATAATTCTGTTATACTCAGATTATAATTCTGTTATACTCAGATTATAATTCTGTTATACTCAGATTATAATTCTGTTATACTCAGATTATAATTCTGTTATACTCAGATTATAATTCTGTTATACTCAGATTATAATTCTGTTATACTCAGATTATAATTCTGTTATACTCAGATTATAATTCTGTTATACTCAGATTATAATTCTGTTATACTCAGATTATAATTCTGTTATACTCAGATTATAATTCTGTTATACTCAGATTATAATTCTGTTATACTCAGATTATAATTCTGTTATACTCAGATTATAATTCTGTTATACTCAGATTATAATTCTGTTATACTCAGATTATAATTCTGTTATACTCAGATTATAATTCTGTTATACTCAGATTATAATTCTGTTATACTCAGATTATAATTCTGTTATACTCAGATTATAATTCTGTTATACTCAGATTATAATTCTGTTATACTCAGATTATAATTCTGTTATACTCAGATTATAATTCTGTTATACTCAGATTATAATTCTGTTATACTCAGATTATAATTCTGTTATACTCAGATTATAATTCTGTTATACTCAGATTATAATTCTGTTATACTCAGATTATAATTCTGTTATACTCAGATTATAATTCTGTTATACTCAGATTATAATTCTGTTATACTCAGATTATAATTCTGTTATACTCAGATTATAATTCTGTTATACTCAGATTATAATTCTGTTATACTCAGATTATAATTCTGTTATACTCAGATTATAATTCTGTTATACTCAGATTATAATTCTGTTATACTCAGATTATAATTCTGTTATACTCAGATTATAATTCTGTTATACTCAGATTATAATTCTGTTATACTCAGATTATAATTCTGTTATACTCAGATTATAATTCTGTTATACTCAGATTATAATTCTGTTATACTCAGATTATAATTCTGTTATACTCAGATTATAATTCTGTTATACTCAGATTATAATTCTGTTATACTCAGATTATAATTCTGTTATACTCAGATTATAATTCTGTTATACTCAGATTATAATTCTGTTATACTCAGATTATAATTCTGTTATACTCAGATTATAATTCTGTTATACTCAGATTATAATTCTGTTATACTCAGATTATAATTCTGTTATACTCAGATTATAATTCTGTTATACTCAGATTATAATTCTGTTATACTCAGATTATAATTCTGTTATACTCAGATTATAATTCTGTTATACTCAGATTATAATTCTGTTATACTCAGATTATAATTCTGTTATACTCAGATTATAATTCTGTTATACTCAGATTATAATTCTGTTATACTCAGATTATAATTCTGTTATACTCAGATTATAATTCTGTTATACTCAGATTATAATTCTGTTATACTCAGATTATAATTCTGTTATACTCAGATTATAATTCTGTTATACTCAGATTATAATTCTGTTATACTCAGATTATAATTCTGTTATACTCAGATTATAATTCTGTTATACTCAGATTATAATTCTGTTATACTCAGATTATAATTCTGTTATACTCAGATTATAATTCTGTTATACTCAGATTATAATTCTGTTATACTCAGATTATAATTCTGTTATACTCAGATTATAATTCTGTTATACTCAGATTATAATTCTGTTATACTCAGATTATAATTCTGTTATACTCAGATTATAATTCTGTTATACTCAGATTATAATTCTGTTATACTCAGATTATAATTCTGTTATACTCAGATTATAATTCTGTTATACTCAGATTATAATTCTGTTATACTCAGATTATAATTCTGTTATACTCAGATTATAATTCTGTTATACTCAGATTATAATTCTGTTATACTCAGATTATAATTCTGTTATACTCAGATTATAATTCTGTTATACTCAGATTATAATTCTGTTATACTCAGATTATAATTCTGTTATACTCAGATTATAATTCTGTTATACTCAGATTATAATTCTGTTATACTCAGATTATAATTCTGTTATACTCAGATTATAATTCTGTTATACTCAGATTATAATTCTGTTATACTCAGATTATAATTCTGTTATACTCAGATTATAATTCTGTTATACTCAGATTATAATTCTGTTATACTCAGATTATAATTCTGTTATACTCAGATTATAATTCTGTTATACTCAGATTATAATTCTGTTATACTCAGATTATAATTCTGTTATACTCAGATTATAATTCTGTTATACTCAGATTATAATTCTGTTATACTCAGATTATAATTCTGTTATACTCAGATTATAATTCTGTTATACTCAGATTATAATTCTGTTATACTCAGATTATAATTCTGTTATACTCAGATTATAATTCTGTTATACTCAGATTATAATTCTGTTATACTCAGATTATAATTCTGTTATACTCAGATTATAATTCTGTTATACTCAGATTATAATTCTGTTATACTCAGATTATAATTCTGTTATACTCAGATTATAATTCTGTTATACTCAGATTATAATTCTGTTATACTCAGATTATAATTCTGTTATACTCAGATTATAATTCTGTTATACTCAGATTATAATTCTGTTATACTCAGATTATAATTCTGTTATACTCAGATTATAATTCTGTTATACTCAGATTATAATTCTGTTATACTCAGATTATAATTCTGTTATACTCAGATTATAATTCTGTTATACTCAGATTATAATTCTGTTATACTCAGATTATAATTCTGTTATACTCAGATTATAATTCTGTTATACTCAGATTATAATTCTGTTATACTCAGATTATAATTCTGTTATACTCAGATTATAATTCTGTTATACTCAGATTATAATTCTGTTATACTCAGATTATAATTCTGTTATACTCAGATTATAATTCTGTTATACTCAGATTATAATTCTGTTATACTCAGATTATAATTCTGTTATACTCAGATTATAATTCTGTTATACTCAGATTATAATTCTGTTATACTCAGATTATAATTCTGTTATACTCAGATTATAATTCTGTTATACTCAGATTATAATTCTGTTATACTCAGATTATAATTCTGTTATACTCAGATTATAATTCTGTTATACTCAGATTATAATTCTGTTATACTCAGATTATAATTCTGTTATACTCAGATTATAATTCTGTTATACTCAGATTATAATTCTGTTATACTCAGATTATAATTCTGTTATACTCAGATTATAATTCTGTTATACTCAGATTATAATTCTGTTATACTCAGATTATAATTCTGTTATACTCAGATTATAATTCTGTTATACTCAGATTATAATTCTGTTATACTCAGATTATAATTCTGTTATACTCAGATTATAATTCTGTTATACTCAGATTATAATTCTGTTATACTCAGATTATAATTCTGTTATACTCAGATTATAATTCTGTTATACTCAGATTATAATTCTGTTATACTCAGATTATAATTCTGTTATACTCAGATTATAATTCTGTTATACTCAGATTATAATTCTGTTATACTCAGATTATAATTCTGTTATACTCAGATTATAATTCTGTTATACTCAGATTATAATTCTGTTATACTCAGATTATAATTCTGTTATACTCAGATTATAATTCTGTTATACTCAGATTATAATTCTGTTATACTCAGATTATAATTCTGTTATACTCAGATTATAATTCTGTTATACTCAGATTATAATTCTGTTATACTCAGATTATAATTCTGTTATACTCAGATTATAATTCTGTTATACTCAGATTATAATTCTGTTATACTCAGATTATAATTCTGTTATACTCAGATTATAATTCTGTTATACTCAGATTATAATTCTGTTATACTCAGATTATAATTCTGTTATACTCAGATTATAATTCTGTTATACTCAGATTATAATTCTGTTATACTCAGATTATAATTCTGTTATACTCAGATTATAATTCTGTTATACTCAGATTATAATTCTGTTATACTCAGATTATAATTCTGTTATACTCAGATTATAATTCTGTTATACTCAGATTATAATTCTGTTATACTCAGATTATAATTCTGTTATACTCAGATTATAATTCTGTTATACTCAGATTATAATTCTGTTATACTCAGATTATAATTCTGTTATACTCAGATTATAATTCTGTTATACTCAGATTATAATTCTGTTATACTCAGATTATAATTCTGTTATACTCAGATTATAATTCTGTTATACTCAGATTATAATTCTGTTATACTCAGATTATAATTCTGTTATACTCAGATTATAATTCTGTTATACTCAGATTATAATTCTGTTATACTCAGATTATAATTCTGTTATACTCAGATTATAATTCTGTTATACTCAGATTATAATTCTGTTATACTCAGATTATAATTCTGTTATACTCAGATTATAATTCTGTTATACTCAGATTATAATTCTGTTATACTCAGATTATAATTCTGTTATACTCAGATTATAATTCTGTTATACTCAGATTATAATTCTGTTATACTCAGATTATAATTCTGTTATACTCAGATTATAATTCTGTTATACTCAGATTATAATTCTGTTATACTCAGATTATAATTCTGTTATACTCAGATTATAATTCTGTTATACTCAGATTATAATTCTGTTATACTCAGATTATAATTCTGTTATACTCAGATTATAATTCTGTTATACTCAGATTATAATTCTGTTATACTCAGATTATAATTCTGTTATACTCAGATTATAATTCTGTTATACTCAGATTATAATTCTGTTATACTCAGATTATAATTCTGTTATACTCAGATTATAATTCTGTTATACTCAGATTCAGATTAATTCTGTTATACTCAGATTATAATTCTGTTATACTCAGATTATAATTCTGTTATACTCAGATTATAATTCTGTTATACTCAGATTATAATTCTGTTATACTCAGATTATAATTCTGTTATACTCAGATTATAATTCTGTTATACTCAGATTATAATTCTGTTATACTCAGATTATAATTCTGTTATACTCAGATTATAATTCTGTTATACTCAGATTATAATTCTGTTATACTCAGATTATAATTCTGTTATACTCAGATTATAATTCTGTTATACTCAGATTATAATTCTGTTATACTCAGATTATAATTCTGTTATACTCAGATTATAATTCTGTTATACTCAGATTATAATTCTGTTATACTCAGATTATAATTCTGTTATACTCAGATTATAATTCTGTTATACTCAGATTATAATTCTGTTATACTCAGATTATAATTCTGTTATACTCAGATTATAATTCTGTTATACTCAGATTATAATTCTGTTATACTCAGATTATAATTCTGTTATACTCAGATTATAATTCTGTTATACTCAGATTATAATTCTGTTATACTCAGATTATAATTCTGTTATACTCAGATTATAATTCTGTTATACTCAGATTATAATTCTGTTATACTCAGATTATAATTCTGTTATACTCAGATTATAATTCTGTTATACTCAGATTATAATTCTGTTATACTCAGATTATAATTCTGTTATACTCAGATTATAATTCTGTTATACTCAGATTATAATTCTGTTATACTCAGATTATAATTCTGTTATACTCAGATTATAATTCTGTTATACTCAGATTATAATTCTGTTATACTCAGATTATAATTCTGTTATACTCAGATTATAATTCTGTTATACTCAGATTATAATTCTGTTATACTCAGATTATAATTCTGTTATACTCAGATTATAATTCTGTTATACTCAGATTATAATTCTGTTATACTCAGATTATAATTCTGTTATACTCAGATTATAATTCTGTTATACTCAGATTATAATTCTGTTATACTCAGATTATAATTCTGTTATACTCAGATTATAATTCTGTTATACTCAGATTATAATTCTGTTATACTCAGATTATAATTCTGTTATACTCAGATTATAATTCTGTTATACTCAGATTATAATTCTGTTATACTCAGATTATAATTCTGTTATACTCAGATTATAATTCTGTTATACTCAGATTATAATTCTGTTATACTCAGATTATAATTCTGTTATACTCAGATTATAATTCTGTTATACTCAGATTATAATTCTGTTATACTCAGATTATAATTCTGTTATACTCAGATTATAATTCTGTTATACTCAGATTATAATTCTGTTATACTCAGATTATAATTCTGTTATACTCAGATTATAATTCTGTTATACTCAGATTATAATTCTGTTATACTCAGATTATAATTCTGTTATACTCAGATTATAATTCTGTTATACTCAGATTATAATTCTGTTATACTCAGATTATAATTCTGTTATACTCAGATTATAATTCTGTTATACTCAGATTATAATTCTGTTATACTCAGATTATAATTCTGTTATACTCAGATTATAATTCTGTTATACTCAGATTATAATTCTGTTATACTCAGATTATAATTCTGTTATACTCAGATTATAATTCTGTTATACTCAGATTATAATTCTGTTATACTCAGATTATAATTCTGTTATACTCAGATTATAATTCTGTTATACTCAGATTATAATTCTGTTATACTCAGATTATAATTCTGTTATACTCAGATTATAATTCTGTTATACTCAGATTATAATTCTGTTATACTCAGATTATAATTCTGTTATACTCAGATTATAATTCTGTTATACTCAGATTATAATTCTGTTATACTCAGATTATAATTCTGTTATACTCAGATTATAATTCTGTTATACTCAGATTATAATTCTGTTATACTCAGATTATAATTCTGTTATACTCAGATTATAATTCTGTTATACTCAGATTATAATTCTGTTATACTCAGATTATAATTCTGTTATACTCAGATTATAATTCTGTTATACTCAGATTATAATTCTGTTATACTCAGATTATAATTCTGTTATACTCAGATTATAATTCTGTTATACTCAGATTATAATTCTGTTATACTCAGATTATAATTCTGTTATACTCAGATTATAATTCTGTTATACTCAGATTATAATTCTGTTATACTCAGATTATAATTCTGTTATACTCAGATTATAATTCTGTTATACTCAGATTATAATTCTGTTATACTCAGATTATAATTCTGTTATACTCAGATTATAATTCTGTTATACTCAGATTATAATTCTGTTATACTCAGATTATAATTCTGTTATACTCAGATTATAATTCTGTTATACTCAGATTATAATTCTGTTATACTCAGATTATAATTCTGTTATACTCAGATTATAATTCTGTTATACTCAGATTATAATTCTGTTATACTCAGATTATAATTCTGTTATACTCAGATTATAATTCTGTTATACTCAGATTATAATTCTGTTATACTCAGATTATAATTCTGTTATACTCAGATTATAATTCTGTTATACTCAGATTATAATTCTGTTATACTCAGATTATAATTCTGTTATACTCAGATTATAATTCTGTTATACTCAGATTATAATTCTGTTATACTCAGATTATAATTCTGTTATACTCAGATTATAATTCTGTTATACTCAGATTATAATTCTGTTATACTCAGATTATAATTCTGTTATACTCAGATTATAATTCTGTTATACTCAGATTATAATTCTGTTATACTCAGATTATAATTCTGTTATACTCAGATTATAATTCTGTTATACTCAGATTATAATTCTGTTATACTCAGATTATAATTCTGTTATACTCAGATTATAATTCTGTTATACTCAGATTATAATTCTGTTATACTCAGATTATAATTCTGTTATACTCAGATTATAATTCTGTTATACTCAGATTATAATTCTGTTATACTCAGATTATAATTCTGTTATACTCAGATTATAATTCTGTTATACTCAGATTATAATTCTGTTATACTCAGATTATAATTCTGTTATACTCAGATTATAATTCTGTTATACTCAGATTATAATTCTGTTATACTCAGATTATAATTCTGTTATACTCAGATTATAATTCTGTTATACTCAGATTATAATTCTGTTATACTCAGATTATAATTCTGTTATACTCAGATTATAATTCTGTTATACTCAGATTATAATTCTGTTATACTCAGATTATAATTCTGTTATACTCAGATTATAATTCTGTTATACTCAGATTATAATTCTGTTATACTCAGATTATAATTCTGTTATACTCAGATTATAATTCTGTTATACTCAGATTATAATTCTGTTATACTCAGATTATAATTCTGTTATACTCAGATTATAATTCTGTTATACTCAGATTATAATTCTGTTATACTCAGATTATAATTCTGTTATACTCAGATTATAATTCTGTTATACTCAGATTATAATTCTGTTATACTCAGATTATAATTCTGTTATACTCAGATTATAATTCTGTTATACTCAGATTATAATTCTGTTATACTCAGATTATAATTCTGTTATACTCAGATTATAATTCTGTTATACTCAGATTATAATTCTGTTATACTCAGATTATAATTCTGTTATACTCAGATTATAATTCTGTTATACTCAGATTATAATTCTGTTATACTCAGATTATAATTCTGTTATACTCAGATTATAATTCTGTTATACTCAGATTATAATTCTGTTATACTCAGATTATAATTCTGTTATACTCAGATTATAATTCTGTTATACTCAGATTATAATTCTGTTATACTCAGATTATAATTCTGTTATACTCAGATTATAATTCTGTTATACTCAGATTATAATTCTGTTATACTCAGATTATAATTCTGTTATACTCAGATTATAATTCTGTTATACTCAGATTATAATTCTGTTATACTCAGATTATAATTCTGTTATACTCAGATTATAATTCTGTTATACTCAGATTATAATTCTGTTATACTCAGATTATAATTCTGTTATACTCAGATTATAATTCTGTTATACTCAGATTATAATTCTGTTATACTCAGATTATAATTCTGTTATACTCAGATTATAATTCTGTTATACTCAGATTATAATTCTGTTATACTCAGATTATAATTCTGTTATACTCAGATTATAATTCTGTTATACTCAGATTATAATTCTGTTATACTCAGATTATAATTCTGTTATACTCAGATTATAATTCTGTTATACTCAGATTATAATTCTGTTATACTCAGATTATAATTCTGTTATACTCAGATTATAATTCTGTTATACTCAGATTATAATTCTGTTATACTCAGATTATAATTCTGTTATACTCAGATTATAATTCTGTTATACTCAGATTATAATTCTGTTATACTCAGATTATAATTCTGTTATACTCAGATTATAATTCTGTTATACTCAGATTATAATTCTGTTATACTCAGATTATAATTCTGTTATACTCAGATTATAATTCTGTTATACTCAGATTATAATTCTGTTATACTCAGATTATAATTCTGTTATACTCAGATTATAATTCTGTTATACTCAGATTATAATTCTGTTATACTCAGATTATAATTCTGTTATACTCAGATTATAATTCTGTTATACTCAGATTATAATTCTGTTATACTCAGATTATAATTCTGTTATACTCAGATTATAATTCTGTTATACTCAGATTATAATTCTGTTATACTCAGATTATAATTCTGTTATACTCAGATTATAATTCTGTTATACTCAGATTATAATTCTGTTATACTCAGATTATAATTCTGTTATACTCAGATTATAATTCTGTTATACTCAGATTATAATTCTGTTATACTCAGATTATAATTCTGTTATACTCAGATTATAATTCTGTTATACTCAGATTATAATTCTGTTATACTCAGATTATAATTCTGTTATACTCAGATTATAATTCTGTTATACTCAGATTATAATTCTGTTATACTCAGATTATAATTCTGTTATACTCAGATTATAATTCTGTTATACTCAGATTATAATTCTGTTATACTCAGATTATAATTCTGTTATACTCAGATTATAATTCTGTTATACTCAGATTATAATTCTGTTATACTCAGATTATAATTCTGTTATACTCAGATTATAATTCTGTTATACTCAGATTATAATTCTGTTATACTCAGATTATAATTCTGTTATACTCAGATTATAATTCTGTTATACTCAGATTATAATTCTGTTATACTCAGATTATAATTCTGTTATACTCAGATTATAATTCTGTTATACTCAGATTATAATTCTGTTATACTCAGATTATAATTCTGTTATACTCAGATTATAATTCTGTTATACTCAGATTATAATTCTGTTATACTCAGATTATAATTCTGTTATACTCAGATTATAATTCTGTTATACTCAGATTATAATTCTGTTATACTCAGATTATAATTCTGTTATACTCAGATTATAATTCTGTTATACTCAGATTATAATTCTGTTATACTCAGATTATAATTCTGTTATACTCAGATTATAATTCTGTTATACTCAGATTATAATTCTGTTATACTCAGATTATAATTCTGTTATACTCAGATTATAATTCTGTTATACTCAGATTATAATTCTGTTATACTCAGATTATAATTCTGTTATACTCAGATTATAATTCTGTTATACTCAGATTATAATTCTGTTATACTCAGATTATAATTCTGTTATACTCAGATTATAATTCTGTTATACTCAGATTATAATTCTGTTATACTCAGATTATAATTCTGTTATACTCAGATTATAATTCTGTTATACTCAGATTATAATTCTGTTATACTCAGATTATAATTCTGTTATACTCAGATTATAATTCTGTTATACTCAGATTATAATTCTGTTATACTCAGATTATAATTCTGTTATACTCAGATTATAATTCTGTTATACTCAGATTATAATTCTGTTATACTCAGATTATAATTCTGTTATACTCAGATTATAATTCTGTTATACTCAGATTATAATTCTGTTATACTCAGATTATAATTCTGTTATACTCAGATTATAATTCTGTTATACTCAGATTATAATTCTGTTATACTCAGATTATAATTCTGTTATACTCAGATTATAATTCTGTTATACTCAGATTATAATTCTGTTATACTCAGATTATAATTGTTATACTCAGATTATAATTCTGTTATACTCAGATTATAATTCTGTTATACTCAGATTATAATTCTGTTATACTCAGATTATAATTCTGTTATACTCAGATTATAATTCTGTTATACTCAGATTATAATTCTGTTATACTCAGATTATAATTCTGTTATACTCAGATTATAATTCTGTTATACTCAGATTATAATTCTGTTATACTCAGATTATAATTCTGTTATACTCAGATTATAATTCTGTTATACTCAGATTATAATTCTGTTATACTCAGATTATAATTCTGTTATACTCAGATTATAATTCTGTTATACTCAGATTATAATTCTGTTATACTCAGATTATAATTCTGTTATACTCAGATTATAATTCTGTTATACTCAGATTATAATTCTGTTATACTCAGATTATAATTCTGTTATACTCAGATTATAATTCTGTTATACTCAGATTATAATTCTGTTATACTCAGATTATAATTCTGTTATACTCAGATTATAATTCTGTTATACTCAGATTATAATTCTGTTATACTCAGATTATAATTCTGTTATACTCAGATTATAATTCTGTTATACTCAGATTATAATTCTGTTATACTCAGATTATAATTCTGTTATACTCAGATTATAATTCTGTTATACTCAGATTATAATTCTGTTATACTCAGATTATAATTCTGTTATACTCAGATTATAATTCTGTTATACTCAGATTATAATTCTGTTATACTCAGATTATAATTCTGTTATACTCAGATTATAATTCTGTTATACTCAGATTATAATTCTGTTATACTCAGATTATAATTCTGTTATACTCAGATTATAATTCTGTTATACTCAGATTATAATTCTGTTATACTCAGATTATAATTCTGTTATACTCAGATTATAATTCTGTTATACTCAGATTATAATTCTGTTATACTCAGATTATAATTCTGTTATACTCAGATTATAATTCTGTTATACTCAGATTATAATTCTGTTATACTCAGATTATAATTCTGTTATACTCAGATTATAATTCTGTTATACTCAGATTATAATTCTGTTATACTCAGATTATAATTCTGTTATACTCAGATTATAATTCTGTTATACTCAGATTATAATTCTGTTATACTCAGATTATAATTCTGTTATACTCAGATTATAATTCTGTTATACTCAGATTATAATTCTGTTATACTCAGATTATAATTCTGTTATACTCAGATTATAATTCTGTTATACTCAGATTATAATTCTGTTATACTCAGATTATAATTCTGTTATACTCAGATTATAATTCTGTTATACTCAGATTATAATTCTGTTATACTCAGATTATAATTCTGTTATACTCAGATTATAATTCTGTTATACTCAGATTATAATTCTGTTATACTCAGATTATAATTCTGTTATACTCAGATTATAATTCTGTTATACTCAGATTATAATTCTGTTATACTCAGATTATAATTCTGTTATACTCAGATTATAATTCTGTTATACTCAGATTATAATTCTGTTATACTCAGATTATAATTCTGTTATACTCAGATTATAATTCTGTTATACTCAGATTATAATTCTGTTATACTCAGATTATAATTCTGTTATACTCAGATTATAATTCTGTTATACTCAGATTATAATTCTGTTATACTCAGATTATAATTCTGTTATACTCAGATTATAATTCTGTTATACTCAGATTATAATTCTGTTATACTCAGATTATAATTCTGTTATACTCAGATTATAATTCTGTTATACTCAGATTATAATTCTGTTATACTCAGATTATAATTCTGTTATACTCAGATTATAATTCTGTTATACTCAGATTATAATTCTGTTATACTCAGATTATAATTCTGTTATACTCAGATTATAATTCTGTTATACTCAGATTATAATTCTGTTATACTCAGATTATAATTCTGTTATACTCAGATTATAATTCTGTTATACTCAGATTATAATTCTGTTATACTCAGATTATAATTCTGTTATACTCAGATTATAATTCTGTTATACTCAGATTATAATTCTGTTATACTCAGATTATAATTCTGTTATACTCAGATTATAATTCTGTTATACTCAGATTATAATTCTGTTATACTCAGATTATAATTCTGTTATACTCAGATTATAATTCTGTTATACTCAGATTATAATTCTGTTATACTCAGATTATAATTCTGTTATACTCAGATTATAATTCTGTTATACTCAGATTATAATTCTGTTATACTCAGATTATAATTCTGTTATACTCAGATTATAATTCTGTTATACTCAGATTATAATTCTGTTATACTCAGATTATAATTCTGTTATACTCAGATTATAATTCTGTTATACTCAGATTATAATTCTGTTATACTCAGATTATAATTCTGTTATACTCAGATTATAATTCTGTTATACTCAGATTATAATTCTGTTATACTCAGATTATAATTCTGTTATACTCAGATTATAATTCTGTTATACTCAGATTATAATTCTGTTATACTCAGATTATAATTCTGTTATACTCAGATTATAATTCTGTTATACTCAGATTATAATTCTGTTATACTCAGATTATAATTCTGTTATACTCAGATTATAATTCTGTTATACTCAGATTATAATTCTGTTATACTCAGATTATAATTCTGTTATACTCAGATTATAATTCTGTTATACTCAGATTATAATTCTGTTATACTCAGATTATAATTCTGTTATACTCAGATTATAATTCTGTTATACTCAGATTATAATTCTGTTATACTCAGATTATAATTCTGTTATACTCAGATTATAATTCTGTTATACTCAGATTATAATTCTGTTATACTCAGATTATAATTCTGTTATACTCAGATTATAATTCTGTTATACTCAGATTATAATTCTGTTATACTCAGATTATAATTCTGTTATACTCAGATTATAATTCTGTTATACTCAGATTATAATTCTGTTATACTCAGATTATAATTCTGTTATACTCAGATTATAATTCTGTTATACTCAGATTATAATTCTGTTATACTCAGATTATAATTCTGTTATACTCAGATTATAATTCTGTTATACTCAGATTATAATTCTGTTATACTCAGATTATAATTCTGTTATACTCAGATTATAATTCTGTTATACTCAGATTATAATTCTGTTATACTCAGATTATAATTCTGTTATACTCAGATTATAATTCTGTTATACTCAGATTATAATTCTGTTATACTCAGATTATAATTCTGTTATACTCAGATTATAATTCTGTTATACTCAGATTATAATTCTGTTATACTCAGATTATAATTCTGTTATACTCAGATTATAATTCTGTTATACTCAGATTATAATTCTGTTATACTCAGATTATAATTCTGTTATACTCAGATTATAATTCTGTTATACTCAGATTATAATTCTGTTATACTCAGATTATAATTCTGTTATACTCAGATTATAATTCTGTTATACTCAGATTATAATTCTGTTATACTCAGATTATAATTCTGTTATACTCAGATTATAATTCTGTTATACTCAGATTATAATTCTGTTATACTCAGATTATAATTCTGTTATACTCAGATTATAATTCTGTTATACTCAGATTATAATTCTGTTATACTCAGATTATAATTCTGTTATACTCAGATTATAATTCTGTTATACTCAGATTATAATTCTGTTATACTCAGATTATAATTCTGTTATACTCAGATTATAATTCTGTTATACTCAGATTATAATTCTGTTATACTCAGATTATAATTCTGTTATACTCAGATTATAATTCTGTTATACTCAGATTATAATTCTGTTATACTCAGATTATAATTCTGTTATACTCAGATTATAATTCTGTTATACTCAGATTATAATTCTGTTATACTCAGATTATAATTCTGTTATACTCAGATTATAATTCTGTTATACTCAGATTATAATTCTGTTATACTCAGATTATAATTCTGTTATACTCAGATTATAATTCTGTTATACTCAGATTATAATTCTGTTATACTCAGATTATAATTCTGTTATACTCAGATTATAATTCTGTTATACTCAGATTATAATTCTGTTATACTCAGATTATAATTCTGTTATACTCAGATTATAATTCTGTTATACTCAGATTATAATTCTGTTATACTCAGATTATAATTCTGTTATACTCAGATTATAATTCTGTTATACTCAGATTATAATTCTGTTATACTCAGATTATAATTCTGTTATACTCAGATTATAATTCTGTTATACTCAGATTATAATTCTGTTATACTCAGATTATAATTCTGTTATACTCAGATTATAATTCTGTTATACTCAGATTATAATTCTGTTATACTCAGATTATAATTCTGTTATACTCAGATTATAATTCTGTTATACTCAGATTATAATTCTGTTATACTCAGATTATAATTCTGTTATACTCAGATTATAATTCTGTTATACTCAGATTATAATTCTGTTATACTCAGATTATAATTCTGTTATACTCAGATTATAATTCTGTTATACTCAGATTATAATTCTGTTATACTCAGATTATAATTCTGTTATACTCAGATTATAATTCTGTTATACTCAGATTATAATTCTGTTATACTCAGATTATAATTCTGTTATACTCAGATTATAATTCTGTTATACTCAGATTATAATTCTGTTATACTCAGATTATAATTCTGTTATACTCAGATTATAATTCTGTTATACTCAGATTATAATTCTGTTATACTCAGATTATAATTCTGTTATACTCAGATTATAATTCTGTTATACTCAGATTATAATTCTGTTATACTCAGATTATAATTCTGTTATACTCAGATTATAATTCTGTTATACTCAGATTATAATTCTGTTATACTCAGATTATAATTCTGTTATACTCAGATTATAATTCTGTTATACTCAGATTATAATTCTGTTATACTCAGATTATAATTCTGTTATACTCAGATTATAATTCTGTTATACTCAGATTATAATTCTGTTATACTCAGATTATAATTCTGTTATACTCAGATTATAATTCTGTTATACTCAGATTATAATTCTGTTATACTCAGATTATAATTCTGTTATACTCAGATTATAATTCTGTTATACTCAGATTATAATTCTGTTATACTCAGATTATAATTCTGTTATACTCAGATTATAATTCTGTTATACTCAGATTATAATTCTGTTATACTCAGATTATAATTCTGTTATACTCAGATTATAATTCTGTTATACTCAGATTATAATTCTGTTATACTCAGATTATAATTCTGTTATACTCAGATTATAATTCTGTTATACTCAGATTATAATTCTGTTATACTCAGATTATAATTCTGTTATACTCAGATTATAATTCTGTTATACTCAGATTATAATTCTGTTATACTCAGATTATAATTCTGTTATACTCAGATTATAATTCTGTTATACTCAGATTATAATTCTGTTATACTCAGATTATAATTCTGTTATACTCAGATTATAATTCTGTTATACTCAGATTATAATTCTGTTATACTCAGATTATAATTCTGTTATACTCAGATTATAATTCTGTTATACTCAGATTATAATTCTGTTATACTCAGATTATAATTCTGTTATACTCAGATTATAATTCTGTTATACTCAGATTATAATTCTGTTATACTCAGATTATAATTCTGTTATACTCAGATTATAATTCTGTTATACTCAGATTATAATTCTGTTATACTCAGATTATAATTCTGTTATACTCAGATTATAATTCTGTTATACTCAGATTATAATTCTGTTATACTCAGATTATAATTCTGTTATACTCAGATTATAATTCTGTTATACTCAGATTATAATTCTGTTATACTCAGATTATAATTCTGTTATACTCAGATTATAATTCTGTTATACTCAGATTATAATTCTGTTATACTCAGATTATAATTCTGTTATACTCAGATTATAATTCTGTTATACTCAGATTATAATTCTGTTATACTCAGATTATAATTCTGTTATACTCAGATTATAATTCTGTTATACTCAGATTATAATTCTGTTATACTCAGATTATAATTCTGTTATACTCAGATTATAATTCTGTTATACTCAGATTATAATTCTGTTATACTCAGATTATAATTCTGTTATACTCAGATTATAATTCTGTTATACTCAGATTATAATTCTGTTATACTCAGATTATAATTCTGTTATACTCAGATTATAATTCTGTTATACTCAGATTATAATTCTGTTATACTCAGATTATAATTCTGTTATACTCAGATTATAATTCTGTTATACTCAGATTATAATTCTGTTATACTCAGATTATAATTCTGTTATACTCAGATTATAATTCTGTTATACTCAGATTATAATTCTGTTATACTCAGATTATAATTCTGTTATACTCAGATTATAATTCTGTTATACTCAGATTATAATTCTGTTATACTCAGATTATAATTCTGTTATACTCAGATTATAATTCTGTTATACTCAGATTATAATTCTGTTATACTCAGATTATAATTCTGTTATACTCAGATTATAATTCTGTTATACTCAGATTATAATTCTGTTATACTCAGATTATAATTCTGTTATACTCAGATTATAATTCTGTTATACTCAGATTATAATTCTGTTATACTCAGATTATAATTCTGTTATACTCAGATTATAATTCTGTTATACTCAGATTATAATTCTGTTATACTCAGATTATAATT
This sequence comes from Brugia pahangi, assembly GCA_012070555.1. NCBI lineage: Eukaryota > Metazoa > Nematoda > Chromadorea > Rhabditida > Onchocercidae > Brugia > Brugia pahangi. The sequence goes on along the minus strand of JAAVKF010000056.1, from coordinate 162,206 downwards.
CTGTTATACTCAGATTATAATTCTGTTATACTCAGATTATAATTCTGTTATACTCAGATTATAATTCTGTTATACTCAGATTATAATTCTGTTATACTCAGATTATAATTCTGTTATACTCAGATTATAATTCTGTTATACTCAGATTATAATTCTGTTATACTCAGATTATAATTCTGTTATACTCAGATTATAATTCTGTTATACTCAGATTATAATTCTGTTATACTCAGATTATAATTCTGTTATACTCAGATTATAATTCTGTTATACTCAGATTATAATTCTGTTATACTCAGATTATAATTCTGTTATACTCAGATTATAATTCTGTTATACTCAGATTATAATTCTGTTATACTCAGATTATAATTCTGTTATACTCAGATTATAATTCTGTTATACTCAGATTATAATTCTGTTATACTCAGATTATAATTCTGTTATACTCAGATTATAATTCTGTTATACTCAGATTATAATTCTGTTATACTCAGATTATAATTCTGTTATACTCAGATTATAATTCTGTTATACTCAGATTATAATTCTGTTATACTCAGATTATAATTCTGTTATACTCAGATTATAATTCTGTTATACTCAGATTATAATTCTGTTATACTCAGATTATAATTCTGTTATACTCAGATTATAATTCTGTTATACTCAGATTATAATTCTGTTATACTCAGATTATAATTCTGTTATACTCAGATTATAATTCTGTTATACTCAGATTATAATTCTGTTATACTCAGATTATAATTCTGTTATACTCAGATTATAATTCTGTTATACTCAGATTATAATTCTGTTATACTCAGATTATAATTCTGTTATACTCAGATTATAATTCTGTTATACTCAGATTATAATTCTGTTATACTCAGATTATAATTCTGTTATACTCAGATTATAATTCTGTTATACTCAGATTATAATTCTGTTATACTCAGATTATAATTCTGTTATACTCAGATTATAATTCTGTTATACTCAGATTATAATTCTGTTATACTCAGATTATAATTCTGTTATACTCAGATTATAATTCTGTTATACTCAGATTATAATTCTGTTATACTCAGATTATAATTCTGTTATACTCAGATTATAATTCTGTTATACTCAGATTATAATTCTGTTATACTCAGATTATAATTCTGTTATACTCAGATTATAATTCTGTTATACTCAGATTATAATTCTGTTATACTCAGATTATAATTCTGTTATACTCAGATTATAATTCTGTTATACTCAGATTATAATTCTGTTATACTCAGATTATAATTCTGTTATACTCAGATTATAATTCTGTTATACTCAGATTATAATTCTGTTATACTCAGATTATAATTCTGTTATACTCAGATTATAATTCTGTTATACTCAGATTATAATTCTGTTATACTCAGATTATAATTCTGTTATACTCAGATTATAATTCTGTTATACTCAGATTATAATTCTGTTATACTCAGATTATAATTCTGTTATACTCAGATTATAATTCTGTTATACTCAGATTATAATTCTGTTATACTCAGATTATAATTCTGTTATACTCAGATTATAATTCTGTTATACTCAGATTATAATTCTGTTATACTCAGATTATAATTCTGTTATACTCAGATTATAATTCTGTTATACTCAGATTATAATTCTGTTATACTCAGATTATAATTCTGTTATACTCAGATTATAATTCTGTTATACTCAGATTATAATTCTGTTATACTCAGATTATAATTCTGTTATACTCAGATTATAATTCTGTTATACTCAGATTATAATTCTGTTATACTCAGATTATAATTCTGTTATACTCAGATTATAATTCTGTTATACTCAGATTATAATTCTGTTATACTCAGATTATAATTCTGTTATACTCAGATTATAATTCTGTTATACTCAGATTATAATTCTGTTATACTCAGATTATAATTCTGTTATACTCAGATTATAATTCTGTTATACTCAGATTATAATTCTGTTATACTCAGATTATAATTCTGTTATACTCAGATTATAATTCTGTTATACTCAGATTATAATTCTGTTATACTCAGATTATAATTCTGTTATACTCAGATTATAATTCTGTTATACTCAGATTATAATTCTGTTATACTCAGATTATAATTCTGTTATACTCAGATTATAATTCTGTTATACTCAGATTATAATTCTGTTATACTCAGATTATAATTCTGTTATACTCAGATTATAATTCTGTTATACTCAGATTATAATTCTGTTATACTCAGATTATAATTCTGTTATACTCAGATTATAATTCTGTTATACTCAGATTATAATTCTGTTATACTCAGATTATAATTCTGTTATACTCAGATTATAATTCTGTTATACTCAGATTATAATTCTGTTATACTCAGATTATAATTCTGTTATACTCAGATTATAATTCTGTTATACTCAGATTATAATTCTGTTATACTCAGATTATAATTCTGTTATACTCAGATTATAATTCTGTTATACTCAGATTATAATTCTGTTATACTCAGATTATAATTCTGTTATACTCAGATTATAATTCTGTTATACTCAGATTATAATTCTGTTATACTCAGATTATAATTCTGTTATACTCAGATTATAATTCTGTTATACTCAGATTATAATTCTGTTATACTCAGATTATAATTCTGTTATACTCAGATTATAATTCTGTTATACTCAGATTATAATTCTGTTATACTCAGATTATAATTCTGTTATACTCAGATTATAATTCTGTTATACTCAGATTATAATTCTGTTATACTCAGATTATAATTCTGTTATACTCAGATTATAATTCTGTTATACTCAGATTATAATTCTGTTATACTCAGATTATAATTCTGTTATACTCAGATTATAATTCTGTTATACTCAGATTATAATTCTGTTATACTCAGATTATAATTCTGTTATACTCAGATTATAATTCTGTTATACTCAGATTATAATTCTGTTATACTCAGATTATAATTCTGTTATACTCAGATTATAATTCTGTTATACTCAGATTATAATTCTGTTATACTCAGATTATAATTCTGTTATACTCAGATTATAATTCTGTTATACTCAGATTATAATTCTGTTATACTCAGATTATAATTCTGTTATACTCAGATTATAATTCTGTTATACTCAGATTATAATTCTGTTATACTCAGATTATAATTCTGTTATACTCAGATTATAATTCTGTTATACTCAGATTATAATTCTGTTATACTCAGATTATAATTCTGTTATACTCAGATTATAATTCTGTTATACTCAGATTATAATTCTGTTATACTCAGATTATAATTCTGTTATACTCAGATTATAATTCTGTTATACTCAGATTATAATTCTGTTATACTCAGATTATAATTCTGTTATACTCAGATTATAATTCTGTTATACTCAGATTATAATTCTGTTATACTCAGATTATAATTCTGTTATACTCAGATTATAATTCTGTTATACTCAGATTATAATTCTGTTATACTCAGATTATAATTCTGTTATACTCAGATTATAATTCTGTTATACTCAGATTATAATTCTGTTATACTCAGATTATAATTCTGTTATACTCAGATTATAATTCTGTTATACTCAGATTATAATTCTGTTATACTCAGATTATAATTCTGTTATACTCAGATTATAATTCTGTTATACTCAGATTATAATTCTGTTATACTCAGATTATAATTCTGTTATACTCAGATTATAATTCTGTTATACTCAGATTATAATTCTGTTATACTCAGATTATAATTCTGTTATACTCAGATTATAATTCTGTTATACTCAGATTATAATTCTGTTATACTCAGATTATAATTCTGTTATACTCAGATTATAATTCTGTTATACTCAGATTATAATTCTGTTATACTCAGATTATAATTCTGTTATACTCAGATTATAATTCTGTTATACTCAGATTATAATTCTGTTATACTCAGATTATAATTCTGTTATACTCAGATTATAATTCTGTTATACTCAGATTATAATTCTGTTATACTCAGATTATAATTCTGTTATACTCAGATTATAATTCTGTTATACTCAGATTATAATTCTGTTATACTCAGATTATAATTCTGTTATACTCAGATTATAATTCTGTTATACTCAGATTATAATTCTGTTATACTCAGATTATAATTCTGTTATACTCAGATTATAATTCTGTTATACTCAGATTATAATTCTGTTATACTCAGATTATAATTCTGTTATACTCAGATTATAATTCTGTTATACTCAGATTATAATTCTGTTATACTCAGATTATAATTCTGTTATACTCAGATTATAATTCTGTTATACTCAGATTATAATTCTGTTATACTCAGATTATAATTCTGTTATACTCAGATTATAATTCTGTTATACTCAGATTATAATTCTGTTATACTCAGATTATAATTCTGTTATACTCAGATTATAATTCTGTTATACTCAGATTATAATTCTGTTATACTCAGATTATAATTCTGTTATACTCAGATTATAATTCTGTTATACTCAGATTATAATTCTGTTATACTCAGATTATAATTCTGTTATACTCAGATTATAATTCTGTTATACTCAGATTATAATTCTGTTATACTCAGATTATAATTCTGTTATACTCAGATTATAATTCTGTTATACTCAGATTATAATTCTGTTATACTCAGATTATAATTCTGTTATACTCAGATTATAATTCTGTTATACTCAGATTATAATTCTGTTATACTCAGATTATAATTCTGTTATACTCAGATTATAATTCTGTTATACTCAGATTATAATTCTGTTATACTCAGATTATAATTCTGTTATACTCAGATTATAATTCTGTTATACTCAGATTATAATTCTGTTATACTCAGATTATAATTCTGTTATACTCAGATTATAATTCTGTTATACTCAGATTATAATTCTGTTATACTCAGATTATAATTCTGTTATACTCAGATTATAATTCTGTTATACTCAGATTATAATTCTGTTATACTCAGATTATAATTCTGTTATACTCAGATTATAATTCTGTTATACTTAGATTATAATTCTGTTATACTCAGATTATAATTCTGTTATACTCAGATTATAATTCTGTTATACTCAGATTATAATTCTGTTATACTCAGATTATAATTCTGTTATACTCAGATTATAATTCTGTTATACTCAGATTATAATTCTGTTATACTCATACTCAGATTATAATTCTGTTATACTCAGATTATAATTCTGTTATACTCAGATTATAATTCTGTTATACTCAGATTATAATTCTGTTATACTCAGATTATAATTCTGTTATACTCAGATTATAATTCTGTTATACTCAGATTATAATTCTGTTATACTCAGATTATAATTCTGTTATACTCAGATTATAATTCTGTTATACTCAGATTATAATTCTGTTATACTCAGATTATAATTCTGTTATACTCAGATTATAATTCTGTTATACTCAGATTATAATTCTGTTATACTCAGATTATAATTCTGTTATACTCAGATTATAATTCTGTTATACTCAGATTATAATTCTGTTATACTCAGATTATAATTCTGTTATACTCAGATTATAATTCTGTTATACTCAGATTATAATTCTGTTATACTCAGATTATAATTCTGTTATACTCAGATTATAATTCTGTTATACTCAGATTATAATTCTGTTATACTCAGATTATAATTCTGTTATACTCAGATTATAATTCTGTTATACTCAGATTATAATTCTGTTATACTCAGATTATAATTCTGTTATACTCAGATTATAATTCTGTTATACTCAGATTATAATTCTGTTATACTCAGATTATAATTCTGTTATACTCAGATTATAATTCTGTTATACTCAGATTATAATTCTGTTATACTCAGATTATAATTCTGTTATACTCAGATTATAATTCTGTTATACTCAGATTATAATTCTGTTATACTCAGATTATAATTCTGTTATACTCAGATTATAATTCTGTTATACTCAGATTATAATTCTGTTATACTCAGATTATAATTCTGTTATACTCAGATTATAATTCTGTTATACTCAGATTATAATTCTGTTATACTCAGATTATAATTCTGTTATACTCAGATTATAATTCTGTTATACTCAGATTATAATTCTGTTATACTCAGATTATAATTCTGTTATACTCAGATTATAATTCTGTTATACTCAGATTATAATTCTGTTATACTCAGATTATAATTCTGTTATACTCAGATTATAATTCTGTTATACTCAGATTATAATTCTGTTATACTCAGATTATAATTCTGTTATACTCAGATTATAATTCTGTTATACTCAGATTATAATTCTGTTATACTCAGATTATAATTCTGTTATACTCAGATTATAATTCTGTTATACTCAGATTATAATTCTGTTATACTCAGATTATAATTCTGTTATACTCAGATTATAATTCTGTTATACTCAGATTATAATTCTGTTATACTCAGATTATAATTCTGTTATACTCAGATTATAATTCTGTTATACTCAGATTATAATTCTGTTATACTCAGATTATAATTCTGTTATACTCAGATTATAATTCTGTTATACTCAGATTATAATTCTGTTATACTCAGATTATAATTCTGTTATACTCAGATTATAATTCTGTTATACTCAGATTATAATTCTGTTATACTCAGATTATAATTCTGTTATACTCAGATTATAATTCTGTTATACTCAGATTATAATTCTGTTATACTCAGATTATAATTCTGTTATACTCAGATTATAATTCTGTTATACTCAGATTATAATTCTGTTATACTCAGATTATAATTCTGTTATACTCAGATTATAATTCTGTTATACTCAGATTATAATTCTGTTATACTCAGATTATAATTCTGTTATACTCAGATTATAATTCTGTTATACTCAGATTATAATTCTGTTATACTCAGATTATAATTCTGTTATACTCAGATTATAATTCTGTTATACTCAGATTATAATTCTGTTATACTCAGATTATAATTCTGTTATACTCAGATTATAATTCTGTTATACTCAGATTATAATTCTGTTATACTCAGATTATAATTCTGTTATACTCAGATTATAATTCTGTTATACTCAGATTATAATTCTGTTATACTCAGATTATAATTCTGTTATACTCAGATTATAATTCTGTTATACTCAGATTATAATTCTGTTATACTCAGATTATAATTCTGTTATACTCAGATTATAATTCTGTTATACTCAGATTATAATTCTGTTATACTCAGATTATAATTCTGTTATACTCAGATTATAATTCTGTTATACTCAGATTATAATTCTGTTATACTCAGATTATAATTCTGTTATACTCAGATTATAATTCTGTTATACTCAGATTATAATTCTGTTATACTCAGATTATAATTCTGTTATACTCAGATTATAATTCTGTTATACTCAGATTATAATTCTGTTATACTCAGATTATAATTCTGTTATACTCAGATTATAATTCTGTTATACTCAGATTATAATTCTGTTATACTCAGATTATAATTCTGTTATACTCAGATTATAATTCTGTTATACTCAGATTATAATTCTGTTATACTCAGATTATAATTCTGTTATACTCAGATTATAATTCTGTTATACTCAGATTATAATTCTGTTATACTCAGATTATAATTCTGTTATACTCAGATTATAATTCTGTTATACTCAGATTATAATTCTGTTATACTCAGATTATAATTCTGTTATACTCAGATTATAATTCTGTTATACTCAGATTATAATTCTGTTATACTCAGATTATAATTCTGTTATACTCAGATTATAATTCTGTTATACTCAGATTATAATTCTGTTATACTCAGATTATAATTCTGTTATACTCAGATTATAATTCTGTTATACTCAGATTATAATTCTGTTATACTCAGATTATAATTCTGTTATACTCAGATTATAATTCTGTTATACTCAGATTATAATTCTGTTATACTCAGATTATAATTCTGTTATACTCAGATTATAATTCTGTTATACTCAGATTATAATTCTGTTATACTCAGATTATAATTCTGTTATACTCAGATTATAATTCTGTTATACTCAGATTATAATTCTGTTATACTCAGATTATAATTCTGTTATACTCAGATTATAATTCTGTTATACTCAGATTATAATTCTGTTATACTCAGATTATAATTCTGTTATACTCAGATTATAATTCTGTTATACTCAGATTATAATTCTGTTATACTCAGATTATAATTCTGTTATACTCAGATTATAATTCTGTTATACTCAGATTATAATTCTGTTATACTCAGATTATAATTCTGTTATACTCAGATTATAATTCTGTTATACTCAGATTATAATTCTGTTATACTCAGATTATAATTCTGTTATACTCAGATTATAATTCTGTTATACTCAGATTATAATTCTGTTATACTCAGATTATAATTCTGTTATACTCAGATTATAATTCTGTTATACTCAGATTATAATTCTGTTATACTCAGATTATAATTCTGTTATACTCAGATTATAATTCTGTTATACTCAGATTATAATTCTGTTATACTCAGATTATAATTCTGTTATACTCAGATTATAATTCTGTTATACTCAGATTATAATTCTGTTATACTCAGATTATAATTCTGTTATACTCAGATTATAATTCTGTTATACTCAGATTATAATTCTGTTATACTCAGATTATAATTCTGTTATACTCAGATTATAATTCTGTTATACTCAGATTATAATTCTGTTATACTCAGATTATAATTCTGTTATACTCAGATTATAATTCTGTTATACTCAGATTATAATTCTGTTATACTCAGATTATAATTCTGTTATACTCAGATTATAATTCTGTTATACTCAGATTATAATTCTGTTATACTCAGATTATAATTCTGTTATACTCAGATTATAATTCTGTTATACTCAGATTATAATTCTGTTATACTCAGATTATAATTCTGTTATACTCAGATTATAATTCTGTTATACTCAGATTATAATTCTGTTATACTCAGATTATAATTCTGTTATACTCAGATTATAATTCTGTTATACTCAGATTATAATTCTGTTATACTCAGATTATAATTCTGTTATACTCAGATTATAATTCTGTTATACTCAGATTATAATTCTGTTATACTCAGATTATAATTCTGTTATACTCAGATTATAATTCTGTTATACTCAGATTATAATTCTGTTATACTCAGATTATAATTCTGTTATACTCAGATTATAATTCTGTTATACTCAGATTATAATTCTGTTATACTCAGATTATAATTCTGTTATACTCAGATTATAATTCTGTTATACTCAGATTATAATTCTGTTATACTCAGATTATAATTCTGTTATACTCAGATTATAATTCTGTTATACTCAGATTATAATTCTGTTATACTCAGATTATAATTCTGTTATACTCAGATTATAATTCTGTTATACTCAGATTATAATTCTGTTATACTCAGATTATAATTCTGTTATACTCAGATTATAATTCTGTTATACTCAGATTATAATTCTGTTATACTCAGATTATAATTCTGTTATACTCAGATTATAATTCTGTTATACTCAGATTATAATTCTGTTATACTCAGATTATAATTCTGTTATACTCAGATTATAATTCTGTTATACTCAGATTATAATTCTGTTATACTCAGATTATAATTCTGTTATACTCAGATTATAATTCTGTTATACTCAGATTATAATTCTGTTATACTCAGATTATAATTCTGTTATACTCAGATTATAATTCTGTTATACTCAGATTATAATTCTGTTATACTCAGATTATAATTCTGTTATACTCAGATTATAATTCTGTTATACTCAGATTATAATTCTGTTATACTCAGATTATAATTCTGTTATACTCAGATTATAATTCTGTTATACTCAGATTATAATTCTGTTATACTCAGATTATAATTCTGTTATACTCAGATTATAATTCTGTTATACTCAGATTATAATTCTGTTATACTCAGATTATAATTCTGTTATACTCAGATTATAATTCTGTTATACTCAGATTATAATTCTGTTATACTCAGATTATAATTCTGTTATACTCAGATTATAATTCTGTTATACTCAGATTATAATTCTGTTATACTCAGATTATAATTCTGTTATACTCAGATTATAATTCTGTTATACTCAGATTATAATTCTGTTATACTCAGATTATAATTCTGTTATACTCAGATTATAATTCTGTTATACTCAGATTATAATTCTGTTATACTCAGATTATAATTCTGTTATACTCAGATTATAATTCTGTTATACTCAGATTATAATTCTGTTATACTCAGATTATAATTCTGTTATACTCAGATTATAATTCTGTTATACTCAGATTATAATTCTGTTATACTCAGATTATAATTCTGTTATACTCAGATTATAATTCTGTTATACTCAGATTATAATTCTGTTATACTCAGATTATAATTCTGTTATACTCAGATTATAATTCTGTTATACTCAGATTATAATTCTGTTATACTCAGATTATAATTCTGTTATACTCAGATTATAATTCTGTTATACTCAGATTATAATTCTGTTATACTCAGATTATAATTCTGTTATACTCAGATTATAATTCTGTTATACTCAGATTATAATTCTGTTATACTCAGATTATAATTCTGTTATACTCAGATTATAATTCTGTTATACTCAGATTATAATTCTGTTATACTCAGATTATAATTCTGTTATACTCAGATTATAATTCTGTTATACTCAGATTATAATTCTGTTATACTCAGATTATAATTCTGTTATACTCAGATTATAATTCTGTTATACTCAGATTATAATTCTGTTATACTCAGATTATAATTCTGTTATACTCAGATTATAATTCTGTTATACTCAGATTATAATTCTGTTATACTCAGATTATAATTCTGTTATACTCAGATTATAATTCTGTTATACTCAGATTATAATTCTGTTATACTCAGATTATAATTCTGTTATACTCAGATTATAATTCTGTTATACTCAGATTATAATTCTGTTATACTCAGATTATAATTCTGTTATACTCAGATTATAATTCTGTTATACTCAGATTATAATTCTGTTATACTCAGATTATAATTCTGTTATACTCAGATTATAATTCTGTTATACTCAGATTATAATTCTGTTATACTCAGATTATAATTCTGTTATACTCAGATTATAATTCTGTTATACTCAGATTATAATTCTGTTATACTCAGATTATAATTCTGTTATACTCAGATTATAATTCTGTTATACTCAGATTATAATTCTGTTATACTCAGATTATAATTCTGTTATACTCAGATTATAATTCTGTTATACTCAGATTATAATTCTGTTATACTCAGATTATAATTCTGTTATACTCAGATTATAATTCTGTTATACTCAGATTATAATTCTGTTATACTCAGATTATAATTCTGTTATACTCAGATTATAATTCTGTTATACTCAGATTATAATTCTGTTATACTCAGATTATAATTCTGTTATACTCAGATTATAATTCTGTTATACTCAGATTATAATTCTGTTATACTCAGATTATAATTCTGTTATACTCAGATTATAATTCTGTTATACTCAGATTATAATTCTGTTATACTCAGATTATAATTCTGTTATACTCAGATTATAATTCTGTTATACTCAGATTATAATTCTGTTATACTCAGATTATAATTCTGTTATACTCAGATTATAATTCTGTTATACTCAGATTATAATTCTGTTATACTCAGATTATAATTCTGTTATACTCAGATTATAATTCTGTTATACTCAGATTATAATTCTGTTATACTCAGATTATAATTCTGTTATACTCAGATTATAATTCTGTTATACTCAGATTATAATTCTGTTATACTCAGATTATAATTCTGTTATACTCAGATTATAATTCTGTTATACTCAGATTATAATTCTGTTATACTCAGATTATAATTCTGTTATACTCAGATTATAATTCTGTTATACTCAGATTATAATTCTGTTATACTCAGATTATAATTCTGTTATACTCAGATTATAATTCTGTTATACTCAGATTATAATTCTGTTATACTCAGATTATAATTCTGTTATACTCAGATTATAATTCTGTTATACTCAGATTATAATTCTGTTATACTCAGATTATAATTCTGTTATACTCAGATTATAATTCTGTTATACTCAGATTATAATTCTGTTATACTCAGATTATAATTCTGTTATACTCAGATTATAATTCTGTTATACTCAGATTATAATTCTGTTATACTCAGATTATAATTCTGTTATACTCAGATTATAATTCTGTTATACTCAGATTATAATTCTGTTATACTCAGATTATAATTCTGTTATACTCAGATTATAATTCTGTTATACTCAGATTATAATTCTGTTATACTCAGATTATAATTCTGTTATACTCAGATTATAATTCTGTTATACTCAGATTATAATTCTGTTATACTCAGATTATAATTCTGTTATACTCAGATTATAATTCTGTTATACTCAGATTATAATTCTGTTATACTCAGATTATAATTCTGTTATACTCAGATTATAATTCTGTTATACTCAGATTATAATTCTGTTATACTCAGATTATAATTCTGTTATACTCAGATTATAATTCTGTTATACTCAGATTATAATTCTGTTATACTCAGATTATAATTCTGTTATACTCAGATTATAATTCTGTTATACTCAGATTATAATTCTGTTATACTCAGATTATAATTCTGTTATACTCAGATTATAATTCTGTTATACTCAGATTATAATTCTGTTATACTCAGATTATAATTCTGTTATACTCAGATTATAATTCTGTTATACTCAGATTATAATTCTGTTATACTCAGATTATAATTCTGTTATACTCAGATTATAATTCTGTTATACTCAGATTATAATTCTGTTATACTCAGATTATAATTCTGTTATACTCAGATTATAATTCTGTTATACTCAGATTATAATTCTGTTATACTCAGATTATAATTCTGTTATACTCAGATTATAATTCTGTTATACTCAGATTATAATTCTGTTATACTCAGATTATAATTCTGTTATACTCAGATTATAATTCTGTTATACTCAGATTATAATTCTGTTATACTCAGATTATAATTCTGTTATACTCAGATTATAATTCTGTTATACTCAGATTATAATTCTGTTATACTCAGATTATAATTCTGTTATACTCAGATTATAATTCTGTTATACTCAGATTATAATTCTGTTATACTCAGATTATAATTCTGTTATACTCAGATTATAATTCTGTTATACTCAGATTATAATTCTGTTATACTCAGATTATAATTCTGTTATACTCAGATTATAATTCTGTTATACTCAGATTATAATTCTGTTATACTCAGATTATAATATTATAATTCTGTTATACTCAGATTATAATTCTGTTATACTCAGATTATAATTCAATTATACTCAGATTATAATTCTGTTATACTCAGATTATAATTCTGTTATACTCAGATTATAATTCTGTTATACTCAGATTATAATTCTGTTATACTCAGATTATAATTCTGTTATACTCAGATTATAATTCTGTTATACTCAGATTATAATTCTGTTATACTCAGATTATAATTCTGTTATACTCAGATTATAATTCTGTTATACTCAGATTATAATTCTGTTATACTCAGATTATAATTCTGTTATACTCAGATTATAATTCTGTTATACTCAGATTATAATTCTGTTATACTCAGATTATAATTCTGTTATACTCAGATTATAATTCTGTTATACTCAGATTATAATTCTGTTATACTCAGATTATAATTCTGTTATACTCAGATTATAATTCTGTTATACTCAGATTATAATTCTGTTATACTCAGATTATAATTCTGTTATACTCAGATTATAATTCTGTTATACTCAGATTATAATTCTGTTATACTCAGATTATAATTCTGTTATACTCAGATTATAATTCTGTTATACTCAGATTATAATTCTGTTATACTCAGATTATAATTCTGTTATACTCAGATTATAATTCTGTTATACTCAGATTATAATTCTGTTATACTCAGATTATAATTCTGTTATACTCAGATTATAATTCTGTTATACTCAGATTATAATTCTGTTATACTCAGATTATAATTCTGTTATACTCAGATTATAATTCTGTTATACTCAGATTATAATTCTGTTATACTCAGATTATAATTCTGTTATACTCAGATTATAATTCTGTTATACTCAGATTATAATTCTGTTATACTCAGATTATAATTCTGTTATACTCAGATTATAATTCTGTTATACTCAGATTATAATTCTGTTATACTCAGATTATAATTCTGTTATACTCAGATTATAATTCTGTTATACTCAGATTATAATTCTGTTATACTCAGATTATAATTCTGTTATACTCAGATTATAATTCTGTTATACTCAGATTATAATTCTGTTATACTCAGATTATAATTCTGTTATACTCAGATTATAATTCTGTTATACTCAGATTATAATTCTGTTATACTCAGATTATAATTCTGTTATACTCAGATTATAATTCTGTTATACTCAGATTATAATTCTGTTATACTCAGATTATAATTCTGTTATACTCAGATTATAATTCTGTTATACTCAGATTATAATTCTGTTATACTCAGATTATAATTCTGTTATACTCAGATTATAATTCTGTTATACTCAGATTATAATTCTGTTATACTCAGATTATAATTCTGTTATACTCAGATTATAATTCTGTTATACTCAGATTATAATTCTGTTATACTCAGATTATAATTCTGTTATACTCAGATTATAATTCAATTATACTCAGATTATAATTCTGTTATACTCAGATTATAATTCTGTTATACTCAGATTATAATTCTGTTATACTCAGATTATAATTCTGTTATACTCAGATTATAATTCTGTTATACTCAGATTATAATTCTGTTATACTCAGATTATAATTCTGTTATACTCAGATTATAATTCTGTTATACTCAGATTATAATTCTGTTATACTCAGATTATAATTCTGTTATACTCAGATTATAATTCTGTTATACTCAGATTATAATTCTGTTATACTCAGATTATAATTCTGTTATACTCAGATTATAATTCTGTTATACTCAGATTATAATTCTGTTATACTCAGATTATAATTCTGTTATACTCAGATTATAATTCTGTTATACTCAGATTATAATTCTGTTATACTCAGATTATAATTCTGTTATACTCAGATTATAATTCTGTTATACTCAGATTATAATTCTGTTATACTCAGATTATAATTCTGTTATACTCAGATTATAATTCTGTTATACTCAGATTATAATTCTGTTATACTCAGATTATAATTCTGTTATACTCAGATTATAATTCTGTTATACTCAGATTATAATTCTGTTATACTCAGATTATAATTCTGTTATACTCAGATTATAATTCTGTTATACTCAGATTATAATTCTGTTATACTCAGATTATAATTCTGTTATACTCAGATTATAATTCTGTTATACTCAGATTATAATTCTGTTATACTCAGATTATAATTCTGTTATACTCAGATTATAATTCTGTTATACTCAGATTATAATTCTGTTATACTCAGATTATAATTCTGTTATACTCAGATTATAATTCTGTTATACTCAGATTATAATTCTGTTATACTCAGATTATAATTCTGTTATACTCAGATTATAATTCTGTTATACTCAGATTATAATTCTGTTATACTCAGATTATAATTCTGTTATACTCAGATTATAATTCTGTTATACTCAGATTATAATTCTGTTATACTCAGATTATAATTCTGTTATACTCAGATTATAATTCTGTTATACTCAGATTATAATTCTGTTATACTCAGATTATAATTCTGTTATACTCAGATTATAATTCTGTTATACTCAGATTATAATTCTGTTATACTCAGATTATAATTCTGTTATACTCAGATTATAATTCTGTTATACTCAGATTATAATTCAATTATACTCAGATTATAATTCTGTTATACTCAGATTATAATTCTGTTATACTCAGATTATAATTCTGTTATACTCAGATTATAATTCTGTTATACTCAGATTATAATTCTGTTATACTCAGATTATAATTCTGTTATACTCAGATTATAATTCTGTTATACTCAGATTATAATTCTGTTATACTCAGATTATAATTCTGTTATACTCAGATTATAATTCTGTTATACTCAGATTATAATTCTGTTATACTCAGATTATAATTCTGTTATACTCAGATTATAATTCTGTTATACTCAGATTATAATTCTGTTATACTTATACTCAGATTATAATTCTGTTATACTCAGATTATAATTCTGTTATACTCAGATTATAATTCTTTATACTCAGATTATAATTCTGTTACTCAGATTATAATTCTGTTATACTCAGATTATAATTCTGTTATACTCAGATTATAATTCTGTTATACTCAGATTATAATTCTGTTATACTCAGATTATAATTCTGTTATACTCAGATTATAATTCTGTTATACTCAGATTATAATTCTGTTA
Source organism: Brugia pahangi (assembly GCA_012070555.1). Taxonomy (NCBI): domain Eukaryota; kingdom Metazoa; phylum Nematoda; class Chromadorea; order Rhabditida; family Onchocercidae; genus Brugia; species Brugia pahangi. The sequence continues at coordinate 145,485 of JAAVKF010000056.1, read as the reverse complement.
TACTCAGATTATAATTCTGTTATACTCAGATTATAATTCTGTTATACTCAGATTATAATTCTGTTATACTCAGATTATAATTCTGTTATACTCAGATTATAATTCTGTTATACTCAGATTATAATTCTGTTATACTCAGATTATAATTCTGTTATACTCAGATTATAATTCTGTTATACTCAGATTATAATTCTGTTATACTCAGATTATAATTCTGTTATACTCAGATTATAATTCTGTTATACTCAGATTATAATTCTGTTATACTCAGATTATAATTCTGTTATACTCAGATTATAATTCTGTTATACTCAGATTATAATTCTGTTATACTCAGATTATAATTCTGTTATACTCAGATTATAATTCTGTTATACTCAGATTATAATTCTGTTATACTCAGATTATAATTCTGTTATACTCAGATTATAATTCTGTTATACTCAGATTATAATTCTGTTATACTCAGATTATAATTCTGTTATACTCAGATTATAATTCTGTTATACTCAGATTATAATTCTGTTATACTCAGATTATAATTCTGTTATACTCAGATTATAATTCTGTTATACTCAGATTATAATTCTGTTATACTCAGATTATAATTCTGTTATACTCAGATTATAATTCTGTTATACTCAGATTATAATTCTGTTATACTCAGATTATAATTCTGTTATACTCAGATTATAATTCTGTTATACTCAGATTATAATTCTGTTATACTCAGATTATAATTCTGTTATACTCAGATTATAATTCTGTTATACTCAGATTATAATTCTGTTATACTCAGATTATAATTCTGTTATACTCAGATTATAATTCTGTTATACTCAGATTATAATTCTGTTATACTCAGATTATAATTCTGTTATACTCAGATTATAATTCTGTTATACTCAGATTATAATTCTGTTATACTCAGATTATAATTCTGTTATACTCAGATTATAATTCTGTTATACTCAGATTATAATTCAATTATACTCAGATTATAATTCTGTTATACTCAGATTATAATTCTGTTATACTCAGATTATAATTCTGTTATACTCAGATTATAATTCTGTTATACTCAGATTATAATTCTGTTATACTCAGATTATAATTCAGTTATACTCAGATTATAATTCTGTTATACTCAGATTATAATTCTGTTATACTCAGATTATAATTCTGTTATACTCAGATTATAATTCTGTTATACTCAGATTATAATTCTGTTATACTCAGATTATAATTCTGTTATACTCAGATTATAATTCTGTTATACTCAGATTATAATTCTGTTATACTCAGATTATAATTCTGTTATACTCAGATTATAATTCTGTTATACTCAGATTATAATTCTGTTATACTCAGATTATAATTCTGTTATACTCAGATTATAATTCTGTTATACTCAGATTATAATTCTGTTATACTCAGATTATAATTCTGTTATACTCAGATTATAATTCTGTTATACTCAGATTATAATTCTGTTATACTCAGATTATAATTCAATTATACTCAGATTATAATTCTGTTATACTCAGATTATAATTCTGTTATACTCAGATTATAATTCTGTTATACTCAGATTATAATTCTGTTATACTCAGATTATAATTCTGTTATACTCAGATTATAATTCTGTTATACTCAGATTATAATTCTGTTATACTCAGATTATAATTCTGTTATACTCAGATTATAATTCTGTTATACTCAGATTATAATTCTGTTATACTCAGATTATAATTCTGTTATACTCAGATTATAATTCTGTTATACTCAGATTATAATTCTGTTATACTCAGATTATATATACTCAGATTATAATTCTGTTATACTCAGATTATAATTCTGTTATACTCAGATTATAATTCTGTTATACTCAGATTATAATTCTGTTATACTCAGATTATAATTCTGTTATACTCAGATTATAATTCTGTTATACTCAGATTATAATTCTGTTATACTCAGATTATAATTCTGTTATACTCAGATTATAATTCTGTTATACTCAGATTATAATTCTGTTATACTCAGATTATAATTCTGTTATACTCAGATTATAATTCTGTTATACTCAGATTATAATTCTGTTATACTCAGATTATAATTCTGTTATACTCAGATTATAATTCTGTTATACTCAGATTATAATTTTGTTATACTCAGATTATAATTCAATTATACTCAGATTATAATTCTGTTATACTCAGATTATAATTCTGTTATACTCAGATTATAATTCTGTTATACTCAGATTATAATTCTGTTATACTCAGATTATAATTCTGTTATACTCAGATTATAATTCTGTTATACTCAGATTATAATTCTGTTATACTCAGATTATAATTCTGTTATACTCAGATTATAATTCTGTTATACTCAGATTATAATTCTGTTATACTCAGATTATAATTCTGTTATACTCAGATTATAATTCTGTTATACTCAGATTATAATTCTGTTATACTCAGATTATAATTCTGTTATACTCAGATTATAATTCTGTTATACTCAGATTATAATTCTGTTATACTCAGATTATAATTCTGTTATACTCAGATTATAATTCTGTTATACTCAGATTATAATTCTGTTATACTCAGATTATAATTCTGTTATACTCAGATTATAATTCTGTTATACTCAGATTATAATTCTGTTATACTCAGATAATAATTCTGTTATACTCAGATTATAATTCTGTTATACTCAGATTATAATTCTGTTATACTCAGATTATAATTCTGTTATACTCAGATTATAATTCTGTTATACTCAGATTATAATTCTGTTATACTCAGATTATAATTCTGTTATACTCAGATTATAATTCTGTTATACTCAGATTATAATTCTGTTATACTCAGATTATAATTCTGTTATACTCAGATTATAATTCTGTTATACTCAGATTATAATTCTGTTATACTCAGATTATAATTCTGTTATACTCAGATTATAATTCTGTTATACTCAGATTATAATTCTGTTATACTCAGATTATAATTCTGTTATACTCAGATTATAATTCTGTTATACTCAGATTATAATTCTGTTATACTCAGATTATAATTCTGTTATACTCAGATTATAATTCTGTTATACTCAGATTATAATTCTGTTATACTCAGATTATAATTCTGTTATACTCAGATTATAATTCTGTTATACTCAGATTATAATTCTGTTATACTCAGATTATAATTCTGTTATACTCAGATTATAATTCTGTTATACTCAGATTATAATTCTGTTATACTCAGATTATAATTCTGTTATACTCAGATTATAATTCTGTTATACTCAGATTATAATTCTGTTATACTCAGATTATAATTCTGTTATACTCAGATTATAATTCTGTTATACTCAGATTATAATTCTGTTATACTCAGATTATAATTCTGTTATACTCAGATTATAATTCTGTTATACTCAGATTATAATTCTGTTATACTCAGATTATAATTCTGTTATACTCAGATTATAATTCTGTTATACTCAGATTATAATTCTGTTATACTCAGATTATAATTCTGTTATACTCAGATTATAATTCTGTTATACTCAGATTATAATTCTGTTATACTCAGATTATAATTCTGTTATACTCAGATTATAATTCTGTTATACTCAGATTATAATTCTGTTATACTCAGATTATAATTCTGTTATACTCAGATTATAATTCTGTTATACTCAGATTATAATTCTGTTATACTCAGATTATAATTCTGTTATACTCAGATTATAATTCTGTTATACTCAGATTATAATTCTGTTATACTCAGATTATAATTCAATTATACTCAGATTATAATTCTGTTATACTCAGATTATAATTCTGTTATACTCAGATTATAATTCTGTTATACTCAGATTATAATTCTGTTATACTCAGATTATAATTCTGTTATACTCAGATTATAATTCTGTTATACTCAGATTATAATTCTGTTATACTCAGATTATAATTCTGTTATACTCAGATTATAATTCTGTTATACTCAGATTATAATTCTGTTATACTCAGATTATAATTCTGTTATACTCAGATTATAATTCTGTTATACTCAGATTATAATTCTGTTATACTCAGATTATAATTCTGTTATACTCAGATTATAATTCTGTTATACTCAGATTATAATTCTGTTATACTCAGATTATAATTCTGTTATACTCAGATTATAATTCTGTTATACTCAGATTATAATTCTGTTATACTCAGATTATAATTCTGTTATACTCAGATTATAATTCTGTTATACTCAGATTATAATTCTGTTATACTCAGATTATAATTCTGTTATACTCAGATTATAATTCTGTTATACTCAGATTATAATTCTGTTATACTCAGATTATAATTCTGTTATACTCAGATTATAATTCTGTTATACTCAGATTATAATTCTGTTATACTCAGATTATAATTCAATTATACTCAGATTATAATTCTGTTATACTCAGATTATAATTCTGTTATACTCAGATTATAATTCAATTATACTCAGATTATAATTCTGTTATACTCAGATTATAATTCTGTTATACTCAGATTATAATTCTGTTATACTCAGATTATAATTCTGTTATACTCAGATTATAATTCTGTTATACTCAGATTATAATTCTGTTATACTCAGATTATAATTCTGTTATACTCAGATTATAATTCTGTTATACTCAGATTATAATTCTGTTATACTCAGATTATAATTCTGTTATACTCAGATTATAATTCTGTTATACTCAGATTATAATTCTGTTATACTCAGATTATAATTCTGTTATACTCAGATTATAATTCTGTTATACTCAGATTATAATTCTGTTATACTCAGATTATAATTCTGTTATACTCAGATTATAATTCTGTTATACTCAGATTATAATTCTGTTATACTCAGATTATAATTCTGTTATACTCAGATTATAATTCTGTTATACTCAGATTATAATTCTGTTATACTCAGATTATAATTCTGTTATACTCAGATTATAATTCTGTTATACTCAGATTATAATTCTGTTATACTCAGATTATAATTCTGTTATACTCAGATTATAATTCTGTTATACTCAGATTATAATTCTGTTATACTCAGATTATAATTCTGTTATACTCAGATTATAATCTGTTATACTCAGATTATAATTCTGTTATACTCAGATTATAATTCTGTTATACTCAGATTATAATTCTGTTATACTCAGATTATAATTCTGTTATACTCAGATTATAATTCTGTTATACTCAGATTATAATTCTGTTATACTCAGATTATAATTCTGTTATACTCAGATTATAATTCTGTTATACTCAGATTATAATTCTGTTATACTCAGATTATAATTCTGTTATACTCAGATTATAATTCTGTTATACTCAGATTATAATTCTGTTATACTCAGATTATAATTCTGTTATACTCAGATTATAATTCTGTTATACTCAGATTATAATTCTGTTATACTCAGATTATAATTCTGTTATACTCAGATTATAATTCTGTTATACTCAGATTATAATTCTGTTATACTCAGATTATAATTCTGTTATACTCAGATTATAATTCTGTTATACTCAGATTATAATTCTGTTATACTCAGATTATAATTCTGTTATACTCAGATTATAATTCTGTATACTCAGATTATAATTCTGTTATACTCAGATTATAATTCTGTTATACTCAGATTATAATTCTGTTATACTCAGATTATAATTCTGTTATACTCAGATTATAATTCTGTTATACTCAGATTATAATTCTGTTATACTCAGATTATAATTCTGTTATACTCAGATTATAATTCTGTTATACTCAGATTATAATTCTGTTATACTCAGATTATAATTCTGTTATACTCAGATTATAATTCTGTTATACTCAGATTATAATTCTGTTATACTCAGATTATAATTCTGTTATACTCAGATTATAATTCTGTTATACTCAGATTATAATTCTGTTATACTCAGATTATAATTCTGTTATACTCAGATTATAATTCTGTTATACTCAGATTATAATTCTGTTATACTCAGATTATAATTCTGTTATACTCAGATTATAATTCTGTTATACTCAGATTATAATTCTGTTATACTCAGATTATAATTCTGTTATACTCAGATTATAATTCTGTTATACTCAGATTATAATTCTGTTATACTCAGATTATAATTCTGTTATACTCAGATTATAATTCTGTTATACTCAGATTATAATTCTGTTATACTCAGATTATAATTCTGTTATACTCAGATTATAATTCTGTTATACTCAGATTATAATTCTGTTATACTCAGATTATAATTCTGTTATACTCAGATTATAATTCTGTTATACTCAGATTATAATTCTGTTATACTCAGATTATAATTCTGTTATACTCAGATTATAATTCTGTTATACTCAGATTATAATTCTGTTATACTCAGATTATAATTCTGTTATACTCAGATTATAATTCTGTTATACTCAGATTATAATTCTGTTATACTCAGATTATAATTCTGTTATACTCAGATTATAATTCTGTTATACTCAGATTATAATTCTGTTATACTCAGATTATAATTCTGTTATACTCAGATTATAATTCTGTTATACTCAGATTATAATTCTGTTATACTCAGATTATAATTCTGTTATACTCAGATTATAATTCTGTTATACTCAGATTATAATTCTGTTATACTCAGATTATAATTCTGTTATACTCAGATTATAATTCTGTTATACTCAGATTATAATTCTGTTATACTCAGATTATAATTCTGTTATACTCAGATTATAATTCTGTTATACTCAGATTATAATTCTGTTATACTCAGATTATAATTCTGTTATACTCAGATTATAATTCTGTTATACTCAGATTATAATTCTGTTATACTCAGATTATAATTCTGTTATACTCAGATTATAATTCTGTTATACTCAGATTATAATTCTGTTATACTCAGATTATAATTCTGTTATACTCAGATTATAATTCTGTTATACTCAGATTATAATTCAATTATACTCAGATTATAATTCTGTTATACTCAGATTATAATTCTGTTATACTCAGATTATAATTCTGTTATACTCAGATTATAATTCTGTTATACTCAGATTATAATTCTGTTATACTCAGATTATAATTCTGTTATACTCAGATTATAATTCTGTTATACTCAGATTATAATTCTGTTATACTCAGATTATAATTCTGTTATACTCAGATTATAATTCTGTTATACTCAGATTATAATTCTGTTATACTCAGATTATAATTCTGTTATACTCAGATTATAATTCTGTTATACTCAGATTATAATTCTGTTATACTCAGATTATAATTCTGTTATACTCAGATTATAATTCTGTTATACTCAGATTATAATTCAATTATACTCAGATTATAATTCTGTTATACTCAGATTATAATTCTGTTATACTCAGATTATAATTCTGTTATACTCAGATTATAATTCTGTTATACTCAGATTATAATTCTGTTATACTCAGATTATAATTCTGTTATACTCAGATTATAATTCTTTATGCTTTCGTTTATACTCAGATTATAATTCTGTTATACTCAGATTATAATTCTGTTATACTCAGATTATAATTCTGTTATACTCAGATTATAATTCTGTTATACTCAGATTATAATTCTGTTATACTCAGATTATAATTCTGTTATACTCAGATTATAATTCTGTTATACTCAGATTATAATTCTGTTATACTCAGATTATAATTCTGTTATACTCAGATTATAATTCTGTTATACTCAGATTATAATTCTGTTATACTCAGATTATAATTCTGTTATACTCAGATTATAATTCTGTTATACTCAGATTATAATTCTGTTATACTCAGATTATAATTCTGTTATACTCAGATTATAATTCTGTTATACTCAGATTATAATTCTGTTATACTCAGATTATAATTCTGTTATACTCAGATTATAATTCTGTTATACTCAGATTATAATTCTGTTATACTCAGATTATAATTCTGTTATACTCAGATTATAATTCTGTTATACTCAGATTATAATTCTGTTATACTCAGATTATAATTCTGTTATACTCAGATTATAATGTTATACTATAATTCTGTTATACTCAGATTATAATTCTGTTATACTCAGATTATAATTCTGTTATACTCAGATTATAATTCTGTTATACTCAGATTATAATTCTGTTATACTCAGATTATAATTCAATTATACTCAGATTATAATTCTGTTATACTCAGATTATAATTCTGTTATACTCAGATTATAATTCTGTTATACTCAGATTATAATTCTGTTATACTCAGATTATAATTCTGTTATACTCAGATTATAATTCTGTTATACTCAGATTATAATTCTGTTATACTCAGATTATAATTCTGTTATACTCAGATTATAATTCTGTTATACTCAGATTATAATTCTGTTATACTCAGATTATAATTCTGTTATACTCAGATTATAATTCTGTTATACTCAATTATAATTCAATTATACTCAGATTATAATTCTGTTATACTCAGATTATAATTCTGTTATACTCAGATTATAATTCTGTTATACTCAGATTATAATTCTGTTATACCTAGATTATAATTCTGTTATACTCAGATTATAATTCTGTTATACTCAGATTATAATTCTGTTATACTCAGATTATAATTCTGTTATACTCAGATTATAATTCTGTTATACTCAGATTATAATTCTGTTATACTCAGATTATAATTCTGTTATACTCAGATTATAATTCAATTATACTCAGATTATAATTCTGTTATACTCAGATTATAATTCTGTTATACTCAGATTATAATTCTGTTATACTCAGATTATAATTCTGTTATACTCAGATTATAATTCTGTTATACTCAGATTATAATTCTGTTATACTTAGATTATAATTCTGTTATACTCAGATTATAATTCTGTTATACTCAGATTATAATTCTGTTATACTCAGATTATAATTCTGTTATACTCAGATTATAATTCTGTTATACTCAGATTATAATTCTGTTATACTCAGATTATAATTCTGTTATACTCAGATTATAATTCTGTTATACTCAGATTATAATTCTGTTATACTCAGATTATAATTCTGTTATACTCAGATTATAATTCTGTTATACTCAGATTATAATTCTGTTATACTCAGATTATAATTCTGTTATACTCAGATTATAATTCTGTTATACTCAGATTATAATTCTGTTATACTCAGATTATAATTCTGTTATACTCAGATTATAATTCTGTTATACTCAGATTATAATTCTGTTATACTCAGATTATAATTCTATACTCAGATTATAATTCTGTTATACTCAGATTATAATTCTGTTATACTCAGATTATAATTCTGTTATACTCAGATTATAATTCTGTTATACTCAGATTATAATTCTGTTATACTCAGATTATAATTCTGTTATACTCAGATTATAATTCTGTTATACTCAGATTATAATTCTGTTATACTCAGATTATAATTCTGTTATACTCAGATTATAATTCTGTTATACTCAGATTATAATTCTGTTATACTCAGATTATAATTCTGTTATACTCAGATTATAATTCTGTTATACTCAGATTATAATTCTGTTATACTCAGATTATAATTCTGTTATACTCAGATTATAATTCTGTTATACTCAGATTATAATTCTGTTATACTCAGATTATAATTCTGTTATACTCAGATTATAATTCTGTTATACTCAGATTATAATTCAGTTATACTCAGATTATAATTCTGTTATACTCAGATTATAATTCTGTTATACTCAGATTATAATTCTGTTATACTCAGATTATAATTCTGTTATACTCAGATTATAATTCTGTTATACTCAGATTATAATTCTGTTATACTCAGATTATAATTCTGTTATACTCAGATTATAATTCTGTTATACTCAGATTATAATTCTGTTATACTCAGATTATAATTCTGTTATACTCAGATTATAATTCTGTTATACTCAGATTATAATTCTGTTATACTCAGATTATAATTCTGTTATACTCAGATTATAATTCTGTTATACTCAGATTATAATTCTGTTATACTCAGATTATAATTCTGTTATACTCAGATTATAATTCTGTTATACTCAGATTATAATTCAATTATACTCAGATTATAATTCTGTTATACTCAGATTATAATTCTGTTATACTCAGATTATAATTCTGTTATACTCAGATTATAATTCTGTTATACTCAGATTATAATTCTGTTATACTCAGATTATAATTCTGTTATACTCAGATTATAATTCTGTTATACTCAGATTATAATTCTGTTATACTCAGATTATAATTCTGTTATACTCAGATTATAATTCTGTTATACTCAGATTATAATTCTGTTATACTCAGATTATAATTCTGTTATACTCAGATTATAATTCTGTTATACTCAGATTATAATTCTGTTATACTCAGATTATAATTCTGTTATACTCAGATTATAATTCTGTTATACTCAGATTATAATTCTGTTATACTCAGATTATAATTCTGTATATCAGATTATAATTCTGTTATACTCAGATTATAATTCTGTTATACTCAGATTATAATTCTGTTATACTCAGATTATAATTCTGTTATACTCAGATTATAATTCTGTTATACTCAGATTATAATTCTGTTATACTCAGATTATAATTCTGTTATACTCAGATTATAATTCTGTTATACTCAGATTATAATTCTGTTATACTCAGATTATAATTCTGTTATACTCAGATTATAATTCTGTTATACTCAGATTATAATTCTGTTATACTCAGATTATAATTCTGTTATACTCAGATTATAATTCTGTTATACTCAGATTATAATTCAGTTATACTCATAGATTATAATTCTGTTATACTCAGATTATAATTCTGTTATACTCAGATTATAATTCTGTTATACTCAGATTATAATTCTGTTATACTCAGATTATAATTCTGTTATACTCAGATTATAATTCTGTTATACTCAGATTATAATTCTGTTATACTCAGATTATAATTCTGTTATACTCAGATTATAATTCTGTTATACTCAGATTATAATTCTGTTATACTCAGATTATAATTCTGTTATACTCAGATTATAATTCTGTTATACTCAGATTATAATTCTGTTATACTCAGATTATAATTCTGTTATACTCAGATTATAATTCTGTTATACTCAGATTATAATTCTGTTATACTCAGATTATAATTCTGTTATACTCAGATTATAATTCTGTTATACTCAGATTATAATTCTGTTATACTCAGATTATAATTCTGTTATACTCAGATTATAATTCTGTTATACTCAGATTATAATTCTGTTATACTCAGATTATAATTCTGTTATACTCAGATTATAATTCTGTTATACTCAGATTATAATTCAGTTATACTCAGATTATAATTAAGTTCTACTCAGATTATAATTCTGTTATACTCAGATTATAATTCTGTTATACTCAGATTATAATTCTGTTATACTCAGATTATAATTCTGTTATACTCAGATTATAATTCTGTTATACTCAGATTATAATTCTGTTATACTCAGATTATAATTCTGTTATACTCAGATTATAATTCTGTTATACTCAGATTGTAATTCTGTTATACTCAGATTATAATTCTGTTATACTCAGATTATAATTCTGTTATACTCAGATTATAATTCTGTTATACTCAGATTATAATTCTGTTATACTCAGATTATAATTCTGTTATACTCAGATTATAATTCTTATACTCAGATTATAATTCTGTTATACTCAGATTATAATTCTGTTATACTCAGATTATAATTCTGTTATACTCAGATTATAATTCTGTTATACTCAGATTATAATTCTGTTATACTCAGATTATAATTCTGTTATACTCAGATTATAATTCTGTTATACTCAGATTATAATTCTGTTATACTCAGATTATAATTCTGTTATACTCAGATTATAATTCTGTTATACTCAGATTATAATTCAATTATACTCAGATTATAATTCTGTTATACTCAGATTATAATTCTGTTATACTCAGATTATAATTCTGTTATACTCAGATTATAATTCTGTTATACTCAGATTATAATTCTGTTATACTCAGATTATAATTCTGTTATACTCAGATTATAATTCTGTTATACTCAGATTATAATTCATGTTATACTCAGATTATAATTCTGTTATACTCAGATTATAATTCTGTTATACTCAGATTATAATTCTGTTATACTCAGATTATAATTCTGTTATACTCAGATTATAATTCTGTTATACTCAGATTATAATTCTGTTATACTCAGATTATAATTCTGTTATACTCAGATTATAATTCTGTTATACTCAGATTATAATTCTGTTATACTCAGATTATAATTCAGTTATACTCAGATTATAATTCTAATTATACTCAGATTATAATTCTGTTATACTCAGATTATAATTCTGTTATACTCAGATTATAATTCTGTTATACTCAGATTATAATTCTGTTATACTCAGATTATAATTCTGTTATACTCAGATTATAATTCTGTTATACTCAGATTATAATTCAATTATACTCAGATTATAATTCTGTTATACTCAGATTATAATTCTGTTATACTCAGATTATAATTCTGTTATACTCAGATTATAATTCTGTTATACTCAGATTATAATTCTGTTATACTCAGATTATAATTCAATTATACTCAGATTATAATTCTGTTATACTCAGATTATAATTCTGTTATACTCAGATTATAATTCTGTTATACTCAGATTATAATTCTGTTATACTCAGATTATAATTCTGTTATACTCAGATTATAATTCTGTTATACTCAGATTATAATTCTGTTATACTCAGATTATAATTCTGTTATACTCAGATTATAATTCTGTTATACTCAGATTATAATTCTGTTATACTCAGATTATAATTCTGTTATACTCAGATTATAATTCTGTTATACTCAGATTATAATTCTGTTATACTCAGATTATAATTCTGTTATACTCAGATTATAATTCTGTTATACTCAGATTATAATTCTGTTATACTCAGATTATAATTCTGTTATACTCAGATTATAATTCTGTTATACTCAGATTATAATTCTGTTATACTCAGATTATAATTCTGTTATACTCAGATTATAATTCAATTATACTCAGATTATAATTCTGTTATACTCAGATTATAATTCAGTTATACTCAGATTATAATTCTGTTATACTCAGATTATAATTCTGTTATACTCAGATTATAATTCTGTTATACTCAGATTATAATTCTGTTATACTCAGATTATAATTCTGTTATACTCAGATTATAATTCTGTTATACTCAGATTATAATTCTGTTATACTCAGATTATAATTCTGTTATACTCAGATTATAATTCAGTTATACTCAGATTATAATTCTGTTATACTTAGATTATAATTCTGTTATACTCAGATTATAATTCTGTTATACTCAGATTATAATTCTGTTATACTCAGATTATAATTCTGTTATACTCAGATTATAATTCTGTTATACTCAGATTATAATTCTGTTATACTCAGATTATAATTCTGTTATACTCAGATTATAATTCTGTTATACTCAGATTATAATTCTGTTATACTCAGATTATAATTCTGTTATACTCAGATTATAATTCTGTTATACTCAGATTATAATTCTGTTATACTCAGATTATAATTCTGTTATACTCAGATTATAATTCAGTTATACACAGATTATAATTCTGTTATACTCAGATTAATTCTGTTATACTCAGATTATAATTCTGTTATACTCAGATTATAATTCTGTTATACTCAGATTATAATTCTGTTATACTCAGATTATAATTCTGTTATACTCAGATTATAATTCTGTTATACTTAGATTATAATTCAATTATACTCAGATTATAATTCTGTTATACTCAGATTATAATTCTGTTATACTCAGATTATAATTCTGTTATACTCAGATTATAATTCTGTTATACTCAGATTATAATTCTGTTATACTCAGATTATAATTCTGTTATACTCAGATTATAATTCTGTTATACTCAGATTATAATTCTGTTATACTCAGATTATAATTCTGTTATACTCAGATTATAATTCGTTATACTCAGATTATAATTCTGTTATACTCAGATTATAATTCTGTTATACTCAGATTATAATTCTGTTATACTCAGATTATAATTCTGTTATACTCAGATTATAATTCTGTTATACTCAGATTATAATTCTGTTATACTCAGATTATAATTCTGTTATACTCAGATTATAATTCTGTTATACTCAGATTATAATTCTGTTATACTCAGATTATAATTCTGTTATACTCAGATTATAATTCTGTTATACTCAGATTATAATTCTGTTATACTCAGATTATAATTCTGTTATACTCAGATTATAATTCTGTTATACTCAGATTATAATTCTGTTATACTCAGATTATAATTCTGTTATACTCAGATTATAATTCTGTTATACTCAGATTATAATTCTGTTATACTCAGATTATAATTCTGTTATACTCAGATTATAATTCTGTTATACTCAGATTATAATTCTGTTATACTCAGATTAACTTTCTGTTATACTCAGATTATAATTCTGTTATACTCAGATTATAATTCTGTTATACTCAGATTATAATTCTGTTATACTCAGATTATAATTCTGTTATACTCAGATTATAATTCTGTTATACTCAGATTATAATTCTGTTATACTCAGATTATAATTCTGTTATACTCAGATTATAATTCTGTTATACTCAGATTATAATTCTGTTATACTCAGATTATAATTCTGTTATACTCAGATTATAATTCTGTTATACTCAGATTATAATTCTGTTATACTCAGATTATAATTCTGTTATACTCAGATTATAATTCTGTTATACTCAGATTATAATTCTGTTATACTCAGATTATAATTCTGTTATACTCAGATTATAATTCTGTTATACTCAGATTATAATTCTGTTATACTCAGATCATGATTCTGTTATACTCAGATTATAATTCTGTTATACTCAGATTATAATTCTGTTATACTCAGATTATAATTCAATTATACTCAGATTATAATTCTGTTATACTCAGATTATAATTCTGTTATACAGATTATAATTCTGTTATACTCAGATTATAATTCTGTTATACTCAGATTATAATTCAATTATACTCAGATTATAATTCTGTTATACTCAGATTATAATTCTGTTATACTCAGATTATAATTCTGTTATACTCAGATTATAATTCAATTATACTCAGATTATAATTCTGTTATACTCAGATTATAATTCTGTTATACTCAGATTATAATTCTGTTATACTCAGATTATAATTCTGTTATACTCAGATTATAATTCTGTTATACTCAGATTATAATTCTGTTATACTCAGATTATAATTCTGTTATACTCAGATTATAATTCTGTTATACTCAGATTATAATTCTGTTATACTCAGATTATAATTCTGTTATACTCAGATTATAATTGTTATACTCAGATTATAATTCTGTTATACTCAGATTATAATTCTGTTATACTCAGATTATAATTCTGTTATACTCAGATTATAATTCTGTTATACTCAGATTATAATTCTGTTATACTCAGATTATAATTCTGTTATACTCAGATTATAATTCTGTTATACTCAGATTATAATTCTGTTATACTCAGATTATAATTCTGTTATACTCAGATTATAATTCTGTTATACTCAGATTATAATTCTGTTATACTCAGATTATAATTCAATTATACTCAGATTATAATTCTGTTATACTCAGATTATAATTCTGTTATACTCAGATTATAATTCTGTTATACTCAGATTATAATTCTGTTATACTCAGATTATAATTCTGTTATACTCAGATTATAATTCTGTTATACTCAGATTATAATTCTGTTATACTCAGATTATAATTCTGTTATACTCAGATTATAATTCTGTTATACTCAGATTATAATTCTGTTATACTCAGATTATAATTCTGTTATACTCAGATTATAATTCTGTTATACTCAGATTATAATTCTGTTATACTCAGATTATAATTCTGTTATACTCAGATTATAATTCTGTTATACTAGATTATAATTCTGTTATACTCAGATTATAATTCTGTTATACTCAGATTATAATTCTGTTATACTCAGATTATAATTCAATTATACTCAGATTATAATTCAATTATACTCAGATTATAATTCTGTTATACTCAGATTATAATTCTGTTATACTCAGATTATAATTCTGTTATACTCAGATTATAATTCTGTTATACTCAGATTATAATTCTGTTATACTCTGATTATAATTCTGTTATACTCAGATTATAATTCTGTTATACTCAGATTATAATTCTGTTATACTCAGATTATAATTCTGTTATATTCAGATTATAATTCTGTTATACTCAGATTATAATTCTGTTATACTTAGATTATAATTCTGTTATACTCAGATTATAATTCTGTTATACTCAGATTATAATTCTGTTATACTCAGATTATAATTCTGTTATACTCAGATTATAATTCTGTTATACTCAGATTATAATTCTGTTATACTCAGATTATAATTCTGTTATACTCAGATTATAATTCTGTTATACTCAGATTATAATTCTGTTATACTCAGATTATAATTCTGTTATACTCAGATTATAATTCAATTATACTCAGATTATAATTCTGTTATACTCAGATTATAATTCTGTTATACTCAGATTATAATTCAGTTATACTCAGATTATAATTCTGTTATACTCAGATTATAATTCTGTTATACTCAGATTATAATTCTGTTATACTCAGATTATAATTCTGTTATACTCAGATTATAATTCTGTTATACTCAGATTATAATTCTGTTATACTCAGATTATAATTCTGTTATACTCAGATTATAATTCTGTTATACTCAGATTATAATTCTGTTATACTCAGATTATAATTCTGTTATACTCAGATTATAATTCTGTTATACTCAGATTATAATTCTGTTATACTTAGATTATAATTCTGTTATACTCAGATTATAATTCTGTTATACTCAGATTATAATTCAGTTATACTCAGATTATAATTCTGTTATACTCAGATTATAATTCTGTTATACTCAGATTATAATTCTGTTATACTTAGATTATAATTCTGTTATACTCAGATTATAATTCTGTTATACTCAGATTATAATTCTGTTATACTCAGATTATAAATCTGTTATACTCAGATTATAATTCTGTTATACTTAGATTATAATTCTGTTATACTCAGATTATAATTCTGTTATACCCAGATTATAATTCTGTTATACTCAGATTATAATTCTGTTATACTCAGATTATAATTCTGTTATACTCAGATTATAATTCTGTTATACTCAGATTATAATTCTGTTATACTCAGATTATAATTCTTTATACTCAGATTATAATTCTGTTATACTCAGATTATAATTCTGTTATACTTAGATTATAATTCTGTTATACTCAGATTATAATTCTGTTATACTCAGATTATAATTCTGTTATACTCAGATTATAATTCTGTTATACTCAGATTATAATTCTGTTATACTCAGATTATAATTCTGTTATACTCAGATTATAATTCTGTTATACTCAGATTATAATTCTGTTATACTCAGATTATAATTCTGTTATACTCAGATTATAATTCTTTTATACTCAGATTATAATTCTGTTATACTCAGTTATAATTCTGTTATACTCAGATTATAATTCTGTTATACTCAGATTATAATTCTGTTATACTCAGATTATAATTCAATTATACTCAGATTATAATTCTGTTATACTCAGATTATAATTCTGTTATACTCAGATTATAATTCTGTTATACTCAGATTATAATTCTGTTATACTCAGATTATAATTCTGTTATACTCAGATTATAATTCTGTTATACTCAGATTATAATTCTGTTATACTCAGATTATAATTCAATTATACTAGATTATAATTCTGTTATACTCAGATTATAATTCTGTTATACTCAGATTATAATTCTGTTATACTCAGATTATAATTCAATTATACTCAGATTATAATTCTGTTATACTCAGATTATAATTCTGTTATACTCAGATTATAATTCTGTTATACTCAGAATATAATTCTGTTATACTCAGATTATAATTCTGTTATACTCAGATTATAATTCTGTTATACCTACGGATTATAATTCAATTATACTCAGATTATAATTCTGTTATACTCAGATTATAATTCTGTTATACTCAGATTATAATTCTGTTATACTCAGATTATAATTCTGTTATACTCAGATTATAATTCTGTTATACTCAGATTATAATTCTGTTATACTCAGATTATAATTCTGTTATACTCAGATTATAATTCTGTTATACTCAGATTATAATTCAATTATACTCAGATTATAATTCTGTTATACTCAGATTATAATTCTGTTATACTCAGATTATAATTCTGTTATACTCAGATTATAATTCTGTTATACTCAGATTATAATTCTGTTATACTCAGATTATAATTCAATTATACTCAGATTATAATTCTGTTATACTCAGATTATAATTCTGTTATACTCAGATTATAATTCTGTTATACTCAGATTATAATTCTGTTATACTCAGATTATAATTCTGTTATACTCAGATTATAATTCTTTTATACTCAGATTATAATTCTGTTATACTCAGATTATAATTCAATTATACTCAGATTATAATTCAATTATACTCAGATTATAATTCTGTTATACTCAGATTATAATTTGTTATACTCAGATTATAATTCAGTTTATACTCAGATTATAATTCAATTATACTCAGATTATAATTCTGTTATACTCAGATTATAATTCAGTTATACTCAGATTATAATTCTGTTATACTCAGATTATAATTCTGTTATACTCAGATTATAATTTCGTTATACTCAGATTATAATTCTGTTATACTCAGATTATAATTCTGTTATACTCAGATTATAATTCTGTTATACTCAGATTATAATTCAGTTATACTCAGATTATAATTCTGTTATACTCAGATTATAATTCTGTTATACTCAGATTATAATTCTGTTATACTCAGATTATGATTCTGTTATACTCAGATTATAATTCTGTTATACTCAGATTATAATTCTGTTATACTCAGATTATAATTCAATTATACTCAGATTATAATTCTGTTATACTCAGATTATAATTCTGTTATACTCAGATAATTCAATTATACTCAGATATGCAATTCTGTTATACTCAGATTATAATTCTGTTATACTCAGATTATAATTCTGTTATACTCAGATTATAATTCAATTATACTCAGATTATAATTCTGTTATACTTAGATTATAATTCTGTTATACTCAGATTATAATTCAATTATACTCAGATTATAATTCTGTTATACTCAGATTATAATTCTGTTATACTCAGATTATAATTCTGTTATACTCAGATTATAATTCTGTTATACTCAGATTATAATTCTGTTATACTCTGATTATAATTCAATTATACTCAGATTATAATTCTGTTATACTCAGATTATGATTCTGTTATACTCAGATTATAATTCTGTTATACTCAGATTATAATTCTGTTATACTCAGATTATAATTCTGTTATACTCAATTATAATTCTGTTATACTCAGATTATAATTCTGTTATACTTAGATTATAATTCATTATACTCAGATTATATCTTACTCAGATTATAATTCTGTTATACTCAGATTATAATTCTGTTATACTCAGATTATAATTCTGTCATACTCAATTATAATTCTGTTATACTCAGATTATAATTCTGTTATACTCAGATATAATTCTGTTATACTCAGATTATAATTCAGTTATACTCAGATTATAATTCAATTATACTCAGATTATAATTCTGTTATACTCAGATTATAATTCTGTTATACTCAGATTATAATTCAGTTATACTCAGATTATAATTCTATACTCAGATTATAATTCTGTTATACTCAGATTATAATTCTGTTATACTCAGATCATAATTCTGTTATACTCAGATTATAATTCTGTTATACTCAGATTATAATTCATTTATACTCAGATTATAATTCTGTTATACTCAGATTATAATTCTGTTATACTCAGATTATAATTCTGTTATACTCAGATTATAATTCTGTTATACTCAGATTATAATGCAATTATACTCAGATTATAATTCTGTTATACTCAGATTATAATTCTGTTATACTCAGATTATAATTCTGTTATACTCAGATTATAATTCTGTTATACTCAGATTATAATTCAGTTACACTCAGATTATAATTCAGTTATACTCAGATTATAATTCATGTATAATATGATTATAATTAGTTATACTCATACTCAGATTATAATTCTGTTATACATATAATTCTGTTATACTCAGATTATAATTCTGTTATACTTAGATTATGATTCTGTTATACTCAGATTATAATTCTGTTATACTCAGATTATAATTCTGTTATACTCAGATTATAATTCTGTTATACTCAGATTATAATTCTGTTATACTCAGATTATAATTCAATTATACTCAGATTATAATTCTGTTATATGATTATAATTCTGTTATACTCAGATTATAATTCTGTTATACTTAGATTATAATTCAATTATACTCTGATTATAATTCAGTTATACTAAGATTATAATTCATTTATACATAGATTATAATTCTGTTATACTCAGATTATAATTCTGTTATACTCAGATTATAATTCTGTTATACTCAGATTATAATTCTGTTATACTCTGATTATAATTCAATTATACTCAGATTATAATTCTGTTATACTCAGATTATAATTCTGTTATACTCAGATTATAATTCTGTTATACTCAGATTATAATTCTGTTATACTCAGATTATAATTCTGTTATACTCAGATTATAATTCAATTATACTCAGATTATGATTCTGTTATACTCAGATTATAATTCTGTTATACTTAGATTATAATTCAATTATGCTCAGATTATAATTCTGTTATACTCAGATTGTAATTCAATTATACTCAGATTATGATTCTGTTATACTCAGATTATAATTCATTTATACTCAGATTATAATTCTGTTATACTCAGATTATAATTCAATTATACTCAGATTATAATTCTGTTATACTCAGATTATAATTCTGTTATACTCAGATTATAATTCATGTTATACTCAGATTATGTTCAGTTATACTCAGATTATAATTCATACTCAGATTATAATTCTGTTATACTCAGATTATAATTCAGTTATACTCAGATTATAATTCTGTTATACTCAGATTATAATTCTGTTATACTCAGATTATAATTCTGTTATACTCAGATTATAATTCTGTTATACTCAGATTATGATTCTGTTATACTCAGATTATAATTCAATTATACTCAGATTATGATTCTGTTATACTCAGATTATAATTCAATTATACTCAGATTATAATTCTGTTATACTCAGATTATAATTCTGTTATACTCAGATTATAATTCAATTATACTCAGATTATAATTGTGTTATACTCAGATTATAATTCAATTATACTCAGATTATAATTCTGTTATACTCAGATTATAATGCAATTATACTCAGATTATAATTCTGTTATACTCAGATTATAATTCTGTTATACTCAGATTATAATTCTGTTATATTTAGTTATAATTCTGTCATGCTCAGATTATAATTCTGTTATACTCAGATTATAATTCTGTTATACTCAGATTATAATTCTGTTATACTCAGATTACAATTCTGTTATACTCAGATTATAATTCTGTTATACTCAGATTATAATTCTGTTATACTCAGATTATAATTCTGTTATACTCAGATTATAATTCTGTTATACTCAGATTATAATTCTGTTATACTCAGATTATAATTCAGTTATACTCAGATTATAATTTAATATACTCAGATTATAATTCTGTTATACTCAGATTATGATTCTGTTATACTCAGATTATAATTCTGTTATACTTAGATTATAATTCTGTTATACTAGATTATAATTCTGTATACTCAGATTATAATTCTGTTATACTTAGATTATAATTCTGTTATATATACTCAGTTATAGATTATATTCAATTATACTCAGATTGTAATTCATTTATACTCAAATTATATTTCTGTTATACTCAGATCACAATTCTGTTATACTCAGATTATAATTCAATTATGCTCAGATTATAATTCTATTACACTCAGATTATAATTCAATTATACTCAGATTATAATTCATTTATACTCAGATTACAATTTTTTTATACTCAGATTATAATTCTGTTATACTCAGATTATAATTCTGTTATACTCAGATTATAATTCTGTTATAATCAGGTCATAATTCAGTCATAATCTGATTATAAATCATGTATACTATGACTATAATTCAGTTATACTCATACACAGATTACAATTCCGTTATACTCAGATTATAATATACTATGACTATAATTCAGTTATACTCTTACTCAGATTATAATTCTGTTATACTTAGACTATAATTCTGTTATACTCAGATTATAACTGCTATACTCAGATTATAATTCTATTATACTCTGATTATAATTCAATTACGCTCAGATTATGATTCTGTTATACTTAGATAATAATGCAATTATACTCAGATTATAATTCAATTATACTCAGATTATAATTCATTTATACTCAAATTATATTTCTGTTATACTCAGATCACAATTCCGTTATACTCAGATTATAATTCAATTATACTCAGATTATAATTTTGTTACACTCAGATTATAATTCTGTTATACTCAGATTATAATGCAATTATACTCAGATTATAATTCAATTGTGCTCAGATTATGATTCTGCTATACTTAGATTACAAATCTGTAATACTCAGATTATAATTCTGTTATACTCAGATTATAATGCAATTATACTCAGATTATAATTCTATTATACTCAGATTGTAATTCATTTATACTCAGATTATAATTTTTTTATACTCAGATTATAATTCTGTTATACTCAGATTATAATTCTGTTATAATCAGGTCATAATTCAGTCATACTCTGATTATAATTCATGTATACTATGATTATGATTAGTTATACTCATACTCAGATTATAATTTTTTTATACTCAGATTATAATTCTGTTATACTCAGATTATAATTCTGTTATATTCTGATTTTCTGATTCATGTATACTATGATTATGATTAGTTATACTCATACTCAGCTTATAATTCTGTTATACTCAGATTATAATTCTGTTATACTCGATCATAATTCAGCCATACTCTGATTATAATTCATGTATACTATGACTATAATTCAGTTATACTCATACACAGATTACAATTCCGTTATACTTAGATTATAATATACTATGACTATAATTCAGTTATACTCTTACTCAGATTATAATTCTGTTATACTTAGACTATAATTCTGTTATACTCAGATTATAATTCAGTCATACTCTGATTATAATTCATGCATACTATGGATATAATTCAGTTATACTCATACTCAGATTATAATTCTGTTATACACAGATTATAATTCAGTTATACTCAGTTTATAATTCAATTATACTCAGATTATAATTCTGTTATACTCAGATCATGATTCTGTTATAGTCAGACTATTATGTAATTGTACTGAGATTATAATTCGACTGTACTCAGATTGTAATACAATTATACTCAGATTATAATTCTGTTATACTCAGATTATAATTTTTTATACTCAGATTATAATTCTGTTATACTCAGATTATAATTCTGTTACACTCAGATTATAATTCTGTTATACTCAGATTATAATTCAATTATACTCAGATTATAATTCAATTATACTCAGATTGTAATTCATTTATACTCAGATTACAATTTTTTTATACTCAGATTATAATTCTGTTATACTCAGATTATAATTTTTTTATACTCAGATTATAATTCTGTTATACTCAGATTATAATTTTTTTATACTCAGATTATAATTCTGTTATACTCAGATTATAATTCTGTTATACTCAGGTCATAATTCAGTCATACTCTGATTATAATTCATGTATACTATGATTATGATTAGTTATACTCATACTCAGATTATAATTCTGTTATACTTAGATCATAATTCTGTTATGCTCAGATTATAATTCTGTTATATTCTGATTTTCTGATTCAGATTATAATTCTGTTATACTCAGATTATAATTTTTTTATACTCAGATTATAATTCTGTTATACTCAGATTATAATTCTGTTATCTTTAGGTTATAAATCTGCAATACTCAGATTATAATTCTGTTATACTCAGATTATAATGCAATTATACTCAGATTATAATTCAATTATACTCAGATTATAATTCTGTTACACTCAGATTATAATTCTGTTATACTCAGATTATAATGCAATTATACTCAGATTATAATTCAATTATACTCAGATTATAATTCATTTATACTCAGATTACAAT
Source organism: Brugia pahangi (assembly GCA_012070555.1). Taxonomy (NCBI): domain Eukaryota; kingdom Metazoa; phylum Nematoda; class Chromadorea; order Rhabditida; family Onchocercidae; genus Brugia; species Brugia pahangi. Next base: position 120,866 of record JAAVKF010000056.1, on the reverse strand, counting down.
TTTTTTATACTCAGATTATAATTCTGTTATACTCAGATTATAATTCTGTTATACTCAGATTATAATTCTGTTATAATCAGGTCATAATTCAGTCATAATCTGATTATAAATCATGTATACTATGACTATAATTCAGTTATACTCATACACAGATTACAATTCTGTTATACTTAGACTATAATTCTGTTATGCTCAGATTATAACTGCTATACTCAGATTATAATTCTATTATACTCTGATTATAATTCAATTACGCTCTGATTATGATTCTGTTATACTTAGATAATAATGCAATTATACTCAGATTATAATTCTATTATACTCACATTATAATTCTGTTATACTCAGATTATAATTCTGTTATACTCAGATTATAATTCTGTTATACTCAGACCATGATTCTGTTATACTCAGACTATAATGCGATTATACTGAGATTATAATTCAATTGTACTCAGATTATAGTTCTGTTACACTCAGATTATGATATTTTTATTCCCAGATTATAATTCTGTTATACTCACATTATAATTCTGTTATACATAGATTATAATTCTGTTATACTCAGATTATAATTCTGTTATACTCAGATTATAATTCTGTTATGCTCAGATTATAATTCAATTATGCTCAGATTATGATTCTGTTATACTCAGATTATAATTCTGTTATTAGAATTTAGATATACTCAGACAATAATTCAGTTATACTCACACTCAGATTGTAGTTCTGTTATACTCAGATTATGATTCTGTTATAATCAACTATACTTCAGTTATACTCAGATTATAATGCAATTATACTCAGATTACAATTCAGTTATACTCAGATTATAATTCAATTATACTCAGATTATAATTCTGTTATACTCACATTATAATTCAATTATACTCAAATTATAATTCTGTTATACTCAGATTATAATTCTGTAATACTCAGATCATGATTCTGTTATAGTCAGACTATTATGTAATTGTACTGAGATTATAATTCGACTGTACTCAGATTATAATACAATTATACTCAGATTATAATTCTGTTATACTCAGATTATAATTTTTTTATACTCAGATTATAATTCTGTTATACTCAGATTATAATTCTGTTATACTCAGATCATAATTCAGTCATACTCTGATTATAATTCATGCATACTATGATTATGATTAGTTATACTTAGATTACAAATGTGTAATACTCAGATTATAATTCTGTTATACTCAGACTATAATGCAATTATACTCAGATTATAATTCAATTATACTCAGATTGTAATTCATTTATACTCAGATTATAATTTTTTATACTCAGATTATAATTCTGTTATACTCAGATTATAATTCTGTTATTAGAATTTAGTTATACTCAGACAATAATTCAGTTATACTCACACTCAGATTGTAGTTCTGTTATACTCAGATTATGATTCTGTTATACTCAACTATACTTCAGTTATACTCAGATTATAATGCAATTATACTCAGATTACAATTCAGTTACACTCAGATTATAATTCAGTTATACTCAGATTATAATTCAGTCATACTCTGATTATAATTCATGCATACTATGAATATAATTCAGTTATACTCATACTCAGATTATAATTCTGTTATACTTAGATCATAATTCTGTTATACTCAGATTATAATTCTGTTATATTCTGATTTTCTGATTCAGATTATAATTCTGTTATACTCAGATTATAATTTTTTTATACTCAGATTATAATTCTGTTATACTCAGATTATAATTCTGTTATACTCAGATTATAATTCTGTTATAATCAGGTCATAATTCAGTCATACTCTGATTATAATTCATGTACACTATGATTATGATTAGTTATACTCATACTCAGATTATAATTCTGTTATACTTAGATCATAATTCTGTTATACTCAGATTATAATTCTGTTATATTCTGATTTTCTGATTCATGTATACTATGATTATGATTAGTTATACTCATACTCAGCTTATAATTCTGTTATACTCTGATTATAATTCAATTGTGCTCAGATTATGATTCTGTTATACTTAGATTACAAATCTGTAATACTCAGATTATAATTCTGTTATATTTAGGTTATAAATTTGCAATATTCAGATTATAATTCTGTTATACTCCGATCATAATTCAGTCATACTCTGATTATAAATCATGTATACTATGACTATAATTCAGTTATACTCATACACAGAATACAATTCCGTTATACTTAGATTATAATATACCATGACTATAATTCAGTTATACTCATACTCAGATCATAATTCCGTTATACTTAAAATATGGTTTTGTTATACTCAGATTATGATTCTGTTATACTCAGATTACAGTGCAATTATACTCAGATTGTAATTCAATTATACTCAGATTATAATTCAGTTATACTCAGATTATAATTCAATTATACTCGGATTATAATTCTCTTATACTCAGATTATAATTCTGTCATACTCAGATTAAGATTCAATTATACTCAGATTGTAATGCAATCATATTAAGATCACAATTCTGTTATACTCAGATAATAATTCTGTTATACTCAGACTATAATTCTGTTGTACTCAGATTATAATTCTGTTATACTTAGAATATAATTCTGTTATACTCAGATTATCATTCTCTTATACTCAGATTATAATGCAATTATATTAAGATCACAATTCTGTTATACTCGGATTATAATTCTGTTATACTCAGATTATAATTCTGTTGTACTCAGATTATAATGCAATTATATTCAGATTATAATTCTGTTATACTCAGATTATAATGTAATTATATTAAGATTATAATTCTGTTATACTCAGATTATAATTCTGTTATACTCAGACTATAATTCTGTTATACTTATAATATAATTCTGTTATACTCAGATTATCATTCTCTTATACTCAGATTATAATTCTGTTATACTCAGATTGTGATTCTGTTATACTCAGACTATAATTCTGTTATACTTATAATATAATTCTGTTATACTCAGATTATCATTCTCTTATACTCAGATTATAATTCTGTTATACTCAGATTGTGATTCTGTTATACTAAGGTTATAATTCTGCCGTCTCAGATTATAAAATTGTTATACTCAGAACATGATTCTGTTGTATTCAGATTATAATGCAATTATACTCAGATTGTAATTCAATTATACTCAGATTATAATTCAGTTATACTCAGATTATAATTCAATTATACTCGGATTATAATTCTCTTATACTCAGATTATAATTCTGTTATACTCAGATTGTAATGCAATTATATTCAGATTATAATTCTGTTATACTCAGATTATAATTCTGTTATACTCAGATTATGATTCAATTATACTCAGATTATAATGCAATCATATTAAGATCACAATTCTGTTATACTCAGATTATAATTCTGTTATACTCAGACTATAATTCTGTTGTACTCAGATTATAATTCAATTGTACTCAGATTATAATTCTGTTATACTTAGAATATAATTCTGTTATACTAAGATTATAATTCTGTCGTACTCAGATTATGAATTTGTTATACTCAGATTATAATTCTGTTGTACTTAGATTATGATTCTGTTATATTCAGATTCTAATTCTGTTATACTCAGATTATAGTTCTGTTATACTCAGATCATGATTCAATTATACTCAGATTATAATGCAATTATATCAAGATTATCATTCTGTTATACTCAGATTATAATTCCGTTATACTTAAAATATAATTCTGTTATACTCAGATTATGATTCTCATATACTCAGATTATAATTCTGTTATACTCAGATTATAATGCAATTATATTCAGATTATAATTCTGTTGTACTCAGATTATAATTCTGTTATACTCAGATTATAGTTCTGTTATACTCAGACCATGATTCTGTTGTACTCAGATTATAATGCAATAATAATCAGATTATGGTTCAATTATACTCAGATTATAATGCAATTATACTAAGATTATAATTCTGTTATACTCAGATTATAATTCAATTATACTCAGATTATAATTCTGTTATACTTAGAATATAATTCTGTTATACTAAGATTATAATTCTGCCGTACTCAGATTATAAATTTGTTATATTCAGATCATGATTCTGTTGTATTCAGATTATAATGCAATTGTACTCAGAATATAATTCAATTTTACTCAGATTATGATTCTGTTATACTCAGATTATAATTCAGGCATACTCGGATTACAATTCTGTTATACTTAGAATATAATTCTGTTATACTCAGATTATAATTCTGTTATACTCAGATTATAATTCTGTTATACTCAGACTATAATGCGATTATACTGAGATTATAATTCAATTGTACTCAGATTGTAATTCAATTATACTCAGATTACAAATCTGTTATACTCAGATTATAATATTTTTATACCCAGATTATAATTTTTTTATACTCAGATTATAATTCATGTATACTATGATTATAATTAGTTATACTCATACTCAGATTATAAATTTCTATAATTCAGTTATACTCATGCTCAGATTATAATTCTGTTATACTCTGATTATAGTGCAATTATACGTTTAAGTATACGTATGGATAAAAAGCTATCACATATCAAATGTTACCGAATGCTTATGAATTTATTTTTGTACAAAGTATCAATTTGTTTACGCATTTCAAGGATCGATCGTTAACACCTGTTTCACTCCACACATGAATTTCTTGAAATTTTAAAATTTCAATAAGTTTATTTTAATTAAGATATTTGATATTTATTTCTTTTCTCTTTCTTTCTTTTTTAAAAAAAATATTGTATATAAAACATTTTAGTATTGTGTATCTAATAGGTGAAGATAATCCGTTCTTAATTGTTTAGATGATAATGATGATGAGCTTACCTTCAATCAAACAATCTATTCGTTGTTTTATTTGTTTTATGACAACAAATATAAGGTTTGAGCTATCGTTATTCATTTTGCTGAACAAGGAAAGAAGGAGATGGATTGTCTGTCGATGTCGTTATCATTTAATGATAACAATCATTGCTATGCGTTCTACAATCAAATTCATCTTAACAATCATTTATAAATCTTCATCTTTCTTCTTTTTTTCTTCTTTGCATGAATTCTATTCAGTCGTAATTTTTTCTTCTTTTTTTTGTCAATTGGATGTTAAAATTAATTTGCACACCTAATTATGCTTTGCTTTTGATAAATGATAAATTTACAAAGCACACTTGCTATGTTCAAAAAATAGGATACTATCAACTTATGACTATAATTTGAAATGTTTATTACATGAATGGATAATAAATTAAATAAAAAATGATGACACTATCTTTATCATTATTATTTTATTCCGATGATCATAAAATGATGTAACAATTAGTAATACTCAAACTTTTGAATGGATTAATGATTCAACTAAAATTAATGTATATGTTTTATTTATGCTAATATCTAATACTTAATTTATTCTAATTATCTTTGAAGCATTTGATTAGTAGATTAGTGAAAGAAATTGAATATATTTTTCCTTATCACTGCATCGGATTACTAGATTTTAATAATTAAAAGAATAAGGAAAAAACAGATGATATTGGATTAAGCAAATTCAGTTCATTCGAACTTAACAAATGAATGACTGTTATTCTAAACAAAATTCAGTCTTAGACAAATTTATTTTCGAAATGAAAAGTCATTTGTTAATATCATAGCTAGTATATTTGTAATATATCATTCTGGATATTTTTATAATTTGTAAATTGATGTTTAACTTTATATTACTATTTCGCTTAGCCGTGTGTGTGCTATAAGTGCAATAATTATGCGAGTTCTATTTAAATTAAGAATAATTATTCCAAAACAATAATAATAACATAATAATAACAGGTGTTTAACAAGTCAATATTTTAATATTTTAGTAATATTACTGGTGAAGTTTCAGAATTGATAATAGATATTTTTTTGATATTTTAAACTCTACCTATATTTTTGCATTTAAATGGTCCATCTTCAATATGCCAAAGAAAAGTTTACTTTAAAAATCAAAGGTTCATCACAATAGCATTTGGAATCTCAAAATATTCATTTATAAATTGGGTTGGGCAAAAAATTGAATTTCATATTTCCTTCTTATGTAGATAATAGCTAGCAAAATATTATTTAATGTAGAAGGTAACAAATATGACAGAAAGTGAGAAGAAATATATCTTAATTAAACATATATATATATACATATATTTTATGTAAGTAAATATGAAATATGCTAGAATGGAGAATACCTTGTAAACAATTTACATTTTTGCTTACTTCTTAAGTAAGCAAAGATGAAAATAGTTTCCATAATAAATAGTATTTTGCCAACTATTATCTTAATAAGAAGGAAATATGAAGTTCAAATTTCGTCTAATCTATGAATGAATATTTTCAAAAAATATTAATGTTATTAAGTTGAACTTTTTGACTTTTTAAAGTAAATTTTTCTTTAGTATGCTTCATGAAATAAACGAGTTTTTTTGAATAAATAAAGATATTATAAAATATTAACAATGAAAAACAAAAAAATTTTTATAAATTGTAAGTAAGAATGAACAAAACACATTGAGCTGAAATTTTTATAAATTGTAGGTAAGAATGAACAAAACACATTGAGCTGAAAAAATTCTTTTGCCAATTTAATTAATATGGAAATAATTTTTTTTCCCTTTTTTTCTTTTTTTTCGATAATAATTCGTTTAATCTTTTTGAATATAGAATCAATTTCTTTGTTAATCTTAGGGATAATATTCATTATTTCAGTTCTTTTCATGTTCAATTAACATCTTAAATAGCATGAGCATAACAAAAGCGTTCTTTGCAAAAAATCTTTTATATGCTATTGTGAAGTTTCACGGGCATTTGTGTCGGGCAAAACATCATGCATTCCTTTAGCTAATCCGACAACTCAAAAAATTTTGATCCTATTTTCTCATCGGCACAAGTAACATTGGCAATGAATTAGCATCGTTAAGTTGTTAAGTGCCTTTTGATATTTTTGTTATGAGGTGATAAAGAATTTTGTTGAGGGTAATATGAAGTGGTGCTCGATTGAAGTGATCATTTGAGGAAACAGTTTAGCATTGGACAAAAATGCAACAGACTCAGAATTTGCGCCAACTTCAAAGAATTCTCTCATATTACTTAATTCAGAAACGATAGGATAAAAAGCATTAAATGCTGAAGGATAACTTAGCACAGCTATGATTGGATAGGTTAGGAAATAAGAAGAAAAAACAAAAAAGAAGAAGGAGAAGAAGCAAATTGTGCTATATAAATTCTATAATATTTCCTGTACAAACTATTTCAAAAAATATAATTAAGATTGGAAAATTTTACAAAATTATGAAATCAAATTTACAAATAAAAATTTGCAGTATTTTAAACTTTGAAATGATCTGTTAAAAAGCACTAACATAAAATTATTACATTAAATAAGCGAAAGTTGTTTAAAAAGTTAATTTGTTAAATATAGTAGTAAAAAAGAAAATTGATTATCATTGATTATTTCATTTATTAATTTAAAAATAATTTTTCATTTATATTTTTAAGTACACATGTGTTACTAAATTTGATTAATGATAAATAAACATTATTCTGGGAGAGATGACAAAAGATAACAGCAAGAAAGTGTACGGTGTTTGAATAACTGCAAAATGTAAGTGATATCGTATCTGATGAACTGAACGGCAGAGGGCTCCAGATTACTTCAATTTGAAACGATACCGCCAGATAGAGCATTTCACTTTTTTTTTTGCTCACTGTTTGTTAGAAACACTTATCATTTCGATATTGAAGGAGAAATTTGAGAAAATTGCGAGAAGGGAAGTTTCAAATATATCATCAAATGCAATACTTTTTATTTTTTTCAAAATGATTTAAGAAAGAAAATTATTAAATTATTTCTAAATTTAAAATCAAATTTTGTCTGTCTATTTTATCCTAATCATTAAATATTACAGTAATGCAATTATTTTAAAAAAGCAGATATTATTGTAATGATTGTGAATCAATCACCTATATAAAATAATATTTAATTGTTCCTGTTGGTTTATCAAATTACTATTTTATTTTGAAACTAATAATAAAAAAAAAAAATATTCTCAGAAGTTTGATAGTATCTAATCATTAAAATTGTTCAATTTTGGAAGATAAGTTTAATCTAAGTTATTTTAACTTTCAATAGAAGATCAGATCATATTTACTGCAAATATTTCTAGGAAAGCATCTCTGCTTCTATCTTTTTAGCCTTATCTTAAGCATCACATTACAAATATCTACAGAGATAGGCTCTTAATTATAATGAATGCAAAAGAATTTTAAATTTAAAGTAGGACACAATTCACTATGCTCTTTTCTAATCTGACCAAATTTCCTAATTGCCCAGTATCAAATTTATTAAAATTTCTTAGCTTTGAAAAGCATTCATCTTCTGCACACTTTTTAATCTTCCTGAAAACATAAATTTTATCCTGTTTATAAAAACTGATGCATATTTCGGAAAGTTCTGAGAATTATTAAAAGTTTATAGAAATTTCATACAAAGTTTAAAGTTTTTTAATAAGGCTTTTATAAGATTGCTTATGTCAAAGTATTATAAACTAGCCTCCAAAAATTAGTTATATTTATTAAATAAAATTAGCAATTTTATATTAAAAGCTAATTTTAATCTACGCCTAAAATGATAACTGTTAATCTCTCAAACATACTTATTTTTAGAAATCCAATGTCAAGATATCACTATTTATGACAATTAACCAACTCTTTGCTAAGTTCCAAAGAACTGATTTATTACTAATCACCACAGTATCCCACTAGCAGCACTAATTTTTTTTTTTTTTTTTTGTTTTAAATTGCTACTACGCATTTTTTATTATCAACAGAAGTCATTAACACATCACATCATATAATATCATAGCAATTGCTGGTTATTTAATAATTTATTGAAGTTAATTGTTGACGCCTGATGACTCATTATGATTGATATTAACATGCAAATTTCTTTTAATGATATCATAATTGGTCAAAAAGGAGAGCTATTTTTGATTAGTCATAGGCATTAAAATGACATGTAAAACGTTTGTGATAAGAAGGATACGTTCTGCTTTTTTAGATTTTATTATTTTTTTATTCGTTTTTTGTTTTTTTGTTCGGATAATCTGTCTTCTTGTCGCCAGAATGCTAAAAAAAACAGATAAGCCATCAAAAACTGATAAACCTTCTCAGAGAGGAAAGTGAAGAGAGAGATGTGTAAGAGTACATTTTACCTGAAAAAGAAATCTTTACTTTATTACGATATAGTAATGGTACTGTGGAGAGAAAACTCGTTTATCTTATCAAATACACTGCATAAGTATTATCCTTTGGTAAATTTTACAAATCAAGTTAACAACTGTAAAATTCTTGATTACTTATTAATCTGATATAAATGATATTTTATGCTTTAACCATTCTTAAATTCTTGAATTGAATTGAAAAAAGTATGTATTGTCTTCCAGAATTTCATGACATCAAAAACTGCTATCACTTAAATTAGCTTGCTAGAAAAAATTGAAAAAAGACCTAAAAGTGTTCTGATGTTAAAGTATTTAATAACTTAAATACATTCTAATATTAAAAGTAGTCTAAGATTAGCTTTAGATAGCAGCTACTCATGCAGAAATAAATGTTACTTTCTTAATCCAAATCCAGAGTGACGTATCATTGCAGCTAAAATTTCAGCAGATGATTTGATTGCAATTTTTTCCCACTTATTTTCTTCCACTTTTTTTTCTCACCTTGCAATAACTATAGATAAATATGTAAATAAGCAATTAGCAATAAAGAAAATAATCAATTCACTGATTTCAAACACATTTTGTAATATTCCAAAGTTTTATATTGAAATATTTGCTGTACCATAAAGTTACTTCCTTTATCATACTTACTTCTCGTCTTTTTCCTTAGCTTATCAGTTTTATTCAAGAAAATCTTAGATAAGAATTTCGATTTATCTACAGTAATAATTCCTAGAAATAAATATTTTGATAGTAGCATTCATTTTAAACACAAAATCATTTTCATTTTCGATACTATGAAATAAATTTGAAACTATTTCATTTCTACGATCAACTTTAACCCAATAAAGTAGCAATTATTCGTCAATGATTATTCGTTTTGCTCTCTTATGCAATAAGCACAATTCCTTGAATCTTCACCCTCACTTCTCTCTAACAGTCCATAAAATAGGTTTGAATGATGATCACTCATGTACTCCTCAATTGAGTTCTGTTTATGATATTCTAATTACTTGCTGTTTGTTTAGTCCTTGATACTTCACTTTTCATACCATCCATCATTAAATAACTTTTGGAAAACTCTGAGTAATTTAGATAATATTACTTTTACTAATAGTAAAAGTAATATTATTCAAGAAACTTATTTGAATTAAATACATTTGGTGAAACAAAATTTTTTAAATATTACAATGTTAGGTTAGATTATTTCACTCAACTTATTAAACAAATTTAATTGCACAATTTATGAATTATTATTTTTGCATAGCATTTGATTTTAGTATAACTCATTAGAAAAATATTCTGCAAAATAAAAATTGCAGACCTTTATAAATAGTCAAATTATTAGGCAATTGACGTGAGCTATAAAGTAATGTTTGCATTGGTTGTTGAATTGTAAATCAACCAAATGACCATCAGTTGAATGGCCAGTTTATTGCCTACTTTTTCAAATTATTCTTCAATAATGACTTCATGGTAGCAATAATAATAGTTAACCATATACTGCAATTTATTGGAATTTAAAGTTATGTTAATTTTCACTAATTCAACAGTTTTCACCAATAATTAAAATATAATTTTGTCTATAATCTTACAAAATTTATAATTAAAAATTTAAACCAAAGCACATCATTTCTTGTACATTGGTTATTTTCCACGAAGTATTACCTTCACCTTCATTTTCTCTTCGATTATTACCTAACTATATTAACTGGTAATATTCAACGATAACTTCTTCTATCTAGTAATATATACTTATAAGTCCCTAAAGTACTACCATTTGATATTTTCAAAAATATTTAATTTCAAAAACATCTTCAAAAAAAGTGAAACTTATTTATTTGAAACAAATCTACATTGCACAATATAATCTTGAATTACAAATAGTAAGTATATAGAGTGGATCACTCATGCAATCATCTAATACTAATCGTAATACCACTTCTCATCATTTTGATTTATTAAGTGAATAAATACACTTAAAAATTGTTTATATTATAAAATAAGATCTAATAGATTTAATGACATTAAAAAGGATGAAAATGCTAAGAGGTTATTATTATTATTAGTCAATGATATTAACCATTCTCAGCTTCTGTAATTATGAAATTAAAATTACTTGTCGTTGGCATTCATTCATAAACATTAATTTAAGTTAATCGAAGAATCATTTCAGCGATTACTTCCGTTTTCCTTTTATTTCTTAAAAATCTAAAACAAATAATAAAACACAATAGAGTTACGGGATCGATTTCCATGGTGATGAAACTTCGTGACGTTACCGCTTATTCATTTCCTCGTTTGATGCATCATTTGATGATAGAATAATAAATGCTATTATCTATTATTCTCAGTAATTTCCAAATCTTAATTATTAGTCTAATTGCAATTAATGAAAATTACTCTAAGTACAATTTAATAAACTTAAAATGTAAAATTGTCTCTAAAATTTTTTTTGCATGCAAGCCAGAGAAAGAAATATAAATAGCACATCTATCGTTACTTTTAAATAGTGATTATTATCAGGATAATTTACTCATAGTTACGGTTAACGAATAAAAGAGAGAAGAGAGAGAGAAAACAGGGAAAGAAGTAAAAAGTCAATGTGAAAAAGGAAGAGAGAGAGAGGAAAAAAAGAAGATAAGCTTCTTATATATTAACAATTCTTTTAGCTAATAATCTTCTTTGAAATGCATTCTAGTGATGTTTTATCAATTTTATAACTAAATTAATAAAATTAACTTCCTTTAAGCTTTTTCATTCTAATAAGACAACAATTTACAGCTGTGATACGGTATTGCTATCTCAACGTTTATTGGTTGCTGTAGGTAAGTGATCATTGCATTGCTCCGCCTTCAAAATCACTTCCTGATGATTGTACTGCCTTAAATAAGTTGTCACTTTATTTCTTCATTTCTTTTTTCTCTTCTTTTTTTTTTTTTAAATTGTTGTCCTTGAAGATTGGTTAGTTAAAGCATTAATGAAAACTAATATTTCATTTCTTCTTCATGGTTTTATAACATATACTGTATAGTAGTACTAAGAATAAAAGAAATCTGTGATACTATTAGGCAGAAATGTATATATATATATATATATATATATATATATATATCATATTTAGTGATTGCGTCAATTTTTATTCAATTAACATTATAAAATGAATAACATTACATTTCATTTGTAGGAAAAAAATTTGAGCATGTTTTTTTAAAAAGTAAAATCTATTATAAAAATTTTCTCCAAATTTCTTTAAAATTATTTTCAGTTTAAATTTTTCTTTCAGTCAAAATATTTTTCTGTTTGATCTAAATTAATGTGGATATTGATTCATTCTAATATTTGATAGTAGAGCATATTGCAATATATGCAATAATTTTACCTGCCATTTGCCCAACTATCTCTACTATTTTGGCTCACATCAACATTTGAAATAGTCTCAAAAAGACGAAATAACTTAATCACATCCCTTTCTTTTTTTTTATTGTGAGATGCTATTGCACTTTTATTTTCATTTGTCAATTTTGTGGTTTGTCTTTTTTGATCTAATTTTAAACAAACCAGATCTGATAATCAATTTTTTATAGCTTAAAGTAAATGCAATCATGTGCTACTATTTTGGTTTAATAACTGATTTTTGTTCGAAATCAAACAACTCTTCTAAATTGAATGAATGATAAATATCAGTTTTATATGAAATAAAAATAATTAGTGTCATCGCAATTAAAAATTCAAGTGAATTTCAAAAGATAGAATAGTAATTGTTAAGGAGTTTCTTCTCACTTTTCATTCTATCCATTTACAATTTCAATTTTTATAGACATTGAGTTTAATATCATTTCAGCAAGAGGTTTTTTAAATTTTGAATAAAATAAAATTGTCCAATTGGTCATTTCTATTTCAAGTTAACATAAAATTTGACAGAATTTTCTTTAAATTAACGGAAATTTCTTCCGGATTTTTTCAGTACTGATAATTCACAAATATTTTTATATCTGATGATAAAAATAGTTTTTAACAAGTTACGGAAAGCATTATTTATGTTCCGTATTGTCTTCTTAGCAAATTTGTATGGCTAAATCTGTGACAGACAAATGAAAGAATACATTTCACACTTTTGCACAGCTTTTCCTGAAATTATCTCATTGTTTGGATAATACCAATGATAAATGAGTATTGGGAGGAATTGTTCGTATAAAGTAAATAAATTCAATTTCCCTTTAGAAGCATTGATAAAAAGAGAGAGAGAAGGAGGGAGAAAAAAAAATGACATATTTAAAAATTAATTAAAAATTAAAGTATGCAAAAAAAAATGACAGGATAAAGTAAAAATGTAAGCTTAGCATATCAGATGGTAGAACATTGTAACAGTCGTACCTGAACGTTTTTGAAGCAGGAGTGAATGATGTGAGCAAATATTGAATAAATAGCTCGATATAGCTTTAAAAATTTTAAAAAATTAAAACTTAAAATAAAAAAATATAGTGTGAATAAAAGTGTCTAATAAAATACTATTATGACTTTTTGAACGCTTTCAATACGTCACAAAAAATTTTTGAGACATAAAAAGTTTTGTTTTATTTAAGATTAAATTGCTAAAGATCAAATGGCATATGGTGCGGTACGATTTAATCCATATGCTCATTTATCATGTCCTTCCGGTACCACAAACACTACACCAGCCTTTGGCTATTCACCGATACATCCAATAGCACCAATGGGAATGTTTACTAATAGCTATTCAAATGGTTCATTCATTATTTTTTTTAAAAATTATTTTATTCATTTTCAAATTTTGTTGCTTATAATAAATTATTTTTTTCTTTTTTTGCATTTCAGGAATGATTCCAAGAAAAAATCGACGAGAAAGAACAACGTTTAACAGGCAACAATTGGAAATTTTGGAAAATTTGTTTGCTACAACGCATTATCCGGATGTATTTACTAGAGAAAAAATTGCTGAGCAAGTACAATTGCAAGAAAGTCGAATTCAGGTTTTAATTTCTACTCTTTAATTTACCTAATACTTCTACTTATATTACTACTCAAAAATGATTCCTAAAAAATGATGCATATTTTTCTTTATAAAAAAGCGAAATCTTTATGAAAATAATAAAGCAAAATAATATCTCTCATTCAAAAGCCATCGGGAATAAACACCGAAAAAAAAAGAAATAACTTCTGGCGAGCATTTGCCATACTTGTCAATCATTCTTTTTGTGAGCTTTGTCAAATATAGCAACAGCTAATAATTTGACATACCAAAAATAGTTTCTGATGCGGGTATGACACACAAATAAATATTATATTACAATATCTGTAGCAGATATTGTAATGAAATTTTGATCATAATAAATTCGCATATAGGAGATTCTATTTCAGTCTTTCATGATTTCTTTTTCAGTCTTTCATGGTTGTTAAGTTTAGAGAAGAATAATTTGATATTTCAATTTTGATTAAAAGCGTTGATTAAATAATGTTTATGGGAAAATAATCAAAGCTAATATCATAAACTAACAATATGCTATCTTTTGTATTGCAAACCAGGTGTGGTTTAAGAATCGACGTGCTAAACAACGACAACAGGAGAGACAGAAGCCCAAAGGATTACAGGTAATTACGGATGCTAGCTCATCTTCAAGTGGTACTACAAATGCTGCTAGTCTGAATAATGTTTATGCAGATTCCATGGATAGTCCAATGAAGGAAGTTTCAGATGGAACAAAAGAATACACAGTGTCAAAATCCACAGGACAATTTGCTAGTGAACTTGAGAAGTAAGCAATTTGTAGTTGGAGTATAATTTTTTAAGGAGATTGTTATTGGTTGATTTTAAATTCTTCGGAGTGTTACCTATTTCTTAAGAATTCGACATGCATTTTCATTAATAAAACATTTGTAATTTCAGCTCGAAAAATTCAAAAAGTTTGCTTGTCAATTTAAGAAATTCAATAAAGACGGAAAACGTAGACGATAGAGTACAAGCTTCATGCTCCACTAATGGTTCATTATCAAGGAGTTCTGAGGTGACCGAAAATTTATGGTCAGAAAATCTGGTAAATAATAAGATTTTCATGGTCATTTATTTACGATTGCTTTGCTGCCACAATGCCCGGCTTAGATGGATACAAAGGATGAAAAATTTAATTTCTAGTTTGAGAAATTATGTCAAAATAGTGGCGCAAATTGTATAAGTTAAATTATTATGTCAAAGATAGCTCATCATTACAACAACCTCAATTAATGTATGATAATGATTGAGTAATAACAGTTATAGATTTAATATTGAATAGTTAATTGAAATCATAAAGTAGCTTCTTAATTCCTACTTATTATTAACTAATCTTTGCTATTTACAGACATTCTCGACTGCATCAGTGACAGCGTCATCATTGTCAACCACCTCAACTGCATCACTGTCATTACATCAAATGACACTTCCACCACCGCCTTATCCACATCCTCAGGATTTAAATTCATATTTCTACAGTCATCAATATTACCAACAAATGTTGGATAGCAGTGCTGCAGTAGCATATAACAATACATATAACAGCTATCAGGCTACTGCTGCAGCAACTGCTTACAATCAAAATTGTCCAGTTCCCGCTTACTCCGCACATCAGTACTTTTTTGGACCAAGATAGCTCAATGTCATCCAATATTGTCGGTGAATAGAAATGATTCCGAAAGAAAATCCGGAAAGCCTAGCATTTTTTTTCTTCTTTCCTAACATGTAAAAATATTAGAAAATCTTCGTCTCATTTTTTTTCTTTTCTTCTTTTAATGACTTACAATTCTTTTCAATTCCCATTGATTTTTCTATCTTTCTGCATTGATTTCACTACAGATCCATTTATTCTATTACAAACTGTCATGAATTATATTGAAATCTGAAAAAGCAAAGAAAAAAAAGAAAAAGAAAATGATGCACTTTGCTATTTTCTGGAATGCTTTTCAAAATGACTCATTTCAATTCAATTGCATCATCCTTTAACTAATTTAAAGCTTTTTAAGCTTTTTAATGAAAGTAAAACTTTTATCTTCATGCGTTCTGCCATCTTTCACCTGCGATCGATTTATCTTCAGAATCTTCAGTAAGCACTAAAATCTGTCATTATTATATGACAAGGACATTTGAACAAAATTTGAATGACATCTGTAAAATGAACATCTGTTGGAGAGACGCAGACTTGATATACTTTATGGAAGTTTGATTGCCTTCAAGAATACATCTAATACACTTTCATTTCAATTGTGAAATATTTTGTCTGTAAATCATTTTGCTCGCTAATTATTACACAGTTTGTTTAGGCACTAAACAGGATCCATTGTTGTTGTTTTTTCCTTTTTTTTTTTAGTTAAGTTAGGTATGTAAGTCTTATCAGTCATTGTTTTTATGGTCATTAATTCAACACTAATCTTATTGTACATCTATTTCACAAATAATATCAATCATTCCATTCGTGATATTTTTAAGTCAAATTGCATTTAATTTAAATCAGAAGTAAACAAATAATCAAGATCACTATTTATGCTCAATCATAACAATTTTATTAATATTTGATATTTTGATTGATTTGCTAATTGATTAGAGAGTGAAATTTAACAAATATGTTAAGCAGTAAATGAGCAAAATCTATGCATGAAAAAAACAAAATTCTGAGAATTTTCCGAATGATCATTTCCCGACAGTGTTTCTTTAAGACTAGATTGAGTGTTCAATAACAGGGTAGTAGAGGATCAAGGTAATAGGGTAGTACAAGATCAAGGTAATAGGGTAATAAAGGATCAAAGAAGAATGTTAAAGAAGCAAATAAAGATCATACATTTTAAATTTATTCCTGTAAACTCAAGCCATTGAATGAATGAATGAATGAATGAATGAGTGAATTAACTGTAATTATTCCACTTTTAAATTACTCGTGGTTAACCACCATCAAAGAAAAATGAGCAAAATGGCTAAAACTAATTTTATAATTAATTTTTAAAAATTAATTGAGCAGTAAAAGAGCAAAGTCTAGATATGAAAAAATTGCATCCTTTATCACTGCCTGATCATTTCCTTGCACTTACAATAGAATAACACGTATTTCACGTATTTTACAATCATATCCGAAAATTCTTTGTTTACTATATTTTAAATGAGAAACACTTTCGTTAAGGTTACGGGCAATCCTTTTATTTACTATTACTGTTGAATAAGTACCACTTGTGACACAGCAATAAATTGTTCGAAAATTGATGGTTAGCAGAATGTCAATTGAAGACAGTAGCAATTGACAATAATTTTTGACCTTTTCATCAAAAGAAATAACCAACTGCTAGCCAACTTAAGAATTTGATACATTCGATAAGAGCAAAAATAGAAATTAGCCTTTATTGACACTTACACTTATGAGATATACTAAGTACTAAGGGAATAAGTTGACAGTCACAAAATTGAGGGAAGTTAGCTTGACAAACACTATCAAATGTCCTCAAATCATGTTTGTCACCATTGTCGCATCTTTTTCTTTTCACAAAATAGATTACTTTCTAGATAGGCCACTTTTTTCTGATAATCCAGAAAGCGCATATTTACAACAACACTTCGAGTCAGCAAAATGTCATTTGAAGATGAGTAATGTAAGGGAGAGGAGAAAGAGAAAGAGAGTGAAGAAAAGAGTAAACAAGCGTTGATGCCAGCAGAGAAACAAAGAGGAATAGCAATTTGCGAAGAGAGTATCCCGTCGGGAATGGTGAGCAAGGAAAAATGATGGCAAGTTTGCGGTTCTCAATTAAACTTACTTGGCTGGGAGGTGACTCGCGATCAAGAAGGCGAGTACTCCACGGTGAGGTCGGCCCATTGCACTTGTGGGCAGTGACTGACCCGTGTGGCAGTCTCGAGTTGGGACTTGCCAACAGCATAATTTTTGCGTTTGGGGACAGACAGTTGTGCCGTTCCCCGCCGCAGGTCGCAAATGGATTTTGGTGTGACCCAGTGAGGCGCTGAGAGAGTCATTCACTTCTTCAACCCTTACGCCCTCGTTGGTCTTGTTGAGGTCGAGTTTGCGTAATAGGTTGTTTTATTCATCGTGAGAAGCGTTTCCTTGCAGGCGGTTTATGTAATTAACTTCATATTACTAAGTTTTTCGATCTTTCATCAAATTCTAGTAAACACAAAACAATGTCCTTTAACATTTTGGACATCGAGAAATCAGAATTCTGGAATTAGGATTTGAAAACAAGTGTGGAATGTGGAAAGTGTCGGTTGGGAATCGTACTAATCCCGAATCCCGAAATGCATAAATAACGCTGCTCATAAATTTAATATATACGAGTAGCACACATAAATTTTAAATGTATGAATAATATGCAATTTATAGCAACTCCCACGAAAAAAAAAATTTGAACCAAATCTGATTGTGGAGTGGCTTCAAACGAAATAGTTTAACAGATGGAGCTATTTTATTGCGGCTCAAAAACAAACAAGTAAAGCTTCCAAAATCAAAAAACAAAATAATTCAAAATTAACAATAAAATAATCATATTTTAAAAACCACCAAGTTTTCTTAAAAGACATGTAAATTCGAGCGCTCTCTTTGTACTGGTAACATCACACAAATTTATGAATGGCAAATAGAGATCCAAATTGAAAGTCTGCGGATCAAGGCAAGCAAATTTCTGAATAGTAAGATTTATAAAAGAACTCTCTGGAATGAAATAATTCAAGATAGCATGCTTGAATTTGCTAACTAGTCTTTTACTTTAAATCTAAATTTACCAACAAATCATGCAGTAGAAGTTCAATTATTCTTCGAGTAGCTGCATTCTGTAGTGCAGTAGCAAGCGATACTACAAAGTGATATATATGACTCTATAACAAATAACGAATAATTCCGCCTTGTCAAATTATGCATAACATAACCTCAAAAAAGATACATATGTATTGTTTACGGTTGTGGGTAAAGAATTTTGTTAAATTTGCAGAAAACTTCAAGATTAAACAGTAAATTCTTATCTTTTTCAAAACAAAACATTCATCAAAAACCTTTACAATTTCTCGGCATCAGTGTGCAGCAATCTCTTCTTGACTTTTTTAGATCCGCTTAAAACTATATTAAATTTACCTTCAAATGTACAACTTTAGTCTCCCGAACAAATTTTTCAAAAATCACTAAAACAGAACGCTTAACAGGATTTGCCTGGTCGGTTTCGTCATCATCACTCAAAAAAAATGAAACCTAACTTCCTAAAGCAAGTTTGGAGATAAAATCTGAAGATCAACGAGAGATAAGGGTCGAACAAAACCGAATGTAAGTCTTATGACAAAAGCACCAACTTCTTTTCCTTCCTGCGCAATCGCCTCTTACAATTCGTGTTTGTCGTTCTTTCTGCTGCTTCCAGTACGCATGCATAGCAAGTTGCAAACAGTGAACAAGGAATCGCGCAGACACTAATGCTTTTGGCTCTACAAAACTCTAAAAATTACAAAAATAGATGCAAATTTTGGGAAGAAGTAAGAATTTTAGCAAAATCCTTCACCAAAATCGAGGTTTTGTTCAAATATATATTCATTGATGCTTCGAGCAAAACTCAGCATGTAAGGCACCGGTGACATAATACCAGCAGCAAGACATAATTCACTAGTATACAACATTTCATCACTTGTCGACAACTTTAGCATCGCATTTAACCAAACCTGAATAAGTTAACCTTTGTAGCACTGTATTAAAGAAATCATAACAACTGTTACATGTTCAATTACTAGATTTCGTGATTGGAGTAATATTTGCTATGGCTGCATAAGTAACAAAAATGACTACAGCCTTTAACATATGAACACAAGACGACAATGCAACAGCTGAAAATGGATGAATTTTATCAGCTTGAAATAACGAAGAATATATTTTTGTATTTATTTTTTAAATTTTTGGTCAACTGAAATGAAAATACCAACCATGCACCAATTCTCAACAACACCAGCCTTGTTACATCTGTCAACGAGTTGCAAAACACTGGGAGATCCCCATGCTTGTGTGTAAGTAAATGCTTGTTTCAACATTTCTGCATCTGATGACTTAAATGAGTGCTTAGGTGAAAGGAAAATTGTAAGCAATTTCTATAAAATGGGTACAGCTGGCAGTTTTCTCTTCGCACAATTTGATCCGTGACAACTAGCTGATGTTAGCACCATGCTTAGATATTAGCATGCTTTAAAACAAAAATTTTTCACTTTCATCGAATTTAAAATTGTCAAAATCAAAAACCATATGCTACAGAACTGAATCAAACAGCACTAACATAGAATTTAATAACAGAAAAATACCATTGTTGTTATGTATGATTCAGCTGGTGAGGATACTCGAGAGCTCGAATGAAAGATTTCACCAGACTCTGACGTGGATTAGTTACAGATTGTGAACACATCCATTGGACTAAGCAAACGATCATAAAATTAGCATCATCTCGAAAAGCGTGCAATACATTCTGCAATTTCTTTCAGTTACATAGCAAAAATGATAGAAAATCATACATGATCCTAAATTAATATTGATTATGTAAATTACCGAATA
Organism: Brugia pahangi; assembly: GCA_012070555.1. Lineage (NCBI taxonomy): Eukaryota > Metazoa > Nematoda > Chromadorea > Rhabditida > Onchocercidae > Brugia > Brugia pahangi. Next base: position 100,021 of record JAAVKF010000056.1, on the reverse strand, counting down.
AATACACATTTTGGATATTTGCTTTAAAATTTAATGTTAATTTGGTGTGTTAAAACCATCAAAATTTTTTGAAATCAAGAAATACAGCATGAAAGTGATATGGATTATAGTTCATCTCTTTCACTTATTTAAAACATCCAAAGTCCTCTAATTATAATAAATGTAGTTACCTTAATATTTTCATGAAGATGCTCATAGTTTTCAAATTTCATCATCCTGAAGTCATCCAAAAGAATCTCGCCAATAACTGGTAAAAAATCAACCAATTCAGCATGATTCACTTTGTAAAATAAAGAAGTGTAAATTGATATTAAATTTTTGTTTAAAACTTCAATTCATAATGCATTTATATAATTAAAAATTGAAGCACTTTGCATGGTTCTTTATTTAAAGTGCAACTCTCCTTAGATCCTAGAACGATTTTGTACGTTTCAACATATTAACGCGATCAACAAATGTTGCCTTTTGTTCATTAGTATGAGCATTTGATAGACTGCAACTATCAGCTGCTGTCCAACGAATTGTGATGCAAATTTATAGAAGCATGACTGGGTATTGTCCATTCCACGAACAGCCCCATTTACCAGCTCGACTGGGTAGCTATAAAGAAAAATAAAAAAAAAATTTAAATTATTACAATAACTTTGAACAACAAACATATCAATCAAGTAAACAAAACACACACTGCAAATAATTCAAAATGAAAATTATTGACCAGATCATCATATATGAATCGAATCCTGGTTAGTAAGATAAATGAAAGGTTAAAAGCAAAAGCGCCATGACGTTCGTCATGGTCGTTCACTTTGTCTTTTTATCCTATAAAAAAATTTATTGCTAAATAAAGCACTGTCCTGCACACGGCCGTTAATGATCAAAACTAAATAAAGAGTAAAACTAATGCCGAAAAAAAAAAAACAGAATAGAACTTACATTGCAAGTTTTGAACTGAAATAAATCAAATTCAGCACAATGATGATGCACATACAGAATCAAATGTAAAAAGTCCTCCGCTAAAAATCACTGGCAAGTTTCAAGAGCAACATTTATTACAGCATTATTAGGTTGCCTCATTCAAGAGCATTTATTACAACATTACCTGAAATTGAATTCCTTTAACAATTTTTTTATACTACACCACAAAAAAGACAAAAATAAGGTCGCTGATGTATAGGTGTGATGGAAGTTTGTGCAAGCATCTGGAAAAACTCCGGCCAGTACTGAGATCTGTAAAATCCAAGACGAACAGACATGACTCAACTCCAGATTGAAATCTTTCTCTGCAAAGAATTCAAATCTCAAGTATATATAGTTGCCCATAGCTAATTTCTGATTGACGAAAACAATAACAGAGATTGCTGTTTACACCAAAGTACTAATATACTAATAAAGTATGCTTTACAAACATACAGCATTCGGCACGATCATGGGAGTTCTTAATTTCCCACTGCTGTAGCCATAGCGTTTTAAAAAAAAAATGCTCGAAAGTAGTTAAAGTTAAGGAGAAAATGAAGGTATAAAGATAAGGTTAAATTAATAAAATTTATAATATTCATGTGTTGTATTTCATTTTTATTTTAATTACCTTTTTTTCGAGCAAATTTTTCAAAACACTCTCATCACCTGCTGCTGCCATTTGTTCTAGTAAATGTTGGAATGTATTTGTTTTCATTTTCATATCTACCTGAAAAGTATTACTGTAACTATCGATTTTTTATAGTGAATACGCAAATTTTTTTCTTGAGAGATTTCAAAAATATCTGGCACTACAGCATTATTACGAGCAGCAAATAGCAATAATTTACTCGCCAATTTTCTGCATATCAACTAATTTTCTACAACAAAACTAATGTAATTTTACCTTTAATATAAACTGGAATTAACCTGATTCAAAAGTGTTTATTATCACAAATAGTGCAGTGATCAAGTCATCAAGTGGGGCGCTAAGAAGTAGCAGGTGTTCGACATTCTGTGGAAGTTTCATTAATATTAATATATAATAAAATGCTTGTGATGCTCTTCACCTAATGATTCTTAAGTAAAGCTGAAAGCATAAAGCTGAAAAATAATTGAAATTTCTATATTGTTTATTTATTTGTATGTATATTAATATTAATATATTACAAGCATTATATCATTCTAGTGCAACTGCATAAATCAACCATAATAATAATAAAAATGCAAACCGCATCATTATCAGCAAGAATGCCCGTATCATATTCTCAAACGAAATGGAAATTCAAGAATTTCAGCAAGTTCGAAAAAAATCCGCCATTGGATCTACTTTTTTCTTCATTCTGAATCCTTCGAAAACCGAAACCAACGTCAGGATTGCTGGGTGTAACTACAAATTAATTCTCTAAAAAGCTTGATATGAACAATAGATTAACTATCTAGCTTATCTAGCATATTAAGAACATCTAAACTTATTGGCCAAATAATATCTCGCTTAGCAATTGTGATTTAAATGTGACTCAATGGTAAGCACACCATGAATAAATGATACCCTCAATAACTCAGAAGCGCGCTACCTGCTTGACTAAGCCATCAAGATTGTCTTCAATTCGTTCTGCTGGTGATGCACCGAATTGCTGCAAAGCTTCAATCATCGTTTTCAACTCCTCACAATCAGGATAACTTTGCGCAAATGAAACAACAGCTTCGACTGCATAATTTACACTTTCTGAAAACAGATATTTAGATTCAGTATTAGATGAGATAAACTAAATTAAAATGACCCAACTAAAACGAGATCCCGACAAAAAGTACATGATATTTATATTCTAAACTTCTAAACAGATAAATGAGAAATTTTTGACTAGAAATTTATTTTAAATGGCTTTAGTTCATTAACCAAAAGCAATTCAGTTCATCAAATCATTCACAGCACTTACTTGTGCCACTGTGTTCATGAATGTACAACAAAGCACGAACAAACTTGTCATTTGCAAATGCACACGCACAGTGGCTTGAGTGCTTGTTTCATTTTTATTTTCATTTTTTAAGGAGTATTCCAGAGCCAATAAGCACCAATTTAGAAGTCATCAATGATCCCGACAATTCCAAACATTCTTTCTCCGATGTGTAATTGCATCTAGGAAATAATTCCTAATTCATAGAATTAGAAATGCACTGCTACATTTTCGTTGGGACATCAGAAATTGAAAGCTTATAACAACATTGCAATATCTGAAACATTACTTCAGTAATGGAACTTAATTCCGTAAAATCGTTGCCAGAGCTTCAATGCAGTATTCACGTGAAAACTGCCGAAATTCATCGATCACTTCAATGAAAACAGCCGATCGCAGCACCTAGAAATTAGAAAATTTTGAGAAAAAGCCAAATGAAATAAATTTGATCTGAAAAAAAATTTTATTTAACAATATCTCAGTGGTCTGAAAGAAGTCAAAAACGCACTGAAGCAAATTTAGTGACCTGTTGAAATAGCTAGAAAAACTGAAAAAGATTTAAAGATCAAAAACAAAACAGTATACCTCTGCTTTCACCAACGTTTCCAGACAGGAAAGCATTCATTGATCAGGTCATTGATGCCATAGCAAAACGAAAAGCATTGCTAAATTTGTCGTGAACAACAAATGAAATAAATCATGTTACAATAAATTACAAAAATTCCTTACTCTTTGCCATTTTATTTAAAACAATACCAGTGTTGTCGGATATATTATTATTAAATATTTTTAAGAAATTTTGCGTTTTGTTTTGCATTTCGTGTCAGTTCAGCTATAGCACAAATGGTTATATTCATGAATGCTTGTTTGCTTACATTTATGTTTTCAGTTTTTCTGGCTATTTCAAGCGACATCACTTTTTCACTTTTTTTTTTGACACAACTAATTCTACATTAAAACTTAAGTATTAAAAATTTTCAGCGATGGCTCTGCATTGCTATCATGAAACCAGATATTATTATGCGCTTTTTCAGGACAGCACCGAATTCAACTGATGTAATGCGGAGTAGTTGAATGAATTAATACTTCCAACCGAGCAACTCTTAATTCATTTCAACTACTCCACATTACATACTACTTAAATAATCAGTAAATAGCCTACTATCTCCGCAATTCACTCACTTTCACTTTACCCTACCACTTTTCCATAGTTTCCCCGCAACTTACCCAACTCGAAATATCAGATACACCAACTTGCTTACTCCCGGAGATTCAGGTTTAATTTCCTAGATGAGTGGTACAACGAAGATACTATGAAAAATCTCGATCGAACTTTTAGTGAATTTATTTTAGAAAAATTATTTCAGCATGGAAGACATGCAAGTCTCACGCATTTCAGATTCCAGTAACACAGAGAACACGGAGATGTCACTCATTTTAGGTTCACGCTTAAGTAATTAATAGTTGTTAAGTCAGCGATAACTGTGGTAGCAAACAAGAAAATCTTAAAATTATTTTGTTTTTTTTTGAAGCACATCGATATGCAGAACTTGACTAATCTCGTTAAATGTTCCAAGAATACAGAAATTAAAGTTGTAAAGATTTGTATGACTGTCATTTCTACTTCAGAGTAGATTTTTTTTAATTAAAAAAGTCGTTAGACCATTAATTGGATGTAAATTAAATTTCATAAAGATTCAAATCAGTGAAAGTAACAAATCATTTCCTGAAAACTCATTTTCAGGAAATTCACTTCACAAATTTTATTCATTATTTACCAATTGTTCCTTTCTCCGGAAACGTCTTTTCTTTTCTCTCCCTCCCTCTCTCTTTGCTCCACATCAATTCTTTTTATGATATCCATTATTTCATTCAATCATCTAAAATTTCCTGACTTCATAAAATATGCTGCTCAAAAATTCTAATTCTTCGTGGCTGATTTTTAGAAAGCAAAAAACAGTTCAGGAAAATCGGAAGGAAGAAGATTTGTTTACTTTCACGATCTAATCAAAATATAATGTTTACTTTACTACTACATGAATCATTGGTTAGTTATGTTAGTGAAAGTAGAAAAAGGGAAGTTACATGAGATCTGATATGAAATAAAAATATTACGCCATATTTCCTGTACATTATCCTAAGCATCGGTTCTGCTATCGTAGCCGTTGCATCAAATTCCGGAAGTAATCCTTATGTCAATTTGTATACCTTTATTATTCACACATTTTTAATTGTGATTGTTTATATTTTAACAAACTTATCAATCAACATTAGTCTATTGTTACAGTCTATTTTATTTCAAATGTTATTCATATCAAATAATTTTAGAAGTGTTTTAAGTCATAGCGTATAAAGCGTTAAGTAAAATAAAAAATAAAAGTATAAAAATATCATCGTGAGATATTGCTTTGACAAAAAGGTTATAAACATTTGCAAACAAAGTTAGAATGAATGCCCGCAATTTAGAATGACAGTTATTTTAGTTTAATTAATGTTAACGGTCATATGTTGACGCCACTGATTATTCTCTCCATCTGATCATTCCAAAAATGAAAATTACTTCACAGAGTGCATTACAGTAATCGGCAACTTCACACAGCGATTAATTATGGATAATCTAATTAAGGCGACGGCTAGTCTTACATTAAATTATTATTTCTTTTTTCAAGTCTGAGAATTACTTTTCTAATTGATTCACTCGTCACTCAGGATTACCTAATATGCGGTCATTTCGCTTCTTCGTTTAAAGATGTCTAAAAGTAAAAGACATTTTCCATATTGCTTTTCATCAGAGTGACGCCAGTCACAATCACTTCAAATTACTCTTTCATTTGGTTTAATGCTCTCATCAGTGTAAATATTCCACTCATTTTTTCTTTATGTTTCATACTCAATTTACGTTACTATTGCATGATTTCTATAATTAATAAATAGGATTTCAAAATTTAAGTTTTAGTCATAGAATGGCAAATTATATTCCAATTTTTCAATTATGAAACTTTTTAGTTCAACTGTAAAACTTTTTTTTTCTTCTCTAAATAGAATTCCATCAGTGTGAAGAGCGATATGATATATACTGGTATGATAAAGCTCAGTTAAAATTTAATTTTAAAAAATTAAAATTAGTATGAAATTAGCAAAGTAGCATTTGTATTTAAATTGATTGCTATATTTTTATATTCTAATGTGTTCTCCAAACTTAAAATTTTTGATGATTATCTGAAATAGATATTTGAGTATTATTTCTATGCCAAAGATTTAGTTATCGATTTCTATCATCATAGCGCTCTCAATCCTTCGATTTCTATTTTATATCATTTTACTTTCCACCAACCTAATAATTTGCATTGAAATATAGCGGTATCCGGATAACGAATTCATAACGAATACCACCTGCAGCCATTTTTCGAGGTCATGAAATTTGAGATGGAACGGGATAATCTGAAAATTGTTAGCCATCAAAGATTTTTCCATTTCATTTCCTTCTCTCCTCTTCAATACACTCTTCATTAACACATTTTAGCTGCAGCAGAATATTACAGTGCTAAATGAAATCAGAATTTTGTACAAAACTAAATTTTGTTTTAAAACCGAGAATTTATAAAGTTTTCTTTTTAAAAGTTTCAAAATGTATTATAATGCATGTTTTAGTAACTATCAATAATCTCAGAGATTTTCAATTATTACAAATTAATTGTCAAACTATCATCCGGATAATTCAACCGTATTTAACTTCACGTTCCCTTATGCAACAATTAACATTATCACATGTTTTGATTTTTGTAGAAAAACACATGCTGTTTGAAATTTCAAAGTCGAAAAACCTTTTATGTTTTAGGTGAAATATTTGTCATTTGTCAAAATGCGTCACGTTGACAATGACTGCTAAAAAGGTGTGAGCAATTATCAATTTTCGATTAGAGGCGCATCCATTCATCGCTCTCAGATCAGCGATATCGATAGCGAATCATTTTATTCTCAAAATTACCTTCTCTCTCTACCTGTATGATTCGAATATGCTAGCATCAAAGACATTCCTACCTCAATCAACTTGCACCTTTTATAGATACTAGTGCAAATTGTTCGACCAATTAAGAGTTCCCTAATTTTGCTGCAGTCGGATTATCCATTAATTTACCTCTTCATGTCACTCAGGAATGTTACTTTGATATGATCAGAAATAATGATAACGTGTCTGACACATTGATACTAACTTTGACAAGTGAAATTCATGAAAAGACAATTGCTTAATGATTACTTAAGCGGGTGGATGATATATTTTTTATGGGATTCAATCAGATTTACAATTTCAAAAATAGTTTAAGACTTTTTTTTTTACATAACTCTAATTCCGGATAATCAATTTAATCGGCCATGTATACTTGTATTTCTTTTTTTGATTTAAAACATTTCACTTTTTTTCACTATTATATTCTCATATCTCTTCTTTCTCTTCTCTTTCTTTTTCCCATTGCATATTTAAATTCTAGGTTTTTCTTTGCTGCCGTAAATTTACTTTTCTCTCTTCTAGTAATTTTTTTTTTAATGTGAACATTTGAAATAAATTCACAATACCTTAACTTAATTTAAACGTTATTTCAAGCTTAAAATTAGTTTGAAATGTATTCATTTATCTTCGGTATATCTAAAAGAATGGAAAATGGATTTAACAGAACACCAAATTTGGAAAATATTTACAACTATTAACAATGTTCTTCTGGTCATCATCTCAAACTACAATACCAAAGTAAATTTATAGAAGTTATATTTTCCACTCAAAATCTTACCATAAACAAAAGTCAATTCGTCGTTCAGTGACGTGTAAACGGATATGAATGCCGCTGATATGCACCGCAGGGGTACCTTACTACAACCATTGTTTCGTTACACATGAAAAAAACTAATTATCTACTACTAACAGCTATTTCGTTAGAGAACTTTAATAAGTAGTACCTTAGTACCTACTGTCATTCTACTAAGGTATTAATCTCCTTTTCGTTATACCATCAATCACCATCGTATCAGATAAGCCTTATTTACTGTATTACGTAAGTAATGATGATTCGTAAATAAATTTATAATTGATTGTAAGGTAAATGTAATGAAACCGACATAATTCTATACAATCACAAAATGTTTTTTCTTTAATTACTGTATTAAAATTTTTACAAAATATTACAATTTCGACATTAAAAAATTGATTAATTGGGAAAAAAAAGAGTTAGCAATTCCTTTTCGAACTGTAAAATTGTTAATATTTTGTCCGTTTTAATAATATCGCAGTTAGCTTCTATTTGAATTAAAAAAAAAGAAAAAAAAAACGAAAAACTTTCAATAGCATAATTTCTTTAACTGTAAATTATCTTGTTGCATTAACTCTTAATTAGTATTCCAAATTACAAAAAAAAAAAAAGAATTTGATGATATCAGTTTTTTCTTCATTTAATTTACTTCATATTTCTTTCTCATATTGTAAGAAAGTGGTAAAATTTAAAATTATTTCTAAAAATGCATATTTTTTTAAAATAATTGATAATATGTAATATTTCACTTAAAAATATATTTTCTACTTTATCATTCCGTGAGAATTCATTTATTGACTCTAGAACCTTGGATTTCATTTGAATTTAATTGCTCAACATCTATTACCTATCATTTAGAAGTTTGATGACTTTATATGAATTTTAAATTACTCGAAAACTTAGATGTCGTACATTGTCATACGGTGTCGTACGATATACCTTTGGGCGTGGTCGACAAACGCGCCCCACTCAATCATTTTATCCTGGCGTGTCTGCTTTGATTGTAGGATTTGATGAATCAAAAAAATTATTTTAGCTTGTGAATTATTCATAGAAAAAAAAAGCATAGATCAGAGATTATCTCATAAGATCTATCACAATTTTATTTTTTTTTTTATTTTTATTTTTAAAACAAAAATATTCTTAAAATAACATAAATTTTTGCTTTTTTTTTTCTCTTCATTAGTAAATAGTGAAATGTTTACTGATTCATATTTCTTATGTTACTCTCAATTAATGAATTCTAGAATGAATTTTAAAATAGAGAAACGAGTTATTTCACTTTTAAATTATAAAACTTCCATTTGTCCAAATTTTTGAAATATTTCAAAATGTGTTTGTTTCAGGAAAATTTTAGATACAGTAATATTAATGTAAATCGATGGTTAGTAATGGTCCATACCCATACAATATTTTTGGACCACAACCATCGTTTGCATATTCTTCGACACCTGTTTTCCCGGGATATCTAAATCCATCATCCAATACTACAACTAAGTAATTTTTCCACATTTGTGATATCTAAAAAAAAAATGAAAAAAATAAAAAAGTAAAAACCAAGAAGAATTGAATCATTTTGCTTATTAAAATATAAAATTTAAATTTAGTGATCAAAATCGTAAAGCAACTGGACGACGGGAACGGACAACATTTAATCCTATGCAACTTTTTTATCTAGAATCAGTGTTTAAGCAAACTCATTATCCAGATGTTTATCATCGTGAGCAAATTGCGGAAAAAATTGGACTTCAAGAATCTCGAATTCAAGTATAGTGGTTCTTGGTTGTTTGCTTAATTTTCGTTGTTAACATGGATATAAGTTAAATTTTAATTCTTTTTACAATTTTAGCTTAATTCACTTCAGGAATTTTTCATCCTTCCGGAAACAAGTAATGTAATTTCGATTTATTTTATAGCTTTGTAATACTATTTCATATAAAAGGTATGGTTTAAAAATCGCCGAGCAAAAGATCGACAGCAGAAACGGATGATGCAAGCGCGACATAATCATGATCGATGTAGCAGTCATACACCTCCACCAGAACCTAACAAAGGTGAATCGAGTGCACAGAAGAGTATTTCACCGCTTGTAATCCCGGGTACTGCGGAATTTAATCTGAAAACTGCAAATAGGTAAATTTAATTTTCATTGAAAATTTCTACAAGTTATACAAATCAGCAATTTTCTACTCATAGGTATCATTTGTGAAGTTTTTTTGAACTGATAGCATTGTGAGTGTAATTCAAAAATTTTTAAAATTGAAAATTATTAAAAATTAATTTTGCAGTTCTGGAAATATAGTGAAGGAAGAGTATCCATTGAGAGCGGTATGTCAAACACATACTGCAAATTTAGCTGGTATGTTCATTTTGTTTACAAAATTGGATATTTCATATTTCTGGCATTTTAATTAGTTAGAGAGAGGTATTTTTAACACTCAAAAGTTTATTTATTTCGATTCATCATAGTCTTTTGATTTTGAACCTTTTGATCTTATTCATTCAGTACTGTTGATCGATTGATATCAGATATTTAAGAGAGAAATAATTTAGTTAAGAAAAACACAATATAGCTAAAAAATTTTCAATAGCAATGAAAAAGAATTAGACTTTTATTTGATAATTGTTTAAGCAGAAACTGGTTTATTAGGTGATAAACCAAGAAGACTTCCTTTCGCTTTATAATTGAATCAATTAATTTACTGATTTTATTGATTGAATCAAATATCACTTACAAATATTTTTTCTCACTGATTGGCCATTTAAAGTAGCAACAAATGATAGATAAATCAAGTGAAAAATAAGTTTAAAAAATTGTGATAAATTTGCATAAAACGAGATTGTAAACCATTTTTATTTCAGGTTGGTCGTCGGCGTATTCATTAGGTGCGCAACCTGCGGCTGCACATATACCTGGTGAAAGTCATCCGCATGCTGCATGCGGATTTAGTTTAAGTGGTACCGGCGCACCTCCATACTATCCATACCAGAGTGATATTTATAATCCTTATGCTCAAAGTAGCGCAGCTGCGGCAACCTATTCGTATCCGCCAATGTTCAATCCGCTCAGTAATGATTTACAAAGGCCTAGCTAGTTGAATTCAGTATGGCATATATTACTAATTGTCTATATGTAATTAATAGTATTTAAATTATAATTGTTTTTCAAATTAATTCGAAATGCTTTATGTGTGCGTAAAAATCAGTTAATAGTTTTACTGTATTCTATGAAAAAAAAGAAAGAAAGAATATTTGTAGGAAAAAACTATTAACCAAAAAATCATTTACAAAAATCTTTTAAAGATGGAAATATTTGTTAATATTTTTTTATCATATGTAAACTATTTTTGAAAAAGAAAATTTTCCAAATATGAACTACCGTTATTGTCTTATTTTAACTATTAATTTGTTTCTCTTTTATTAATCAATAAATTAAATAAATTATTCTTGAATTTGATTACTGATTTTGTGAGAAATCATTAAATGAATTAATTTATTTTAATACAATTCAAATCACTTCTCAATTTATTTCAGTTCATCTAGCAATCAAATTCTGTTCAATTATTAATTGTTTTTTTTTTTCAATTTCATAAATATTTCATTAAAACGAAATATTTATGAATTTATTAAATTCATTTCTTTATTTATTACTAATTTGGATTTATTTATTTCATTAATTTTCTTGCATTTTTGTCACTTTTTGTTTAATTAGTTTGATCACGTTTAAATGAATGTATAAATGAATGTGTATATATATATGTGTATGTATGTATGTGTGTGTATGTGTGATTTTACACTTATGTTTTGCATTCTAATATAATTTATTAAATTATATTAGAATTAAAACCATTCAATGTGAAATTTTTCAAATTCAAATTAATTTAAATCATTTCCGATTTTATTAATATTAATAATTGTTTACATTTGATATCAATGATGCAATTTGATAAATATTTTGTTTTTCGTTGCTTTTTTTCATTACTACAAGAAAATTCATTTTGTATTTTGTATGAATTTTTTGTTGTTATTATTGTTTTTGAATTGATTGCTTTATTTGAGTATTTATTTTGATGCTATTAATAATCCATTTGATAATTATGCTATTTAAGCAGGTTGGCGACGGTATGATGTGTAATTACTTTCATCCATTTCAGCTGCACAAATTAACAGATGAAAAAGAAATGACAACTAATTTTAGTAGCATAGTAGCAATGAATTTAAAACTTCAAAAGATGCTAAAATATGTCATATAACTGTGACAACTCATTTAGCTAATATCATTTCAAATTTTAAATCGTTTATCAAGTTTTTTGAAAAAAACATAGAGTAACAATATTAAAGTTGTTGTAATGATTGTTACATCATAGTAATGATTGATTTATGAAAGATTCCGTTCTGGATAACATAATTTTCTTTCAGTGAATTAGTTCATTCCAAGAGGTCAACCAAGAGTAATAACACATTGATCTCGAATTCTCACTATGAAAAATTATCGCTTTCATCATTATCATTTTGTTTAATGAACAAAATATTTGGTGACAATAGTTTTTTTGTCGTTTAAGTAAACAAGAAAAAAATTTATTGACATATGTAACTGAAAAGGTCAACATATACACTTTCGTTTCATTTTTGCAGACACGTTTTTTTTTTTTTTAAATTTTTATTTAAAGTAAAAACCAGAAATTATCTTTGTATTTTCCAATTTGCTTTTGTAATAATTTTTTTATCTTTTTTTGTGAAACTTTTAACTATTGAAATATACTTTTCATGAATTAATAATACTTCAATGTTAATATCAAAAGATAACCGATTCTCATAGCAATAGCATATTCAAAGGATAAGCTTAAAATAAGAAAAGAAATTTGACGTGATCGTTACTTATCTAACAGATTTTTTTTTCTTTCTTTCATTTTTTTTTTTTTTTTTTTTTTTGGTTGCATATTGAAGCAAAGAAGAAAGAAGCGGTTAAAAAGAATATTTGTTCGATTCATTTGAAAGGTACTTGAAATTTGCAAAGAGTAAGAAGCTATGATGGTGCAATGGAAAACACTTCAACAAGCAAAAGAAGTTGGCGAGAAAAAAGAAAAAGAAAAGGGAAAGTTGCCGACATAAGGTAAAACAAATAGAAAATATGGTACCAATCTAGGATAGGGTATAAACCTGTTGGAATAGTTCTCCTAAAATTAGAGAGTATTTGATGTGAAAGCACGTGGAAAAATGTAAGAAGGGCAGGTGATAATACAAAGGTACTTCATCCTACTTCATAACACTCTTTTGTGTCCTCATTTTCACACTTCTTTTATTATCATTTATAATTTCAAAAATTGATCATTTATGTTTTACGGTAAAATGAAATGATTGATATTATTGATGAATAAAAGTGAAATCTATTAATTAAACAAATGAACAAGATGAGTCAGTAATTAGTAGAACTTTTGATGTGTTGCATCCTTTTAATTGATTCATTTATATAATTTTCTGGTCATATCAATTAAATTAAATGGATAAAACTGAATCGTTTTTTTTTCAAAAATTTTCAGAATCATGAAAAAAAAGATTGAAAGAAAAAATTTCTTCATGAATTACTTATCAATTTAATGACATAGATGATGTAAGTGTTAAAAGTTGCAAAGTAAAAAATAAAATTAAAAATTTAAAAATGAGTTTATATTTCAAATTACTGAACTTGGTCATAACATTACTTTAGTTGCATTTTGTCTTCATTTTCAATGCTAACATATTAGTTTAAAATAATTTTTAATTAAGTTTTTAAGATAATTTTAAATAAAACTTTTAATTATGATTTCATGTCAGCAGATCTGAGAGACGAGAAAGGACCAATTTACATCTTAAATCTTATTTTCTACATTAATACGGTATGATTTAGAGGGTTTTTTGGTAGTTAGAATGAAAAAAGGAAACCGACAAGTGGTACTCTTCAGAATTAGTACCGCAGTGACAATTGGACACAATGGGAGGTGTTTCATTCACTAAACTTCTTGTAAGGGATACCTGCACCTTCCAATTAATTACTACTGAACCGGAATTTATCTCAAACTCACTTTCTTCTCCTTCCTATTACTCTTAATATCTCCCAAATTTTAATTTCGATAAATCTATTCATTGCTGTTAATTACAGAATAATTGCATTTGACATTTTATTAAATCTAATATTAGTATCTATCAGCATATTTCTTACTTACTATTATATTTAATAAATCTTAAGAATTTAAAAAAAAAAAGTGAAGAAAAAGAAAAATTCAATGATTTGAAGCATTAACTTCAACGAGAATGTTTTATACGAAATGTATGATTCATTTTCCTTATATTTACTTTTTTCTTTTTTTTTTTTGTTTTAGATATTTTAAACTTTTTCAAACTTGAAATAAAATATGGGAAGTAAATTGAGAATGATTCTATACCGTACGTTTTGATAATATAATTTATACAGAATGACATTTCATGAAAATTTCGCGATATCTTGATTGATTTCTTGTCTTAATGTCATCAAATCGAGAAAGGCGACAAAGACTTAGAAATGACAGTAATAATTTGTCTGTTCTATTAATACAGAGACAGAGTCATGGGACTGGACTGTTTAGAGGTATCAATCAGAAATGATTGCATATAAAAAGGTGCAGCCGCTTTAGTGTACATTGCGGATTTGGATTTCTTGGTACGATAAAATGAAGTGCTTAGCACTATTGTATGTTATTGTATGTTAATCGAGCAGCAATCAAATTTGATAAAATATTCCTAAAATGATTTATTGCTTATTTTATTCTCGAAAAGAAAAAGAAAAAGAAGAAAGAATGTAAATTTAAATTTGAATATAAAAACATTGATATAAAATATTCATGCAAAAACTATCAGTTAATATGACAAGTACGAATGTCTATTTAATACTATTTTATTTATTTTTTTTTTGAATTTTAGATTAATGTTTGTTTATTGTTTAATTGTTCAAATGCGCATAACATAAGAATTAAAGTATTTACGATAATTGCATCATATTAGTAGCTTATTAAGAGATAATTTATGATCAAGAATGATAGAACTCGAGATGGTATAAAAATCTATGGCAACCTATTCTATAAATTTATTAAAATAATTGAATAAAATAATTGATAAGTTATAAGGATGAAAAAAGTAGTACCATATGGAATATTAGATTAATAATACTGTATGGAATATTAGATTAATAATTTTGTTAGTTTAATCAATGTTTACAACATTGATTTTATATCAGTTATTCCAATATGATAAAAGAGAAATAGAAAAAGGAAGCGAGAAATGATAAAAATGATAGTAGTAGTAGTGCAATGATTAGAAAAGATAAAATTAATCATTTTTATTTCATCTAACGCTGAATTATTTCTCATTTGATATATGATAACAAATGCTATGCTAATCCGTGTACTCAGAATATGAATACCCATGGATATACTGAAGAACTGTAGCAATATGACTATTTCAAGGGAAAAAAACCAAAAAATCTGCTAAGTCTTCTTAGAATGAAAGATCATACTTTCAATTCGTTTCTTTCCGTCCCTTTATTAGAGAAAAAACTGATATCTGCTTAATTTCATAAATCCCGAGAATCTATCTGTTTCCGAAAAAAAAATGTGAAATCATTTATTTAAGGAAATTGTTTCATCTAAAATATTAACACCTGGATGAGACAGGAATAAAATAGTAGGTAAATGAATAAGCAGTTCAGAAAATGCAAATAACTAATTGAATAATTTAAATTATTAAGAGAATTATTTGTAATATCAAACTGATCAGTAGGATTGGTATAATCAGTTACTGTTATTCATCGCCTGCAAAAAAAAAAAAAAAAAAACCATAACATTATTGAAATAAAAATCATTCCTTTTAATTTATAGGTAATATAAAGCAGAATCTTTACGGCTTACATTCTTATACTGCACTTTCAATTTACTTATATTCTGGTTTCTGCAAGCCTTTACTTCCAGACGAAAATTTGGGGCAAATTTAACTGTTCAAATCCAATTAATGTAGTCAAAGTCAATTTAGTTCAAAACAATTCAAGATGACTTGGAGCAATATATTTTACATAACACAAATGGATCCAGCAAAATATAAGAGGTGAAAAGTGATTGTTTATTTGTCAACCTTAATACTATCACTTTTAGCGAATATTTTCACTCTTCCTTAATCCATCTATCGTCAACATTTGCTCAAGAAAGCTTCTTCGTTCAGACGCAAATGCACGTTACGCAATCTTTCGCATAGCTTTAAATAACTTTTACTAGATGATAGTCAGAGGGACTTCTCCCGACTACGTTTTCCATAAAACGTAAAAGTACACATTTCATTGCAAATATTTGCATTTTATTTGCCGCAAATATCATTGCAATTCCGAAAAGCACTGTAAGACTTTTTCATTTTCTTTTGCAAAGAAACATAGGATTTGGAATAAAGTATAAGGGTATGCTTGCGATTCCCTCGTTCACTGATAGATGTCATTAGAGATCTCATAAAAGCGATAAAAGTACTTCTAGAAAATAAAAAAAGGGGAAGAAAAATCCTTTCTCTTCTAAATTTCTTACTCCAGTTGCAATATTTCATATAGGAAAGGTAGCGCTTGAAAAATTAATACATGCTTTTGGAGATTAGCCTTAAAACCTTTAGTCAAAATAAAGAAGTTGCGTATCACTAGGACAAACTTTTTTTTAGATCCAGTTTCATGACTACTTAAATACCACCTGCTGTACGAAATCGGAATTACATAATTCACCAAATTTTTTAGGAAATTCGTAATCGTTCAAATTAGTAAAATTCTATCAAAGAAAACGATAACAAAAACGTACGAATGAATAAATAAAGCACTAAGACTGTTGGCGTAAATATTTGAATAATTCAAATAAAAGACAAACAATAAGGATTACAAAAGGAGAGCAATAATGTACTTATAATTATAAACCCACTTTAAGTCCAAAACAGAACTTTAAAGAAATACACGCAATAAAAACAATAAAAAAAACATGGAACTAGCACCATTACGCTTGATCAGAATGCACTGAATCCTCTAATTTAGCGTTTTTCTGCTCTTCATTATCCTCATCTTCATTAAGATCACGCGTACCTGCAATCCAAATTTCATCCTTCCTCCTAGTGACATTCATTGCAATCAAACGGCTATTTCACGATAATATTCAACATACATGAAGTATATTCTCATAATGAACAGCCTAATAATATATGCATGTTCATCAAGATATGCGAGAGCAAATAAATTCAAAAAAAAAAAACTGACGAACTCACTTTTAAAGCATCCCGTTCGCATAACACAATCCATAAAATTCATGAACTCTGTGGCACAAGCTCCTTCCTCTAAGGCTGCTTCCCCAGCACTTTTCTGGCACTTTATTGCTTCACGAAATTCATGACCGCACGGACTGGCGACTAAGTGACCGACACAGTGACACTCAAAGTTCACACTTCCATCTGGCAATGTTGGACCTGAAAAAAACTACCTGAATCGCACCAATACTCTCTTATAATTTTTGAAAAAAAACCATCAAGGACTTGGAAAAAGTCTGCAGAACCTTCTCAGTTGCGGAGACTAAAGGTTTAAACTCAACCTGAATACCTGGGTTGTATTTGTCATCAAGTTCTGCATATGACATACGTGCCAGTGACTCCACGTAGACATCCCGAATTGGTTCCTCGTATTCTTCTCGTGTTATTCTATGAACCTAAACACTTTGATAACATGTACTTGAATTATTAATTAATAATACATAAGTTAGGAGCGGGGCTATCCAAATGTTATTTGCAAATTTAACTTGCGATGTTCAGCATAAGGATTTTGCTATATATCTAAACTGAACTGTTATAGTTCATGATTAATAAGTAAATAAAGTGAGAGATGCATTCCTAACAGAACTGTGATATGCAACTGCGAAATCTCAAATGAAAAAATGAACTTAAAATGTAGCAGAGGAGAAAATTGAAAATACTATCAATTTAAAGTAGCTCATAAATTATCGGAAGGTCTTCAAAATTCTGAAGCTTCTCGATAAACTATTTTTTCCTTCTTAAACTTACAAACTGAATCACAGCCGTTTTGCAATATCAAATCTTGCAACAATTATTTTCTAAACATTCTCTAAGATAAATTAACGCTTTCTACGAATAAAAATTAATTAGTTATTGAAATAAAAGAAATATAACACTTTTAGAGAGCGAAAAGTTCAAAAGCATACCAAATCTCCTTCATCGGTGTCATCTTCCATCCCCCGAGATTTCCATGGTATCCCAAAAAGCACACCTCCCAACGACCTTAACCGATCCATTTGGTTCGCAATGCAAAAACTGTGTCCAAGGAATGATAAAACTTAGTGAAATTAGTGCTTGGCATGCATGTTATTCACTCGTTCTGTTATTATATAATTTCAGGTATTTCTTTTTTTATTTACTTATTTTACATTTGTTTACTTTTCATACATTCTTTAGTAATTCTCTCAATTGGATAATATTTATCAACGAGTAGATTCTAAATTCTAAAAATAAGAAATTGAAATATTTGGATGGAACGATCAGTGCTAAGAATCATATCTTAAAGTACATTGCATATGTCATAATTAATTATGTCCTTTCTATTTCAATTCTAATAGCTATTTGATGGTCAGAACCTGTTCCCATCAAATGATCATCACTTCTCAAACACTTCACATTTAATTTAATTTAATTTTTTTTTTCCTTTCCGTAACATATACGCAACATTCCTCTCAATATTTCAACAATTTCCTTAAATCATTTTAGCAAAATAAAGTACACAGCGATAACTGTTTTCTTGATGATATTATTGACATTTTTATTTTATCATATACATTAATTAGGATGGTACTGATTAATAATTATTCAACTTTCAATATTTAAAAAATTAGTATTACATCATTTAACTCTTAATGAATGCATTCAAATTAAAACGTTTTTAGTTATTGAAATGAAATTTGAAAATTTTTGAAATTTCAATGCTTATTGATTTCAATGCTTCAGAAAAAACAAACTCTATCTGTTAATTTTATGACGATTATTGAAGTAAATGATGTTTGAAATTATTTTCAAAATATTGTATTCTGTTTAACGTTATGACTTTACAAACAATCACATGCTTACTTATGCGTAATTACTTTATAATCTAAAGTTTAATTAGATTATACTATCATCTCTTTCGTTTCTTTCTTTCGCATTCTCCTCTTAATTATATCATTTTAAAAATTTTCTCGTAATTAATTTTTTTGCTGAAAAATTTCAACTTTTTAAAAATTATAGATGATCAATACTTTCTGCTTTCATATGGCGTTCAAATTCATCATTCATTCTACCTGACTGTCTATTGAAAATACACTTACCTGTATTATTTCTCAAATGTGCATTTTCAGAAGTTGATGGATACAAGGATGATACTATTGTCAATTGCTATATTAAGCGTTATCGATCTCGTTGGTGGCAATCAGCGAAAGCATCATCGCATTTTCATGAATATCATGAATAGTATGTCCGTCAATATATTCAAGTCAAATCAATAATTAGTTAATTCATTTGTTTAACTTTTTAAATTTTTGATTAAAATTAGTCTTAATAGGCTAATGATAAAATTTTTAGATGTTTTTCAGCGAATAAGAATGTATAGCATGCATTATTTTTAATCGTCTTTTTATATATATATATACTTTTATATTTAGATATTCACAATATTTAATCGTCTTTTTTATATTATTCAAAATTTTACATTTGTTTATGTTTATTATCATTTTTTGTGTAAATTATGAAAGATACATTTTATAGATGAAATATATTAAATGCGAAAAGTTTCTACAAGTAAAATTAAAGAAAGAAAAAAGAATTAAATTCAGTTGTAACAATGGTAGTTCAATCGGTGGTCGATGTATATGTATAAGGGGCTATAGTGGTACTTATTGCAATCGTGTCATGCACTGCAAGTTTAATAAATTTCAATCGAATGGAAGGTTACAGTTTCTCATTTGCAGTTTGAGATGAATTTATTTTTATTGTAACAACTAATTCAACAAGAAAAAGATTTTTCTTAACAAAATATAGAGACGTTCCTAAATAAAACCAATACTTATGGTATGGATGAATAATAGTTAAATATCATTGAAATCCGTTTTATTCAGTTTTCCATTTAATCAATGATTGAAAAGATAGTAAGCACTGCAAATTTAATAGAATAAAGAAACAATAATTAGATTTTAGGAATAAATAGAAGAGAGTAAATTTTTCTCGATTTGATCGTAAAATCATTACTAATTGAATTATGTGGAGTTGTTATTGCATATATGAGATTCATAAATTAAAACTAAATAATAAAATCAGCAAAAACAAAGTCACAACAAGTGTATGTGAAAATTTTCAGTTGCGTCGATTGTTCGGATGGTTGGAAAGGTATTAATTGTGATCAAATTCAGTGCATTCATGGTGTATCGGATGCAAGTGGACAAAATTGTATATGTGAGATGCCATATAGCGGACAATTCTGCAAATCCTTAGAGACATCCGATGTTTACTTTTATTACAATCAAAAGGTATTCCATGTCACTCTCACCATCCCTCATTTTATTTACTTCATAGGTGACAAACAGCATTTTGCAAAATTTTCACTTTTATTTAAGTATTTTACGACAAAAAATATGACCAGAAAATGGCATCAGATTTGTTTTGGGGACAGGTAGCTAATATTATAGGATGACAAAGCATGCTTTCAAGCCAATTCATAAAGTTAATTCATAAAGTGCTGTTATGCACTGATTGATCAATTGAAAAATAATTTGTTCAGGTTTATCAATTTGGACCAATTGGCGCTTTATCAATATTACCGCTTCTGGTGATTTTGTTTGGATGTGAACGAACAGCTCAATCACGAAGAATTAAACGTATCGAAAAGCATCTCTACGAGCAGAACATAATAGTTAATCGCCATAAGATATCGACATTTCTCACCAGAAAGACAAAAATGACCAGTAATTAATAGTGATTCATCTTTTTGCTATTTTTAAAATTACATTTTTCATGTGGAAATCACATAAAAATAAATTAATAATACAGCATTTCTTCTCTTTCATCTTTTCTGGTTAGCATTCACTCTTCGTTACCCGAATATCTTTTCCCTCACTTTTGTTGTCAATCATTTCTTTTTACGGTACATTATTGCGTAACAGAGAACCGTTAAGCAATGAGAAATTAATTTTTAAAAGGTCAATTGAAAATATACGAGTCAATAAGTTAAAAAAGAAAGAGAAAGAAGGAAGAAAAAAATATTTTTTTATTTCGTTCCATTTCGAAAGAAAAAATTCTATTGCATGAGTTAGTGAAAGAAAAAATGGTAGTTTTCATGATGAATTTTGATAGAAAATTTTCGCCATTAAAGAAAGAAATGAATTTAATATAGTTTGATCCGTTTTATTTCTTAATGAGAACTGAAAAAAAAAAAAGAAAGCGAATTAAGTTGATAGTCTTTGAAAGTCTAATGAAGTATAGTTTATTTGTAAATTAATGAATTGTCTAATTTTTAGTATAGAAAAAATAAATGACAAATGTATGATTAAATATATGACGGTGACACATATTGTTCCATTACAGTGAAATTTTTTATTTTCTTAATTGGTCTAAAGGTTCATCAAATTTTTAATCATTCCATTTTGTCATTGACAATTTTTAAAAAGGAATTTTATTGCTGGTTAATTTGATATAAAAAAAAAAAAAATTTCTATTCTCTCACCACTTATGCAATAATTAGTATGCACGATAAACTATCATAAAATATTTTTTCACAAACTTTAATTTTAAAAAAGTAATTAAAGATAGAATTACCAAAATCTCTCCGTTGTATAATGGTCCCATCTAAACTCCATTCTTCCAATTAAAAGTAAAGTAACAGAGAATGGATTGAAATCTGTCATAAAAATAAGCAATAAAAAAAAAATGAAAAAACAAATGTTTGTAAAAGATTTCGAACCTTCCCATTTGCGCCAACCTTCTCCACCTCCACTGTTCTTCCAGCTATTTGTATTGATATTACCCCAGGAAATGTAACTGCTTTCTGGTCCCATACCCATACTAATACTCAAATCATCCCCAAAATCAATACCAACAACATTGCCCATTTTTATCATGTTTTCCCGTACCCATGCCCCATTTACCCCAACTACGACTTCCACCATTACCCCATAACCATTTGCCTTTGTCTGCTGTGTCCCATTTGTCATCTAAGGTTTGTTTCTTATTTGAAGCAGAATTCCCACCACTATTTCCAGACTGCCATGAATTTTGCCATCCATTTTCCACATACTTTCCACCATCATGATCAGAGCCAAACCCAACCCAACCTCTATGCATTCCAGTTCCACCCATTGGTAACTCACCGCTCCAGTCTTGTTTCCATTCCACTACAAATTTATTAATTGAAATTTATCACAGATAATTAAGCAACAAAAACTCAACAATATGCAATTCTATCCAATGTGTGTGTGTTTTTCTTTTTTTAATTTTATTATATTTACATTTTTTATTAAAGATATGTTGCGAGAAATGAATGATAATTACTATAATGATAGTATAAATTATGATAATTTAAAAAAAAAAAAAATAATGAAAAGAAAACCTGATGGATTAGTGGGAGTACATGTTGTCACCAATAAAACTAGAAGAAATACTGGAAAGAACAAAAAAGAATACATGAAAAGAATGAAATTATTTGTATGAAATAAGCCACTACAAGGTTTCATTTATGTACGAAATGAAAAGTTCGGTCACCATCACTGGTTAGCTATTTCCGTCATAACATTTGCTTCCTTTTTTTTTCTTCCATCATTTTTTTGAGAATCTCAATTTTTCTTTTTATTAATTTCATTATAGTTGCAATCCTATTTTAAGAAAGTTATTTTTTTTTAATCGAAAAAAAAAACAGGTAAATATTTTACTGAGAGGATGTATTAAACGTAAGAAATTCAAGCGTATTGGGACATTCTATAGGTTTTATAGATTTTTTTTCTTCTTATAAAACGTATTTTATTGGTTAAAAAACATTTAAATCTATAGTTTTGCATGTTTGTTTCGTTCTAGCAAATAACCATGTTACTATTTTTGCGTGAATTTTACAACACTTTTAAGTTTGACATTTAAAAAAAAAGAAAAAAACTATTATTAAGTTAATTTACCTAAATTATTTACGACACTTCAAGTTTATTTCAAAAAAAAAAAAAAGAAAAATTATTACTATAAACTAATTAATCTATTATCATGAATTTTTTACTATCTGTTGAAGAATATTTCATTGCTAGAAACTTTCTATCTATCGATGCTTAAATTAAACATTTCTTACTCAACGATAACTTGATTAAATTTATGCAACTATGGAACAGCGCGGAGTACAATCAACGATTGCATATTATTTTTATATTTGCGAAACGAATTTTGTAAAATTAAAATTTTCAACTTCTTCAATTGATTACTATGCTTTATAAATATGAATGGACAGAGATATGAATTATGGTTTTGTATTTGAATTAGCATATCACAAAGTAATATTTGTTATAGTGATAAATGATTCAACTTGTTAATTTAAATAATAAATTAAAAGATAAATTGTTGAAAGTTTGCATATACTATAGAATTATTTGATTTTGAAATCGTATTCTTTCAAAATGAAGCTAATAGAAAACTGTTTAATATGATAGGCTAATCATTAATGAGTTTCAAGTTATTACATACTGCTAAAAAGTACATAAAAATTTATAATATGAAATAATGCCATTTCTCGGTATCATCTTTTATATTATAAAATTGTAACACATAATTAAATCTCAATTTTAATCAATTTCTAATATATTACTTCTTATTTTTGAATCAAATTTATTTAAAATTTTTCTTTTTTTTGGCAATAGACTGTATTAAAAAAGCGGAAAAAGAATGAATAGAAAAGGTAGAAGCGGTAAAATTATTGCATGGAAATGAAATGAGTGAATAATGAATGGATGGATGGTTGGATAAATGAAGCTAAAATTTTTGCAGATGGGAAATTATTGGATGGCAAGGATTGTTGTCGTTTTGAAAGTTTGCCTACCATTCATTTTACAGTATTAGCTATATAAGCTACCGCTTTTCTTCTTTTTAGTTATTTACAAGGTATGAAAAAAAGTTATTAAAGTAACACTTATTAAGGTTTAAATTTTTTTGTGAAAAATGCAAATTCATTGGATAGTACATATATATATGGATAAATAAGTGATAAAAATTAGGTAAAATTTAATTGAAATAAGAAATTATCCTTAATTCACACTTTTAACTTCGCAGAATTAATAACTTTTTAGATGTAGAAATATATTCTACAATATTGATAATTTGAAATATGCTTTACATTTCGACTGTTTGATACCTCTTATCATCATACAGGCAATCTTTCATTATATCAATTAAGAAAAAAGAAAACTCCCGTAATAAGTAAAAATAACTCTTTTAATACTAATAATAATTCATTAAAATTTGTCAAATATATTTTCAATATCATAAATGTAAAATTATTTGCAGCTTTCATGGTTCATTAGCGTTATTGCTACAGTATATTCAGTACAGAAGATGATACCATATCTGATGCTTCCTCATCTTTTCATATCATTATTTCTACTATTTGTAGCAATATTACTTATCATATTAATAGCTTATCATATAATTACAGGTTAATTCAATTAATATTTCTCACAATTTTAATCACATTTAGCTAAAATATTATTA
Source organism: Brugia pahangi (assembly GCA_012070555.1). NCBI lineage: Eukaryota > Metazoa > Nematoda > Chromadorea > Rhabditida > Onchocercidae > Brugia > Brugia pahangi. The sequence continues at coordinate 75,522 of JAAVKF010000056.1, read as the reverse complement.
CAATTGTGTTGTTTTTTTACTTTATTATTGTCGCGGATTTTAACATCGCGAAGCACTAAATAAATGTTAACAATGCTTAATATAGTAATCCATTGATGTCTTTTACAATTCATCGTAATAGTTTAACTGACCTTTGATCTTATATCAATTCATATACAACAAGCATCTACCACGTAATGTTTATTGCAACTCATAGTAGCCACTTATCATAATGTCTAGACAAGTCATTGTATTTTCTTTCGTGATATCCATTTTTAAACCTATTGTTAAAGTTACTTACTATCATCCTTTGTACAAGAATGTCTAATTATAAACCACTCCCACATTTTAACACATATAATGTAAGATAATTGCTCACTCTTTAAAAGATTTAATATATGTGTAATTTATCGCCAAGGACCGACGATTCCAATTTCAGTTGTTCTCTATCAACGTATTGTCTTATTACTTCCGCTAATAAAGAACTTGGATTATATTTCTGTTATTTCACGCATTTACATTTACATCCAAGACAATCTCCCTACGATCAAACACCTCTCCCAATATTATTAATTAAACAATCAAAACCTTCCATGATAAATAAATTTTTGGTGCCACGAGCCGGAAAATATCTGCAATATAGTACTAAGCGCACGACCGGTAAAAGAAAAATTGGAAACTCTTCTCAAAGAAGTCCAAGAAATGGTTCAAACGCCTTCGGAGCAGGTGTTGACCAGAGAAGAAACCCGTCAACAGCATGAGGCTCGGAAAAGAATTATTGAAGAAAAAATAATGCGTCTTAAACTGCACATTGGCACACTTGAGAAATTAACGCTAACTGGGTCCAATGCATACAGCAGGTTCAAGCAACGAAGAGAAAGGAAAAAGAAGACAAATAGCCAAAATGATCAAAGATAAAAGAAGTATTTTAAACTTAATAAGTGAAGGCAAAGAAGTCATTATAACCTTAAGTATGTATATGAATGATTCACAGTTAGTAATCCAGCTTCTTAAAGAAGACGAAATAAAGGAGCAACCAACTCAAATAATCCCTTACCCAACTGTTAACTTACCTCAATTACACTACCTACCTTCAGTGGTAATTCTAAGATGTGGAGAGGATCCTGGAGCAGCTTTGAAGTTCCAGTCCATTTACAAAAAATACCAAACATCCAAAAATTAAATTATTTAATTGTATGTCTGAAGGGAGATGCCTTATTGGCTGTTAGAGGTTATGATATAACATCAGAAAATTACGATGTGATACGAAAATTCCTTATTGAGAATTTTGGGCAATCACATATCATTAAAAAATCGCTCTACAATGAGTTATATTCCGTCAAGAAGAATGATCGACAATGAAAGGTAACAGTTAAAGCTACTGAAAGAATACTTCGACAACCTGAATATTTGACGAAATAATAATTTTTTAGCTTTATGATTATAATAATTTTTTAGCTTTATGATTCGTTGAGAATTTCAATTTCATTATTTTAGCTTTATGATTTCTTGAAGTTTTTAATTTCATTATTATTTCAGCTTTATGATTCATTGAGTATTTTTAATTTCATTACTATTTTAGTTTTATGATTCAATTTTATAATACGTTGATAATTTTATTATTTTAGCCATGAGATTTATTTTTTTCTTTTTTTTTTGTTAATATATTCAGGTTATTCAAAATGCTGATGAATTATTCGATCATGATGAATTATCTGCTGTAGCAGATATTGGTTGGCCGGATTGCTTTAATTCAGGTGTTTTCGCTTATAAGCCATCTGAACAGACATATTTGGACATTTTAAATTTTGCCCTTGAACATGGCTCCTTTGAGGTATACAATTTGTTTATTTGTATTTCGTTTTTTTTCTCGTCAAATATCTATTTGAAAGAATGATTGAGAAGGTTAAATTTATTAAATTAGAAATTATGCAACATCTATTTAAATGATTATTTATTCATTCATTTTGCTGAATTTATTAGTCAACTTTGATTTGTCATATTTCTTATCTTTTTTTTTTATTGTTAAAACTAAAATGATATATAATTAAATATAGAAAAACACTTTATCGTTAAATTGTTTATAGGTGGTGACCAAGGTCTATTGAATCAACCTTTCAAAGGTTGGCGAGATAAACCACCAGCTTTTCGATTACCTTTCATTTACAATATGACCTCTGGTGCAATTTATACTTATGCTGCTGCTTTTAAGAAGTACGGTGCCCAGGTATGCTTCAATTATTCCTCTAACACAACTCATTAATTAATTTTTTGGAGCAGATCTTATTAAATGTTGAGAAAAGAAATTCTAAAATTGTAAAGCATTATCAATGCAGTGTTTACCTTTTGACATTAATTGTTGTGATTCTATCTTATTATAAATGCTGCATCGTTTCAAGAGAAACAAGAAAAAATTTCCGATAAAATTTGAGTCTATTTTATCCTTATTAGAAGTTGAATTAACTTCTAACTTTATTTTAATTTTTTTTTATCTATACTGAAAGTAAAATTATTAAGAATGTAAATTATATAATCTTGTATGATATCATAAACTTTTTGATTATTAGATCTGGACTCTTTTTAGTTTCAAAATTTCCTGAAAGAAAGTTTAGTTCTTAGTTAGTGAAATACTTCAAAATCATTACTGTCAAATTAAAATTAATAACTTTCACATGTCTTCTGCACTTAATAAACTTTGATGTGTTGATAACTCAATAAACGACTTTTCGCTTAAAATAAAATTTCCGAATTTTTTTCTTTTATTAGCGATTAATCAGGTCAATTAACACTGACTGATTCCACTATTATTTATAAACTTGGAACATTTCTTTACTATAATTATTTTCCGAAGAATAATTTCAAATTAGTAATACGAAAAAGAATTGCTCTCTGACTTTTTTTTTAATAGAACAAATAGAAATATTAGTTAAATGGAACAATTAAAAAATTAATAAAGACATATCTGCTAAAATTTCACTTTTTAAAAAGCTTTTGAAATTCTTTCGAAATTTAGAAATAACAGTTTTCATTTTTATTGTGTTTATTACTTAATCATTATGCTAATAATAGTTACCATTAAGAGAGTAATCATATAGTTAGTCATTTGATATCAATGTGACATATTCTTAATTTAGCAATTCTTTATCTCATTTTTCATAATTATAGTAAATTGCTTGGCGGCAAGAACAAAGACTGAATAGTATGAAATTTTGCGAGAAATTTCTAATCGCTGATTATAACACATAATTTTCAGTGTGTGTAATTTATGTATGTAATACTTATTTAATCAAATTAACAGAAAACACTTATCCATTGATACAGACAAAACTCAGACTTATTATAAATATGCAGACTTGCACTATGAAAAAAAAATTAATTTTAAATTGGAAACTTTAAATTATTTCTACTTGTTTTATTTCTACTCATATAAATTTGATTGTTAAAGTAAAATCTTGGAGTTTAGAAATTTAATTTTTGGCAAAAAAAAAAGAAAAAATAGTAAGCGGTAATTGTAGATGATAGTTCTACGAAATACTAAAATAATTGAAATCATAATTAAGAATAGTAGTTGAAAGTTAGAATTGAAATCGCATACTTTAATATTTAATTATCATTTCTGAAAAATATAATAATTAAGTGTCAAAGTGAAAATGACTTGTAGTGAGTGAACCGCAGGTGATAAATTATTTGGAAGATATTTTAGAATCATTTGATAAAGGAAACAGTAGAATATGGAGAAGATAAGGTAAGGTTAGTAAGATAACTTTAGTTGAAATTCAAAATCTTCAATTGAAGTACTTGAAAGCTTTGTGAAATTTATGATATACATGTGATCTAATTTCAGAACAACGTTAACTCAGTGCAAAATCATAATGCAAATTCAACGAATTATTTTTTTTCTTTTTGTGTTTAAAATTTTCTTTTTATTAAAATCAAAAAAAAAAAAAACTAATAATAATTTAAGATACCTGGTGTTTCGTTTGATCAGTCATCACCACCAACCGATGAAGAGCGTATGCGTGCTTGGGAAGTGGGTCATCCTGATTACCTTGGAGCTGATGCTTACAGTAACATTCAAAAAGCTATCGATCATGCATTAGAATAAAAATGGATTTCACATGAAAAGGAAAAGCAAAATTTTTGATAATACATTTCTGTGGTCAAATTTCAGCATTTTTTAAAAATTCAAAAACTTTCAGTTCTACATCCCATTTAAAGTATAATTTTTTTCTTTTTTAAAAAAAAAATTTTTTTCTAAAAACAAGTTATTTGTCGATTATTCGAACATGGACTTAATTTCACAATGTGAATTTAGAATGTGATTGTATTTATGGGAGGATAAATTGAGAATTTTCCCTAAAAAGAATAATTTGAATTTCTTCAGATTCATGCAATTAATTTTCAAAAAAAAAAGACTGCAAAATTTCTTTTTTTTTTAGAAATGATAGTCGCGTTTGTATTTGCGTTGAATGGTTTTTGAAACTGAAGTAAAGATATTTATCATTGTTCTTTTCTTTTCAGGTCAACAAATTTTAAAGAAAATATTCTGCTATCTTTGTTCTCACTTTTTTGGTGTTAACTTCTATCATCTGTAATCTTTCCATTATCATTTAATTAATGAAACTTTACATGATTTAACTGCATCCTATTGTGCAATCAAAATTTATTTTAGCCATTTAAATGTATACAAAAAAAACAAAACATTGAAAATTTTTTCTGTCTTTATTACATTCTCTCCATTGTTATTTTTATTTCTTTTCATTTTTTTTTCTTCAACAATACAAAATCCATAAACTATGAAGCCATAAGCTTATAAAGCCATGAGGTCATAAGTTTAAGTAAAAGCAATAGGTAATATCCCATAAGTATTGCACTATTCTCCGCAAATATTTTTGCATGCAAAACTTGATAAACACATATATTCGTCATTACTAAATAATTGAACATTTAATAAGTACCAATAATTGTGTCAAACAAGTTTATAACACAATAAAGACGGCAGACAATACTACCACTGCTTTTTTAAATTAAAATTTCAATTATTTCAGGTTGTTATGATATGCAGCATTAATGCTGCATGCATTAAATGCATTCAATATATTAATTTTGCATGACATAAATTTTCTATTTAGTTAAAAAAAAACAATTTTTTTTCTCTCTTCTAATTATTGTTGAGTAGATGGTATTATTGATTTTCAGATGTAATTTTTTAAAAAGTTAGCACAAATTTACAAATTAATCATAATTAGTTGTAAAGTAGATAACAAAAAAATTTTGCTTGTTTATTCATAAATGATAATTACTTCATGAAATGGAACAACAACCACAACATCCTTTTCTTCTATTATTTTTCTCCTTTGACCTTGAACCTATTAAAATATTCATTTCAATTATTTGTTTATGATTGAATTTTCTTACTTTCTATACAATTAGAGAAATTCCTATAAACTTATATGAAAATTAATATTATCTCAATTATGAGAAAGAAAACAAATTTAAACAAACTAAATCAAATAAAATATCTCATAAGTATATCAAGGTTTAAAATAAAATTTTTTTTTAACTTCTTGTTTTTTCTCATATTTGCTTAAAGTGTTGAAATATTTTACTAGTCTTACAATAATTATTTCGGTAAAAATAAACATAAATAATTAAAGAATCAGAATTGAAATAAATTTATGAAAATAAATGAAAAATAGGTTTGCTACCTGTATCTAATTAGTATTATTTACACCTGTGTGATACTAACAATTTTTTTGACTCTTTGAGTAACAATTAAAAAGCTTAAAAAATCAAAAAATTGAAAAATATTGAAAAACAATTAAAAAGCATAGAAAAACTTAAAAGATAATAAAAATAAAATAGATAGAAATCAATGCAATAAAAATAGGCATTGTAAAGAAATAGGCTTTGCTAACTTATTGTAAATTCTGCTGAAACGACAACTGTAATTATTATCATTTGTTTCTGTCATCATACTCTAGCAACTGATAAATTTAACACCTATTCAGGTTACTAGTGACGCTATGATGAAAATATCTTAAACAATTGTCCAATAATCTTACGTTTTAATGCTCTGATATCCGTTGGTTTTCTCCCAGCTAATTTATCTAAAAGTCTTGTAATTAACACTAAATATCAAAAGAGAGCAGTAAGAAACGAAAAAAAAAATTTAAGTAAATGAATAACTAAATAAGTAAGTTATTTCAATTTTATGCAAAATGATTTTGTAGAATTAAAATTGAGGAATTCCCATTAACCTGAATATCTGTTGTTTGTCTCCGTTGCGGGCAATATAATTGCTTTTTCTGTTTTTTCATGTCGTTGTTGTGGTGGTTTTTCTTGTTTTTGCATCACATTGTTATCTTTTTTCTGGCTAATTTCTTTCTGAAATTTTGTTTAACTCAAAATTTTTTTAAAAAGAAAGAAAAGAAAAAAACGCTGATCAGCAGATGTGACAAGAAAATGAACTAACTTTCAATCAACCAAATTCCACAATTTAAATATCCACAAAATGATGAAAGTATAACACAATTTACTAACTTAAAAGTTATTTGTTGCATAAGTAAATGGAAGTTACTTTTCTATAGATAAGGAATATTAAAAGCTTAGAGGAAATTCTCGAGAAGCAATAATAGTATTGCAAACACTTACTTTACTGCCACTGAACGATTTACTTCTAAAAAAAATTTGCTTTTAATGTTAATATACTTCGAATTATGAAAAAAAATTAATGATTGATTATGGTAATTTTAAATTGATAATATGCAGAAATAGTTATACTCTGAAATAATAATATCATCATATCCTTTATTTTTTGTGACGTTTAGTGCTTTTGTTGCAGCTTCAATTCGAGCTATTGCTTCGATATCCATATTTACCATTTGCCGATTTCTGAAAATTTTAAATTTTATCAAAAAAAATTTGATAAAACTTTAAAAATAAAAAAAATAAGTTTGCAATTTTTTTTTTAGTTAGAAAATCTATCATTTCATGCATACTCTTACAGATGCTAAATTTTCATGACTATAATTTAAAGAATATTGCAATTCTCAAAATTAAGAAATCAAATCTTAAATTTTTTTTTCTTACTTAAAAATTCTTTCTATAAATTTAGTCAAATAATTAATACAGTTGCATCAGATGATAATTTCTCACTATACTTTTTGCAAATCAGAAAATTCATTTAATTATTTTATTCTTAAATTTTGTGTAATACTTTTTTGCATGTGAATGTTCTTTTCAATTCTATTGTTATTGAGAAAAAATTTATCATATTAGTGCTACAGATAAGAGTTTTAACATGCTCTATTTATTTGAAATATTTTTAATTTGCACTGAAAAAGCTTGACATTTAGCAAAATTAATTATCTGACTACTAACTCCGCTCTTGCGGCATTTATTGATGTCATTGTTTAAGCTAAAATGACAAAGACTTGTAGAAAAGCGCCTAACGTTCACACTGACACTATTAAATAATGATTATTTGTTGAACATTTTATGAATTTTTATCTAATGCAACGTGATTTACATTTATTTAATGAGCTAAATGCTAATTTTTATTAAAATAAAATTTATTTGAATTATTATTCAATGATTTTAGATATGCATTAATGCCAATGAATCTTTTAATCAAAATTAAACTTTTTGTTTCCACTTTTTGCATTAAAGTATTTAATTTAATGTTGGAGGTACTGAAAGTTTTTTATTATCATTTCTTCTTTATTACTAATATTATCTTTCGTTATCAGTGCTATTAATTCGAGACTTTTCGTCTATTCTTATATTGTAAGAATGGATTTTTTTTTTATAATTTATCAAAAATTTTTTTCTTCATTGCCTAAAAGTAATTTCTTGGGAAAAACCTTAAAAGTTTAAATGTAATGTTATTGTAATATTTAGTTCATACTACTAATTAAATAATAAAAATAAAACAAAATTAATTGATAGCGAGTTATTTCCTCTTCTCATAATTCGTAAATATTCAAAAAATAAATTAGATATAATAATCAGTGAAATTTATATCTTTCACTTTTATATTTTAAATTGATAATTTCTGTAATAAAACTTTGTTAACACTTGACCAATAAAGAAACTAATCATTTTATCATAGAAAAAGTAATCATTTTTTACATTAATATGCAATCTTTATGTTTTTATCTCTTCCATTTTCACTCCGATAACTTTAAATGAATAAAATATTTATTATTTATCTTCTTTTGTAATAGCTATTGCCTCAATACATTTTTCAATCACTTATCTCTTTTACTTTCTTTTTATACTTTTAAGTATAAAAATAAAATAATTCGATTGAAGTCATCGATTGATTAAGAATAATTCGATTGAAGTCATCGATTAAGGCATGAATGAATTCTTCTCTCTTTATAAAACTTCAAGTTTTCTGAAATGTTGTTGTACACTTTTTTTTCCTAAGCTAACTATTTTGAATGACATATGGAAATGATTTAAATGAAAATGAAATGATTTGAATGAAATAAAACGAAACATTAATAGTTTTATGGTAATGCCTTGCAATGAATATTGACATCTGTCAGAGGAGATCAAAGAGAGAGAAAGAGAGAGAGAGAGAGAAGCGAAGAGAGAGAGAAGATATTTCTTCAATGTTTTAACTTTTCTGAGTTGAATCGATTAAATTTCACAGGATTTTCTTTTATAGGTCGCTTGTACAATCAGTCCACTGACCATTGATCTTCTTGTGGACACAGAGAAAGAAACCTTTATCATAAGATACTAAAATATAAAATGAAATTTAATGATAATAACTATCATTCCAATCATTTTATCAACCATTTAACCAAATTTTCATTGATTTTTTAATTTAAATAAAACAGAATGTATGGAATAAAGAATTAGACGAAATGAAAATGTCTACTTCGTCAATTATATTATATAAACAATTGAATATGATAATTATTTGCAGTGAAGATTGTGCAGGACAATAGCGCTCAAATAGATAATAACGCACAAATTTTCATCATTCCACAAAAATTATTTAGTCGATAAGAGATGTAACAATTCATTCATAGTAAACAAAAAATAAAGCAAAATAAATATACTATACATTTGATTATTCTTTTTTTTTTTAATATTTAATAATCTTCGAGAAACATAGTCAAATGCGCCGTTCTAAAACACACTTAATTTAAAACACACTTAATCTTTCCCTCTTCTTTTGACATTTATTTATAAATGTTTTATTAAACTGAGTAATGAAAATATTAGTTGAATAATTTTGTGAATAATAATGAATGTTTATTTGTAGAAATGGGCGGTATATTCTCTTACATCTATAAAAGGAATTTGTCACCAATTCATTCTAATCAATAAGTTTAGTCATCTCCTGTGGACGGCTATTCCGGTTTCCTCCAGTTACGAATTAGCTTTTGAAGAATGTTTTTTTTTTTTTCATATTTAACTCAAAAATTTTGACTTCAAACTTTGATTTTGTTTCCTTTGCCATCTCAGCTGATTTTTAGAGAAGAAATAGCAGAGGAAGAAAAGGAGACAACTGAGTGAGTGACAAATACTGTTCTTTCTGTGATCGGTCAAATTCCGAGGGAAACAGTTCATGTCTGTACAACCTCAAATACGGGCGGGGCCTATTACCGATGTTACCGCATCAGCAACCTTTCAAACTCTACGGTTCATTGGTAAGCGGCAGTTGCTACCGATCATGGAGCTGCAGCGCAGTTTGTTACTTATTGATGCTGCTGTATCTCTCTTTATTGGTTTCCTATTATTTTTTACACCTTCTCTCATCGGTTATTTTATTTTTGTAAGTTTTTTGTTTGTTCCTTCTAATTAATTATAAATGATTTTTTTTTTAAATTCAACTTCAATTTATTGTCCTAAATTTTAGGAATAATAGATATTACTCATTTCCTATAAGTGTAAACACGTCATACGTGTAATATTGACGTCACCGATTCAATGAATCATTTGCCTTTGTCCTTCAAAATTAATCAAACTTAGAAATTCTAATGATTTGCAATTTTTAATTCTCAGGAATCACTCCATGTTATAGTTGCTTCAATAAAATCAATTATTTAGTTAAATGTTCATAATTATTGATCATCTTAAAATTTTAAAAAGTTTCGAGAATTCTGCCAATCTTCTCTCCTAAATTACTTTGATTGTTTATGCATTAGAATTGAAGAAAAATGTTAATTTAAAAATTATTAATCTAAATTATTTGAAAAATCCCAGGTAAAAGAAACAGATGGCGTCCATTGGCATTTGCTTAGATGTATCGGTTGTCAACATATTGGTGCTGGTTTTCTAATATACAAATTGAGAAATTCTTCAGTGGAAGTACTATCTGCTTGTCATATTGTTCGAATTTTGGTACCATTTTTAATTCATCCATTAATAATTCATCTTCTATTGAAATATTTTGCAAACAAATTAACGAGAACTACTGAGGTGTGATGAACAATTTCCTCGAGAAATTTTCTCGAGGACAATGTACTTATTTACTTAACTTTTTTTTTAACAAAAGGAATTAATTAATTTAAAAAATTGTAATACACACAATATTAAATCTTTTGAATAAAAAAGAAAAAATTTTTTACAGTAGAAATTTTTACTTCTTATATTAGATTTTTGTTTCTGAAAAATTGTGAGTTTATTAAATTTTATACCAGATAAATAAATTGTGATAAAATTATTTTTAGGAATTAATATCAGTACTTATAGTCCTGGTACATTGTTCAGCAGAAACACCAAATTTAATTCATCCTAATGTGAGTAGTTTAAATTTTTATTAAATTTAATAATGAAATAGATGATGGAATGCCAGAGAAAAAATACATTTGGAAATTAAAGTATTATTTAAAATGATTTTCAGTGGATTTGAAATTTCTGACTTTTAGATGCTTTAAATTTATGATAACAATTCTAACATTTGGATATTTTTTCTTTTTTTTTCATTTCGTATAATTTCTTATTTTTCAGTATCTGAAAATCGCCAAATATTGGTGCTACAGTTGGTTAGCAATGAATTTTTGCCTACAAACAGCTCATCGATGGTCACTCGGAGAAGCGGTCATTACGAATGTTATGGAAAATGTTCTTTTCCAGATGGATAGTCTTGTATGTGTAATTATTGGTGTTGCATGGCTTGCATTTCCGGAATGGTTATTACATCGTCAGGTATCAGATTTACTTTCAAGCTAAATTACGTACGAATCTTTTTGGCAAATTTTCCGGATGAAAGATTTATTTCATGTTCGATTACATTTTATCTATTTTAACCAGATAATATTTTTTCTCCATCAATACTTTTTTTTTTTGCTATGATATTCAAATTTTTAAAAACACCTTTAAAATATTTTGTTTTCTAATCAACATAAATTAGTATTCATAGAAGATTGATTAATTTATTATTATAAATGCTATTTGACGACCTTTTCCACTTCCTCTTTAATTAATCTATTTTTTTCAAAATTAGATTTAAATTGAATCTTAGTGAAAAAAACTTTAACAATACTCTTAGGTTCGTACACATTTGGGTGTATCACATGAATTCTGTGCTCGACTTATGGGTACTGACTTTTTGACTTCTTCTGTGATCAGTAGCCATGCTTTACATTGGAAAAAGCCGACAAATCGTCTAATTGCTATCGATTGTCGATCTTTGGTATAATTTCAAATTATATTATTCATTATTTAATTACTATTCTTATGGTTATCTGTTTATTAATTTTATCAATTTCATTGTTTTTTTAGAAAAAATTTAGCTCAGAAATCTTAAAAATCTCTTAATATTTCGTTGACAACTTAAAAGAAATAATAGGTCTAAGGCTGCAAAAAAAAAAAAAAAAAACAGAAACATTTGTAAATCATGAATTATTTAATTTAAGTATAAAAAGTATTATTATAAGAATATTTAAATAATTATGAAAAAATTTTTTTTTTTAATTTTTTATTTACAGATTTGTACATTAACTTTGGCTGCACAAATATGGTCTCAGTATGCTTATTCAGATCATTGGAATGTAAGTCATTGGGTTGGCATATCATTGATCTCATCTTGGACAATTACCGCCCTGTTATTAAGATATCATTCAGCAGCGCAAATAAAACGAACAGAAGAAAAAACGAAACAACACTGATCTATTGATTGACGATCTAGATTGAAAACGATGCAGTTCAGATCAAACGCTAATATTATCATTCATACAATAGTAACTCTGCTCAGATCATATTTTCCACTGCAAACAGTGAAATTCTCATAGTATTGAATACCAAATTATTTTTTTGAAAACTTTACATTTTTTTTTTGAATTAATTTTTATTTCCAATTTTAATCCAAAATTAGATGAGAATTTTTAAAGTTAATATTTTTCTTCTACTTACTATAGCAATCGTTGTGCAATTATGCACTGTTTTATTATAATTTGATGGAAAGTTTCAACTGGAAACGCAATTTTTTTTTGTTTTCATTATATGATATATGCAAATTTCTATTGTCTAATATAAAATATTACTTTCAGAGGAAAATTTTGTTTATTATAAATTTAGTGGTTGTTGGTGAATGGGTAAAGAAGATTTGCGAAAAGTTAAGCTTAAAATTGATTATTAAATTTTTTAATAACCAATTCATTATTAAATTTAATAAAAATTTACTTTGACTATGACTACTTTTGAAGTAATTTATATTATTTTGAAAATTTTGTTTCTTATAGAATATTTTGTATAGAACAGAAATAAAGTAACTTAATTTCAACACTGATCAGAAATGATATTGGCTACTTTTAAAATATTTTTTAGTTCCTAAAATATCTTTGAAATATGAAATTTTGAAATTTAAAAAAAAAATTTTTTTCTAACATGTACACAACATCGTTTCCTCCCAATATTAGGATGCAGATATTACGCCGAATCGGAGAAGTGGTTATGGCCTAGTTTTTGAAGTAGTTAATATGTAAAATCCAGTTCAAATGGCAGCCATGAAAACGGAACCGGTTGGAATGCTTAACGATGATCAGGTTTTGAAAATGGAAGTATATGTTTTAAAAAAGTTAGACAAATCAAAGCATGCATGCAAAATTTATGCAGCTGAGTATAATGATAAATCGAATAATCCTTTGAAAGTTTTTTTTTCTGAAATTATCTGAATAAATTTTTATTTTAAATTTATGATTTACATTTTTTATTTCTCATCAACCAATAAACAACAAAACTGAATCAGATTAATTTATTCTAATCAGTCAAACATTATTTTTAATAATAAATAGAATGGAAAACAAACACAAAAATAATTCAACTGAATTTAAAGTTGTAATGCCAAAAAAAAGATACTTTAGAGTAAAAATTATTATTTTCTAATAATGACTTTTATTATCAAAATCATTATGCGAATTACGAAAGCACTGTCTAAATCAAATTTTTTCTTATAGCAATTTAGCACAGTTATTTAAATTATTATAACAAAATTAAATGAACATAAAAAAAACTTTCGTAAAATTAAAAAATTATTTTAAGAAAATCATTCAAACCTCTTAAATTATTCACAACAATTTAATATTTAATAAATTTTCAAATTTCTAATAATTAATTAATCATTTGTTTTTTTTCTCTTCCCTAGCGTTTCACATTGTCAACATCAGTGAAATTGTATATTCAATGTTTGGAAGGAATTGAAGATTTACATAATGTTGGATTTATTCATCGAGATGTTAAACCATCGAATTTTGCTATGGGTCGTAAGCCACAGTAATGCATATTGTATTCATGCTTGACTTTGGTCTTGCTAGCCAATACTCTGTTCGGTTTTCAATCATTTATTTAATTTTAATTTTTTAAAAATTATTTCTCTGACAGATTATTAATAATTGCATTAAAATAATCAATTATATCAAAACTATATACTTTGATGGCATTTTTTTCTATTTAATAATTTTTGACATTTTTCATTCATAAATTAGTCAATTATTGAATTTCTCAAATGTTTCTATCTTTTTCAATTTCAATTAATTTTAAGATATTTGATGAGAAAGGTAATATAAGATTACATGAACCAGATAAAACTGCAGCATTTCGTGGTATAATTCGATACTGTTCAATAGTTCATCGTCCCGATGAGTAGGGACGTCATGATGATTTATAGTCACTTTTATATATAACAGCCGAGATGATACTTGGCAAAATGGGTTAATAATTAAATAAATTTTTCCACTTAAATGTCTCTCTTTTAAATTTCCACTGTTAATATAATTATTATTTCTCTTTATTATTGCAACTCGAAATTATCGCTGATATAATTAAACAATATCAATGATAATTTGCTATCATTACTCATTAACAATAAATATTTTAATACTAATTACAATAAATTATTAATGAAAAAAGAAATTTTGAGGCGTAGCATGGATCGAACGCATGCTAAAAATCGTAAAGCGAATTCTGAAGAAAAACTTATATCAAGTTTGCCTATGGAATTTCATGTTATTTAAAGCATCTTAAAAAAATAAATTACAATCACAGGCCAGGTTATGCTAAATAATTGAAATATTAAGTATTAATTAATCATCTATTCCTTCTTTTCCTTTTTTTGACACAGTATAAAATGACAGAATAAACTTAATTTTATTAAGGACAAAATTTAAAAAATGTCATTTTCAGACTATAATCTATTAAAGTCACTTCTCAAGCAAATCCTGAAAAAAGAAAATCACAGCTTAGCTGGGAACTTCACGGTAAACATGTTTCAAAATTCAATCGATTGTGAGTTATAAATTGTGAATGCTCATTTGATCTCATTTTTTCATCTTACTATCAACCATTATTCCTCTATCATTTGATCATGTCAGCCAGATGTTTACAATTTAAATTAGTATGTTGCAATAATCATTGACCATATCTGTTAATTATAATTATAATTGCTAATTAGTATTATTAATATAGCACTGTTATAAATAAAACACTGTCATTTGTTTTAATTTAAACCATGATTAACGATGAATATATATTCATTTCTAAATAAATAAATGTTTCGCCATAAAGAAATATAGCAAATATCAATTCAAAAAAAAAAAAAAAAATCAGTACATTTATGAATTTGTGTTGACAATTTGTTTTTGACCTGTTTAATGAAATCAAAAGCATCGGATGAAAAATTTGTAATTGACAAAAGTGAAAAAAGTGATGTAAATACTGGATGGGAATTAAAACTATTATGGATGAGGTATCATCACATAATAATAATATTTATCAAAAGTATTTACATGCTAGTTGTTTGTCTTTTTTTCTTTTTAATGAAATTAAATTAAATATTATCAGCAAATTAATAAAAGTTATGAAAAGCATTCAAATGTATGACAAAACTTTATTAAAACACTTTTTCCTTTTCAGGTGTTAAAAAATGCTGGTATTTAACAGAAATTTGATGGGTAAGTCACTTAAAATTTTAAATGACATCATTTTCATCCGATCAGTGGTTCTGGTGAAGACCTACTTACTTAGGAAAAGTAAGTAAATTGAAGTAAATAATGGAATGGAAGTTTTTTTTTGATTGAGGTAGATCTCAGTTCCATTCTTTTTACTGGTGTGATTCGGCCAGCTGGAATTTATTTCCAGTGACAAAACAGCAAAACTTCTTGTACGAATTATAAATTCACTGGCTGAAGCAGTCCGATATTATTGAGCACGAATTCAAAAGTATTTGATATTATAATGTCTTCTTATACTATGCAGCAACAGCTGACTCAAATAGGTTTGCAAAACTTTGAAATTCCTGCGATATCTCTATCATAATTTTTGATTTTCTTTTAGATTTGTTAGTAAAAGTAATGCTTTATTGGTTCGAGGGATTGAAGGTTAAATTTGAGATGTCAAGCAATGCAAATCATTTGTTATTTTACCATGTAGTACTTTATTATGTAAAAAAATTATGATAGAGATATCGAACAGATATAAGTTTTATGTAAATCTTTAGTGAGATTTGATCCCATATTTTCAGGTACATTGTGCACAGCCGTATCTTCAGTACCCATCAACTGCCGCTTGTTCTGATATGAAAGTAAACATTCTCTTAATGTTTTTTGTGAGTGGGACAGGTTTACAAATGAAAAAATTTTACAGTTAGCATAGTGGTCCACCATGTTCTCGTTTTAGTGAGATGAGGAAAGATCGTAGAGAGAAATAGAATGAAAAAAGAGGAAAAAAATTTAGAAATTCGTAGCACAGTTAAGTTGAACAAGTCATACAACTAAAATACGTCACACAACTAAAATATTATCTACAGGAGAAGCGCCTACCTGAATTGGAATTTGGAATCATCAGAGTTCTAAGGTATCATAGAAGTCTATATTTGTTTTCTACTTATAATAGTAAATTTCAGATGTAACTTTCTTTTTTTAATAAAATTTGTTTTTAGGGAATTATGTAAAGACCGCCGCGAGCAATTAGACGAATTTTTGGCAAGTGACAAGCAATTAAAAGCTGAAATAAAGTTTGATCTCGAAAAACTTGAGGCATATATTTTTTTTTCTTTCGGAATGATCGAAGATTGATGAGTAATTTAAAAAAGTAAGCCAAAAAAATTTGTGAGGCATAATGTATATTTTCATACCTTTTTTTAATTTTTGTTGCTAAAGTAAAGCCTAATTAACGATTAAGTTTGCAGTGAAACCCAAGCTTTGATAAAATTGTATCATATGTCATGTTTAAGGAAAAAGAAAAAAGGATAAAAATTTTGAACAACAATGATATAATGGCTAAAGTACCTTTTTTGCCAAATAGAAAGGTTTCATTTGCTGCTGATCGCGTAGTACCTTACCAAGTCAAAATTCTGGAATTCGAAAGCGAGAATGTAATGTGGAAACGATTACCCATATCGAAATGCAAGGAAGTGAACAAAATAATAGTGGTAGTTTTAATTGTCATTTAATTAGTTTTTCATCAGTTTTTGCATATTATACTAAACTTCTGGTAGTATATAATTTTTTCATGTCTATTACATTTTAATTACACATTGATCGAATTGTATTCATTTAACAATTGAGAAAAAAAGTGTCATTTCAAGCAGCCACATTTAGGTGACGCCCAATAGTTGATTCCATTGATAAAAGAGACCGAAAATTGACGAAAGGACAAGTGAAAAATAATGATAGCGAGGAGGAGAATGCCGAGAGTGTTCTAAGTTTCATTTCGCTTATAATTAATTTTAGTGGTAAGTAAATTACGCATAAGAGAATTTGGGTATGAGTTATTAATTTGGCCTATTGGCTTATTTAAAGCTTTCGGAACACATTTCTTACGTCAAACTTTTTGGGAGTTCAAAGAATTCCATAATGTGCATTTATATCCTGATTTTTTAAACTTCTATAACCATAATTTTTTCCCATATTTTACGACATAATTTTTCTGCATATTTCGATTCTTTTTTAGCAACCTTCAACAAGTGTAAAGGAATATTTTATCCCAACTGAAATTACTATGAAGATCAAGAAACGAAGTCAAAAAATAAAATTTGAACAGGCAGATGAAGAAAGCGAGTTACCCGTACGAGCGATTTCAACGCCAGAACATAACGTCGGCGAGGTTTTTTTTTTTTTTTTTTTTTTTTTTTTGATTTTATTTTATTTTTTTTGATGAACTTATTGACGTATACTAATACATCTATGATTGTCATTAATCATATAGCCGCGCTACATTTCAGCTAACTTTTGGTCTGGGCGATGATATGTCAGCAATTGAAAGTACACCAACAAGAAAAAGTTAGCTTACAATTATCCAGATCAGATTTTGTGTTTTGCATATTTCTTTCTTTCTAAAAATAATAGAAATATATGTATTTCAAGGGTCAGAACGACAACTTCGACAACCCTATGTGCCACCAATTGAAGAAGCGTTATCAGCAAAATGAATGATTTCTTTTCTAAATTATGTAATGAAGACCAATAACCCTTCAACAGTAATAAGTTTAGACCATTTGACCATTCGCGTATCACTACCATATATTTCATGCTGATCTCAGGTTGATGTTTTCTGTTGTCTCTTAGTGCAGTTTTCATAAAGCAGTGTTTGGCTCATTTCTTTTCCTGTCGAAGTTGTCTAGCATAATCTTTATAAAGAGAAATCATGTTCAGTTTGAAGTGTGGTATCTATTAAGTGTTATCTGAATGTGTGTACGCATCTGAGATATACACTTAGACCGTACTGGTAGTTCCAATTTAGAGTTGCGCTGAATCGTCATCGATATCGTTATCATCTGCGATGTATTTTGCTCATAATTAAACTACTAGAATTAGCAAAGTGCAGTGTGTGCCGTTAGAAATGTGAGGGAAAGTCATATATCATTTCTGCCTTCTTTTTCGATTGCTTAAAACATTAACACTCAATTATGCACTCAGTAATTATAGAGTATTAACAAATGCTAATATTACTATTATTACCTATTACGTAATCATTCAGTTTCTTTTGACATATGGGAAGGTTGTACTTAACATAAGGATACGTTATTGGATTTGTAAATATAAGTAATATAAAAATGCCTAAATCAGATAAACTACTATTGATTTTTAAAACATTTTTTTTAATCGACTTTGACAGATATCTCAGTTACATAGACATTTTTTTTTGAATGGTTTTTTTTTTCTTTCTTTTTTGTAGTTTGTTTGCTGTTTTTGTTTAATTAGTGCTAATTTGAGATCTGGAGCTTTATATGAGGTTTATAAAATATTGAATATATTTCACTATATCAGACTATATCTCATCTAGAATTATATTGTTATTTGAATTTGATTCAGTTAAAATTTCTTTCTAAGGATTAAAAGGTTTTTCCAAAAATTTTGGTCGATTTTTTAAATTCTTTGGTTTCTCCTTGTGCTAGTTTTATTTCGACGCTGATAATCTCGTTATAAAAACAGAGCAACAAAATTCACAACAAATGAGCAAGAAATGCACTCCATTCACTGGAATATTACGACAAAAAATCAAAAACAGAATGAAACAAGCAAAGAAGTTAAACAAGCAAAGAAGTTTTGCTTATACGACATCGCAGAAATCCGAGCACAAGAAATAAATGTTGGAAGGCTACAACAAAAAATCGATGCCTGCCACTAACAAGATCATCTCATTTCAATGTTTGCCATCAGAAAAAATATAGCCAAAAAAACTGAACATTCATCAATTAATTTAACCTTCAGGAAAAAATTGATTAGCTGCAAAAGATTCAATTTATCTCTAGTAAATTACTAACTCGGCTACTCCAGCATTTGGCAGTTCTTTCAGCATTTGCACATGTTTGTTGTGTATCTTGTTGAAAATTTCTTTTGCCTGATTTTGTTTTAAGATCTAAATAATTACTAAATAATTCCTAAATCTAAATAATTCTTAAATTTTAGGATTCAAATAATAGATTAGTCACCTTATATTTTCTAACTTGAGAAAAAAAAAATGAAGGCCATGAAATAGCCTATAAAATTTATCGGGTCTTACTGCACAAAAATATAACGAATATGAAAGTATTAAAAAACCACTTCTTGCTCACAGTCATCCAACTTGTCAGACCCAATTTTCTTAAGATTCGTCAGTCTTCCTATGTGGTATTTGACTCTACCACGAACACGATGTAGAAACTGTTGCCAAGGCAGACATGGAACCTGCAAAACTAAACATTCATGCTCGATCTCAAACCGCATGCTCGATAATCTCAAGAAAAATCAAATATTTTTGAGAGAAAAAAAAAATCAAAAATCAAAATAAAAATCAAAACCAGTTTCTGATTTTGGCGATTTACCTTACATGACTCACTTGTATTTGTTTCTGAAAAAAAACTTTAGTTGGAAGCTAAAGAACATAACAACCAGCAGAAGGAATTGAATATATTTTGGTATTGGGCATCATATATGGTAGGATTATTCTAATTTATATGTACTTTACAACCAGTTAATACAAAATAAGAAAATTTTAATAAATAGCATTAAGAAAAGATCAAAGAACACACTGTGCAAAAATAAGTTATCTTAAATTACATTGAAAAGACAGGCACACTTCACTTCAAACTTACATCTTCTCTTTACTCCTAAAAAAAAAAACCTACTGGTATTGTTTTTGGCAGAAAATCGATTGTCAAATATCGAATACAAAAATTCTATAGAAGATGAATCAAGACAGAAGACGTCAGGAGGTTCGCCATATTCTGTAACACTACTATGGAAGAAAAATCAGAAAACGGTATAGCATTTACGCATCAAAACTTAATCTTAATAGAAGCTGGTTAAATATAATTCTAGTGCAATTCCAGTAATTAAAAAATAAGTAAAATTATCCAATGAGTTTATTTAAAGTAATAGAATATGGATTATCCCAGAGTTGTTAAAAGTAGACTAAAATTCATTATTTTGTAACAAATTTCAAGCAAAAGATATAGTGACCTTTCTTTTTTGATGAATAAGGCTGAGTTTTAATAGCAATTTCATGATCTGTACACAAAATGGATCCCGTAGTCTGAAATAAACAGTCAAACTTACAACCGTTGAAATACATAAAGAATGATTTGTGATCTGCTTATAATATGTTACGGACGGACTATAATTAAATTAGTAAAATGACTGATGTGTGTAAAGTAATTTAAAAATACAGCTTTACTCTGCTTTAGAATGAGAAATAAATGGTGAATAAAATCTTACCACTTTCATTTCATTTATGAAATATGACTGCTGGTTAATACGCGATGAATGATTCAGAATATCTGAAATAGAGAAATGATGTATGTCCATATTTTATGAAGTATATACTTAATTTTAATAAGAAAAAACGAATTGCTCGTAACGACGATCACATAATATTACAAGTACAGACGCATGCTTGGCATATTTAATAAATAATTGAAAAGCATCAAAAATAAAGATTGCTCACCACAAAAGTAGTCATTCATTC
This sequence comes from Brugia pahangi, assembly GCA_012070555.1. Classification (NCBI taxonomy): domain Eukaryota; kingdom Metazoa; phylum Nematoda; class Chromadorea; order Rhabditida; family Onchocercidae; genus Brugia; species Brugia pahangi. Next base: position 54,636 of record JAAVKF010000056.1, on the reverse strand, counting down.
TACTCGAAATTAGTAATTGAGAATTTTGGATTAATTCTGCTTGAAAGAAAAGTCATTGCAAATACAAATTCATTAATGTCAGTGTTTCGGTGATTCCCAATGATCAAATTGTTGAATGTTAAATTATCAAATGTAAAGTAAAGTATTAAAGTTAAAGTAAGTAATATTTTCCAAGGTGAATTACCGCACTTCTCTATCCGATAGTACCAAATTTCAGGGTGACCGCTATATCCGAACGAGAGAAAAGAAATGAAATGATATCGATTCATCATGATAACCGTTAATATACTACTAAAAATCCACTACTTCTCAACACTCTCCTCAAAACTACTGAACTGTTTTGCATAGCATCCTGCTCACTCCTAATTCTGCATGTTCTGTCATCTTATGTTACAAAAACTGTAGCGTTATCGTCGGATGAGGCAGATCTCATATTTTGTCTCTATTCGAAAGTGATGGAGGGAAATGTCATAGGTAGGGGGGGAGTAGGATTTCTCGGTGTGTGTGTGTGTGTGTCGTAATAGATTAATCCGGTATTCCGGTTATTAAGTCCAGTTGTTTCCTTATTGTATGCAAAAATTTGTAAAAGCTTCAATTGAGTGTTTGTAAGTATTTGATGAAAAATAACATTTGGAAGTTGCTGAGTTTTAAAAATTTTCACTAGCAGTAATAACGTAATAGTTGAAGATAGTAGAGTAGTGATTTTAACAGTTCTACTTAAAGTTCGGATATCTAATATATAACTAGGCATACATGATATCAATGTGTATTCATGATTTAATCTAACTGTAAGCATTTGCAAAAGAATTTATCACTGTCTAGTCTTTTTAATTTATCATTGTCATGTTTAATTGCTTTAATAGCAAGAATGACGTCATTTGTTGTGGTGTACTATTCGATTCTCTAACAGTATGTTGTATATTTCTTTTTCTCAGGGCCACGTGTTGAGAACGAAGAAAAACTTCAATCAGCATAGCAATGTCAACGATGAATAATACACTTCCTAACAATCAAGGAGACCATTACAGTTGTTCGGACGAAGTCGTCGTTAGTTTTTTCTTTTTTTTTTTTCCTTTTTTTGTGATGTAGTTATTGCTGGCCGATTCATCTCGACATAGCCATGTTAGCTGTAAAGACTTTTTTTTATGCTTCTTGTTTATATGCTTTGTAATCACTTCCATTCCAAATATTTTTAAAATGCTAAAGAAGTTATAATTCACAATATATCATAGAACTTGATAAAAGCACGTTGAACACTAATATGTAAGTATAAAATAATATCTTTAAGATATTGTTTTTTCGCGTTCATGTATATGCAGAATTTGATATCCTGGAAATTTTTCTGAAAATTAACAGTAAAGCTATTGCAGCACAGCTCAGAAAAAATTATATAGTAAATTCAGCAGTAAGCACTCAGCGTTGAAGAGGCACTTTTTCTGTTAGTATAAAAAGCAGAATTATCTTAGGTTAATTGTAAAAGTTTGATTTTTATCTGTCAGAATATTTTTAAAACAAGGGTGTTAGTAAATATTGAATGACTCATGTATGTGAACATAATACAAGTTTAATGTTTCTTTTACTGTTTATGTCAGCTTTTGGTCTATTTAAATCTCCTAGAGTTCAGAGTATGGTAAATTCTTGACATTTTATTCGTTACAGCCTGAATCGCTTCAGGGCGAATCAACAGCTGAACTTATGGCAGACCTTTCTCTCAGAGAAAAAGAAAAAAATCTGAGTGCAGTTTACCTGAACGAGCGTCAGTCTGTACTAGAAGTGAGTTATTGACCTTATATTTGAAGCATACTAAAGCATTCAGATCCATGTCGATTGCAGCGTGCTTTATAAAATAAAAGATGTTGAAGATTCTTACATCTTATCTTGCTTTGACTAATATATTTGTGCTTTTTAAACATGGAGTAGCACTTAGCGTTCACATATTCCCACATTAAACAGTTAAGGTACACGAGTTATTTTGAGAAACTGTATCAATTTTTAGTTTTTTTTTAATTTATAAGGATTAGTATGAAGTTACATAGTATACTTGATGGTTTTATTGTATCTTTCACTTAAAGAAAATATAAGAATTCCGTGGTATTATACAGTTAACGTTTTGGAATATTTCTACGATTATGAAATTGAAAGGTCTTTTGATTTATACATTTATCATGCAAAGTATATTTGAGGACAGAAGCACTAGATTTTATGCATTTTGCCTATTACAATTTATTTTTTCAGAAGTTCATCAGTTGGACGGATCAAGATCAGGTGGATTTCGTCAAAACTCTTATCCGTAGTATGTGCCATGATCAACACGGACAAATAGATGCATTTTTGAAACCTATTTTGCAGCGAGATTTCATCGCCTTCTTACCAGGTTTTCAAAAAAAAATGTGTTTTCGAGAAATTGTAAAATTTGTTTCGAACGCAAACCAGACAAAGAACTTTTGGTTTTGTTGTTGAGATTTCTGCTGATTTTAGCCGTTTTTTGTACTCCTATCGCTAAGAAAATTAGAACAGTTGTAGATGAAAGTGGATGATATTTTTTGTTTCAAAAATCTGATTGTTTTCGATGTAGAAATATCGGAACCGACGTCTTGTTTCAGATCGACTAGCAAGGTATGTTTTATCCTTCCTTGATGCTCGTTGGCTGAATTCAAGTGAAAAAGTCGTACTTGGCGGCAAATCATATCGCACGGAAAGCTGTGGCGCCGATTGATTGAACGAAACGTTCAGACTAACCCGGTATGGAAAGGAGTAGTGGATAAACGTGGATGGTAATATTTTCGATCTTGAAATTTTAAAATTTCTTTGGTTCGGCAACTAGTCTAGTATTTAATGGACATGATAAAACACTTTTTTTTTTCATCTTTTCCAACTGATAATGGTTTTAGGCGAAACTTCTTATTTGTTTCGAAGGAAAAAGCTCACGCACTAATATTTCAAGATTTTTGGGATATCCTCCTAATCTTATCGAATAGCTCAGGCTTATTTCCTTTCATATCTTAGTTTGTTTGATTTAAGAGATTTTTTTTTTCGCCGAAATTTATAATAGTATGAAAGCATATGGATACTCACTGTATCGTGAAATTTTAGTTTGGTACTTTGGTGAGAGGATTTTTTGTAATAGTGGATTCGAAAAAAATTGAATATTGATTAGCCTTATGTTAATTTTTTAAATATTAATGCTAAAAAACTTCGTGTTTTTTCAGGAATACAATAGATTCACTAGAAGCCCAGCATCATTTTTATAGAAATTTGTATCCCAAAATAAATCAAGATATTGAATTTCTCAAATCTAATTGGCAAAATGGACGGCATGTATTATCCCATGTTACTTGTCATTCAGAACCTAGTAGAGGTGCTTCATTTATGACTCTTCATATGTTGCTTTATAGTGTTGGCTGTGAAAATTGTTGCTTACGACATTGAAAATATGTCAGAAAATTCTTTTTTTTTGGCTAGAGATTTTTTTGCCTATTAAGCTTTTATTTTTTCTGCTGCATTAAGATAGTAAATTGTTTAGGTGTGTATTGCCTACAGTATGATGACGATAAAATAATATCGGGACTACGAGATCACACAATCAAGATCTGGCAGCGAAAAGATTTACAATGTTCGAAAACTTTACACACTGGCTCGGTGCTTTATCTACAGTATGATGATCGAGTCATTATTAGTGGAAGTAGCGATACTACAGTAAGGCATGTAAACATTGTATTAATTTTGTGTTCACTATTTGAAAAATCAAATTTTTTACTTTTTCGTTGATGTTGGATCAGACAACATGTTGAATCGTAGATTAACAACTTTATGACATTACTTTCTGCTTCAAATTCAATTGGTCACATTTGAGTTTTTTCTCTTTAGATAGTGTTGATATCTATCTTCGCAACATTTTGATCATTTATCAAGTATTTCATAATGTCTTTATTATTTTTATCTGGGATCATAATTTTTATAAAACTTTTTTTTGACTTTCTTTTTCTTTTACTATGAGTTTTTCAGTTTTTATAACTTTAAATTTTTGAATAAAATGTTTGTGGAGTGTGGGATGTGCACATTGGAGAACTGCTGCATACATTGATGCATCACGTTGAGGCAGTTTTGCACTTACGTTTCCAAAATAGCATGATGGTTACCTGGTACGCTTTCGATATAGAATTATTTTAGAATCCGTCCAATGGAAATTTGTTGGTATTTACAGTCAGGAGATATTCAGTAATTTGTGAATATTTCAGTTCTAAGGATCGTTCAATAGCAGTTTGGGGTATGATTTCTCCACGTGAAATCAACGTACGTCGTGTGCTTGTAGCTCATCGCGCTGCTCTTAATGTTGTAGATTTTGACAGTCAAATATATTGTTTCAGCCTCGGGTGATCGTACAATTAAAGTGAGCACTGATTTCCTATTACAGATATTTGTGATATTAAACTTTTGCTCTCAGTGCGGTTCTTCGCTCCAACTCTTCTTTTTATTCTTTCTCAAACTTAACAATTTGTCTTTATGAAGTCTGATTTTACATATTGTCATGCATTAAAAGTGATACGTCAATTTTCTAATAATGGCAGTATGGTTTTTCAAGTTTAAAGTAGTTTACGATCTTCTATTTATTAAATTTCGGAGATTACATTTTTTTTTTTTTCACGTTTTAAGGTTTGGAGCACTGATACATGTGAATTTGTACGGACTATGATCGGTCATAGACGAGGCATTGCATGCTTACAGTATCATGACCGATTAGTTGTGTCTGGTTCAAGTAATAACACTATCACGTTCTATTTGGGAAAAATATTCACATTTGTTTTGTGTTTACGTTATTTTTCGAATAATTCAGGTTATGGGATATTGAAATAGGCGCTTGTCTAAGAGTTCTGGAAGGTCATGAACAACTAGTTCGTTGTATTCGATTCGACTCGAAACGTATTGTTTCTGGTGCTTATGATGGGTATGTTCTTGTCATATTTGTATTTTGGTTTGTTTCTTGACTATGTATGGTATTTTTTTCGATTTCGATAGTTTCAGACGAATCAAAGTTTGGGATCTTCAAGCAGTAATGAATCCGCGTTCTCCACCAGATAGTATATGCTTGTTAACATTGGTGGTAAGTGATTTAAAATGAAAATAATGGTGAATTTAAGTAAGGTACTTTCTTTATGCATTGCTCTACGCATTTTTAAAACTTGCTGAAAAACACTATTGATGCACGATGCATATTTTTCCGAAGCTTCAACTATAATAAATATATGTTGTATTCTAGATACAGAAAAATGAATACTTCGAAACAAATTAGCTACCTGTGGTATTTTGAAAACTGAGAAATAATCTGTGAAAGAATCTGGAATGAAAGATAACTGTGCTTGATTTGTGCTCATATTATGTTTTAGAAGCATAGTTAATTGTTAACGAAAATTATAAAAAACTTTGTAGCTAATGGTATATTTTAAGTTCAGGAGCACACAGGTCGAGTTTTTCGTCTGCAGTTTGATGAATTTCAAAATCTTCCCATGATGACACGGTACTTATTTGGGATTTCCTTGAGCCGCAGCCTAAAACTCATGCATTGGAAGGCACACTTCAGCAGACTTCAGGGCCTGCTGCTGTGCCAAGTGCTGATAATGCAGCACAAGTACCGAACGTTGGTGGAGTACCTCAGGTTGATCAGCAGAATTTAGAAGATTCTGAAAACGGTAAGTTTTCATAATTGCTATTTCTAGTTCATAGATATCTCATAGCTAACACTCTCTCGTTTTTATGCCGATCTGTAACAGTTATTGATATCAATTTTATTTCAGATGATGATGTAGATGATGTGATACGACAGCGACAGGTGCCAATGGAAGTTGTTGAACTTGCGGCCTTAAATGAAAGGGATAGGTTCGTTTCAGGAGTACCTTGCGAAATGTAATTAATTAGTGCTAGAGCGGTTAAGAATGTACTTTTTTAATTTACTTACAGGTTTATTGTCCTTTCCATTATACAGAAATTTAAGTCTTATTTTAATAGGTTCAGTTTAACCTTGTTATTTATTTTTTTTTTTTTTTAGGGAGAATAACAGTCCGTTAGAACATGATGGAGAATATGAACAAAGGCGTCGTGACGCTGACGCTAGGATTTAACTTGCACGAAATTCTTTCTAATTTTGCGCTGAACTGACGTATGCTGATAGTTCTTAATGAGTTTTTGTTTCAATTCTCGATTCATCAAAATATGAATTATTTGTTTTAGAAATCAGCATTGATACCACTGTCTTACAATTTTTATGTTTTTCATTTCATAGGATATATGTATGTGTGTTTGTGTCTGTCTGTGTGTGTTAGGAAATAGATTTTTTTGGTACTTTAGATTGATGCTATTAACTTCTGGCAAGAACTATGAGTATTGAATCCAGTTTCTTATAAATCATTTATTTTTACTTCAGGTTTTTTAAGTTACTTTTAGAATGTAATTCTGAGTTACTGAACTGATTACTCTCAAATACTTCTTTGGCGAATCTAGTTTTCGTTTCTCTAGTATAATGATAAACTCGGATTCAAGCCTCAATTCAGACCATTCTGTGGTCTGAATTAATCCTTAGTTTACTTAGTTTTTGTTCATAAGTTGTATGCTCGATAAATTTCCAACCACTATTCGAATATCATTCTGTTATGTTTAATTTAGTGCATAATTCACTTTATCAATCTCCAACTGAAATAATCGATTAAACATTCACAAATTCTTTCAGAAGTACAAGAATGATTACGTCGAGCTTATGGTATTCTTCTATAAAAACCTTTCTCAATGTTTTCATTTTTTTTTGAACTGTGATATTTTTTTTTCTTTTCTTTTCTTTTGTTTTCTTCATTGATACTTTTTTTGTCATTTGATGAGTCTTTTAGAACTAGTGGATCATATATTGAGTGACTGTGAGAAATTTGGTATTTTGGGACAAAAGATTTAAAAATCGTGTATTTTCATTTTTTTTAAAAGTTTTTCTGACTCATCTGTTATGAGAAGCAAATTTTATAATGCACATTCTTTTGTATTATAATTAGGTTTGTATCTGTCTTTGTAATTGCCAATGGATCGGGAGACTTAGGCGTTCAATTTTTTATGGAAATTTAAATATATTTTTATTTAAATATATTTTTAGTTATCTAACTCATTTGTTGATGGAGTATTCCGCTTTCAGACGTATCTTTTTAACTTCCAATTTTGGATATTTCGCAAAATTCATAAATTTTATAAAACTAACCTCCGATTCACATGTACGGGTTTTCGCAAATGTTGCTGTCACTGAAACAGTGCATTCTTGTTCATGTTTATGATACCAAATGATCAACCTTGTGTTTGTACTATGAAAATTGCATAAAAGTATATCTGTGATGTATTTCGTCCAAAAAAAAAAAAAGATCAAAGCATTTCAGTTGATAGCTAGCTATGTATATTAATAGAAAATGTATAATTCAGCGAAATATTTCGTTATCCTTTATGCTATATAAATGATCACTCACTATTACTATTATAGGTCATTCTGATGGTACTATATATAGGTCAATATGTTTACGATATATGCTACCACTGGAGACATCAATAGATGACCACTGATTGGTCATCTATTGAATTGTAATCTGGTCACAACCCTGTGAAGAGAGGGAGGGTGAGAGAAATGGACAGACGTTTGTTGTCTACGGCACTCCAATTTAGTTGATGACATTAGTGCACCTGTTATTTTCCTCTGATCACTCTTCGGATAGTTTGTTTTTTTTTTTTTTTTTTTTGAAGAGCATTGAAGTGGAAGGAGAGAAAATATGTGGTCGTGAACGAGATGAGTGAGAAAAGAAAAAAAAAGAAAGCAGTATAGATAGATCTAAAATAACAAAACACAGCTATTCTTTCAATCTAGTGACATCATCATTCCTTGCATAGGAACAAAAATTGAAAAATTTGAAATGAACTCTATCTTCTTTATCTCATTCCCAACCTAGATTTTTGGCGCTTATAATTATAGGAATGGTTTTGGATAGGATAAATAATATTTGTTTATTGGGATATGTCAAAGGTCACATGATAGTTAGCTATTTAAATATGCAAGATTATTGAGCGGGAAGATGATATAGTAGTTTTATATAAATTGGATGAGCCTGGAACTAACATTCACTGTATTTTATTGATGTTGTTCTATTCCGGTGACTTGTACATACAATCTCGTCCACAAGTTTCTTCCTAATGAATTTAACAATGCAATTCTTCTCGTCCTTAATTCAATTATACGTGTAATGTCACGTAGAAGCTAACACTAAAATGTGCACAAATTAAAATACCAGATCGATCCACTGCGGATTTTAGGATAGTGTCATCCGTATATGTTTCTAATCATTGTTCCTTTTAACTATTTTGTTTTGATGAACCATTACCAGTATGTATTTTAGTGTTGGTTTCTAAAGGAGTTTAACATCGAAGATGTCTAACATTTCCCTTTTTTTTTTTTTAATCGACTAACGCGTTTTGTAGTTCGTTTAATCCTCGAAGTATTTTTGTCTAATGTGTTCGTTCATCTTGTGTGCTTGGTAAATAGAACTGTCAACAAAGTAATGTTGATTTGAGATATCATTAGTTTTCGAAATATTAGCTTTAAAAATTGTTACAATTTATGTTTTTAATGCTGGGTACATGAGAAAAAAAAAAACGAAGCGCATTACTTCCACTGATTATTTGCTTTTGTTGTTTGGAAGGAAAAAAAGAAAAAATTTTTGTGTTAGTTCTCAATTTCGAATTGCTTTTCTATCCTTTGACTGTTGTGTATCATCTTACACCTTTTTATCCCAACGAACGTCATAAATGCCTTCCCTCATTTTATTTGTGGAGATTAGATGTGGCTTGACGTCCATCAACGGCTTTTAGTGAATGTCGAAGAAATTAGAAATGACATATATATATATATTCGGTGGTATCAGGATAATTTGAAGTATTTTGTGGCTAAGCGAGAAGGGAGAAAAAAATGTAAGAAAGATCGATTTATAAGAAGAAAAATGCTCTCTGTATTAATTGACGTTAAAAGGGAATGGGATAGGGAAGTATTGTTAGGTACAAGGAGGAGAGGAGGGGAGTGTTATGTGCCAGTCGAGTTTCACTTCCGTTGTCGCATGACTTTGATCGGAAGCGAGCAAAACAGGCATCATTTCATGCCTTTCAGAGAGGGAGGGAGTGGAGGAGAGGAGAAATTGTCGACAATTTGCACATTCTCTTTTCTTTGTTTTAACTGCTTTATTTTTGAAAGATTGGAAAGAAAGAAGAGTAGTGTTGATGTTTATTTTGTGATGTTGTTGTTGTAAGTGGAACTTTTTGCAGATAGAGAGTAGAAGATAGGAGGAAGTAAATTTGTGAAGATCACAATGGATGTAGAAGAAGGATAGGAAATGCGAGAGAGAGAGAGTCACAATTGCAAGTCATTTATTTCATGCAGGTTACTGAATATATATTGTCATCGTCTCTCTTTGCCTACACTTCAGGTATTATTATTATGAGTTGTGTATTAGAGTCTGTGATGTGCGCAAAATGGATGGTTCTGGAGGATAAGGGCAAGCAAGGAGACGTGTGACACAGTGCTCTCCTGGTCTCTTCCAGAAGTCCAACAATTGATGACGACCAGGAAGGAGACATTGTTGCTAAGCACATAGATGGACTGTCACTCTACAATGGGCAAGTAATGGCCAAACTAGGCAGAATGAAGAGGAGAGGTGTGCTACAGAGCGGAGATGCACCCAGTGCTGCTGGTGCTGGTTGATCCGAGGGGTTCCGAATTGTGTTGCTATTGACAAGTGGAACGTTTATACACCACAGCACAGCGCACAGCACATCAGTTCAGTGTGCTGTGCACCATGCACCCATTTCTCTCAGCTATCGCACTCTCTCTGCATTCATCTCTCTCCCTCTGTGCTGCTGTTATTGCTTATGCTCTATAGTACTGATCCCATCATGTTTGCCTATCCTGGGGCATGTTTCTTGCATGTCTACCTCTGTCCTGCCTACCTACCTATCTATCTATCACCTACCTATCCCATCTGTTTATGCTTAGGCCGTCTCTTGGTGTTACGTACGATTCGGTTCTTCTCATCACTTTAGACTAACTACCATTTGAGATGGTGATGATCGCATGGTCCATGTTTGAGGCGCACTTATTCCTTTCATTTGTTGTTCATTGTGGTACACGTTACTCTCACTCTCTCTCCCTCTCTCTCGACAAGATCAACTGTTTCAGAGTACATCTAACTTGGCCTTGGCTAGCTGCTGCTTCATTAGCTTACAATATTTTGGGACAAATATTAAAGTGATAAAGTTATCTGATATCTGGGATGTTTTCGCTCTTCTAGGAAAAGACATCTTTGCGCTTCATCCTTGTGTATCATACTTTGTGTAAACAATGTGTGTGATAAATACATCCTTATGAATTATCTCTTTTTATACTTTTGCTATTCATAAGCTTAGAACTTATGAATAGCAATAGGAAAGTAAAAATAGGACTGTTAGTAATGAAATGTTTTGATATCAGAGCATTGGTTTTCTTCAAAATGGTTTACAGAAAGATGTAAGATTCCTATTTATTTAATGTGCTGTTGTAGCATATGTGATTTAGATCGTTTGGCAAGGGGTCACACTGAGCAGTTTCTTAATTGGTTGCAAAAGTGGTTGCCGTTTCTTTGTTTCTTTCGTATACCATTGCTGTACGCTTTGTAAGTGCCATGTGGAATTGATTAGGTATATGAGGTAGTCCATCCTTTTGTGTTTCTTATGCAAAATTATGAATTAGTTTTTGTCACCACTAAAATCAAACGATACAACTTATTCAGTTCCGCAATAAATTTGTAATAGTTTATTTTTAAAGAAGTTCCTAATCGCTTTTGCTGTTAAAATATGTCTACTTATTGCAAATGAGTTTTGCTTTATTGTGTTTGATTTGATTTCTTTAATCTTATGACACAGAGTCTGTTAATGCGGCGAATTTATTGCAATGATGGAAAATTGTGCAAAGTTCCTGAAACGAAGTAATAATAAATCAAATTTCTAAGGCATTTAAAGGGTGTATATGGTCAGCCATTTTCTATGCTTAAATGCATTATGAAATTTGAAATAAGTGGTAAATTAAGATGTATAATTATCACTATAAAAGCAAGGTATAATTATCACTATATTAGCGAAGTAGACCAATTGCTGGTATGATAGCCATAAAACTAATGATTACACATATAAATCTTGGGGGTTTAGATTTTTTAGATTGAAGTTTAGATGAATCCTCTAAATTATCAGCTGCCAGTGTGCCAGCAATTTCACGGCATGATGTGGAATATGAAATAAGTGAAATTGCAGAATAAAAAACCCGTAATACTAGCTCCTGTAATGATATGAAACATTTTATCTGTGGGGAATAAATTCGCTTTGATTTCTTTGACTTTTGGTTGGTATGCTGTAATAATTATGTCGCAACTTATGTTTCTTGTATTAAAAATTATTCAGTTAAATGTATAGGAAGAAGTTAAGTTTTTCAACATAATATAAATATGTGCTAATGTTGAGAAACTAAATTTCGTATTTTAGGGATACAAAACTTGTTTAACAAAGTTGCTCCGGTTTATTCTTTTATTTTTGATATTGCATTATTTACTTCGCCGCGCCGCGAGATCCATTATAAATATTATTAGTAGAACATATACGTACTTTTGTATTCAGGAACTAACCACATTCATTAACGAGAGGTCGTAGAGAAGTAAAAGAAGTGGCCTCATGTGAGCTCCAGTTGATAATACATAAGCTAAAACAGCTTCGCTGAATTCGTGGAGCATTGAACAAAAGCAGGTAATTGTTGTTAATAAATGTTTTAGAAGGGGAAGAGAAAAATCACATCGCAATTTACCTAGTTTTATTTGCAATTACAGTTAATCTTTGGTAGTTGTTCTTGTATAACGTATTGTAGCTTTCATTCAAAAGTGCTGACACCAGATGTGCATTTGTCTGAAGAAGCATCTTTTTGCAGAATCGTTGGAGTAGTGTTAGTGATTACACTAGTAATGCAATATTCGATGAGCATATGCGATCAATTGTACCACCGGCTTTTCGTAATAGTAAAGCGAAAGTTGTCTGGCAAGAGCCAAAATCATTAGGTAAAATTTCATTTCAATTGCATTAGTATTCTCAGCTATTTGAAGACAATGAATTGGAAAATTAAAAAGAGCAATATTTTTCTAGAATACCAAACATACTTCAGAAGCAAACATCAATGAAGCATTGGGCATCTGGCAAGCAACGCTTATCAACCAGTTTTCCTTAGAACAGGAACCATTAAGTGGTTTGTTTCAAACGTAGTGTTTGACCTCCGATTTTATGCACTAAATCAAGTTTGGTTCTGCCTTTTTTTAAATTGGGCGATTGATTCTTTCTTTTTGTTTACTTCTTTGTTTGTTTGTTTTCTTGTTTATATGTTCTATTTAAAAATTTGTTCTGTTTTATAACGGCATACTAAAATAATTGTAGTCCTAAGTGTCGTCATTCAGATATATATGAGCAAGAATATTATATCATCTAGCATTTTTCAAGTTGTTTTGTTTTAAGAATGACTGGAAGAAGATACCATATTAATTGCAATATTAATTATAAAAACTAGCCACTTTCCTCCATCATTTACTAATTGTGGCACAACAAGGGGATGGTCGCAACCTGAAATTGGTTGGTACTTCATTCTTTGTTTTATTGTTTTACTACTGGAGCTAATAAATGTTTCGATTGTACCTCGGTTATGTTTTGGGAGTATTTTAGAACAACGAAATTGGGATATGTCTACTCATTCACAAACAGTACGAGCAGTAGTACCATTTTGTGGTAGTCTAATTCAAAATAAATTATGGCCAAATGAAGAGCAAGTTTGGGGTAGTGCTCAGCGTCCTTCAGTATTTCCAATAGCTCTACCACCGCCTGCTTATGCTGCAAATAAGTATTTGAATTAATGTGTGAAGTAATTGTGTTTTTTAATCTTTTTTTTTTAAATCTTTATAGGCTGGCAGCAAAATGCACCACGTGGTAACGTTTTTCCTCCGCCGACACGATTCAGCAGTCCACCATTCGAAAGTAACGCTGTAATGGGAAATTGGGTGCAGCGTCCGATAAATGAGCCAGTACAGCCGCCGGTGCCACCGTCTGCAATTCCACCACCGCAGCGAAGTCGGCTGCAAAATGTTTGGGGTGGCACACCAGCTGTAAACAATACAGTCAATGGAATGTATCTCTCGCCACCTACTGTCAAGTACAGTGTAAGATTTCTTCCATCTTCATTATGTCAAATATCAGAAGTACTGTTGGGTGTATTAGGAAGTTAAAGTGTTTTATAGAATTTCTTGAATGATATTTTGAAAGGTTCGTTGTTGTTTTAGGGACACCCAGTTTCATTGCGATTTGTTTTGATTTATCTTGAAGTCTAAAAATTGTGACTTAATCAAATTCGATGAAACACATTCGATGAAATGATAAAAATCAAATTCGATGAAATGATAAAAATCAATATCATTGACTAAGCATTTCATCATTTTAGATACCAAATGGGTTGACACAATGGAATCCTTCAACAGGTAGCAATGGTGCAACAGTAACTGTTGTACCAAAACCACAATTTGCCCAAAAGTTTGTGAATCGTTCTTCTCCTCCCAACACTTTCAATTCGTATTCACAAGTCTCCACATCTGATTCGATTGGTGTTTTTCCACTGATTTTCCATTTTTGAAACGACACATCCTCATTTCATCGTTCTGTTTATACTTGCTTGCACCATGTCCAGGATTTTAAATCTTATCACTGTTGTTTGCAGTTTATGGGAGATAATGCTATCTGGCAGGATCCAGAAGATGAAGTACGTAAATGGCAACGAGATATTGTTACTGTTGCATGGGGTGATCCTGGGAAGCAACAAAGTTATCTTTTTACTTATCGTATGACTGCACTTTATTGAATTTATTGATAACAGTGTTATCAGTTCAATCTTTCAGAAGAAATCAAACGATGGATTATACCAGTCGGAAAAGAGTACGATAACTCAGATAACGAAAGCGGTAAGTTTGGCTTTCAGATCGTAACAGAATTCCTATGTTAGTCGGTACTTATTCTATTCGCCTCAAGAAAATATATTTCATTTCAGGCGTTCGTGTAATCATTCCTCTTGGTTGGGGCGATCTTCCCTTAAAATCATCGAATAATAATGCTGCACCGATCTTGGCGAATTCTCTTCCAGCGTAACCAGCTAAAAGTGCGTAAGCGATTGCTGTCACGGCTTCATCAGGTTTGTTATAAATCTGGTTGCTCATACGTTGTGGATTGTTCTGGATTGGCATTGTATGCTTTTCTGGGTGTATTAAAAAGGGCTTAATTATTCTAAGAACCTGATGGCTAAGGATCATTTTACTCGCCAGGTTGCATTTGAACTGAGTGATTTCAGATCTTTTTTTCGGAAATATTTTTTGAAACTGTTCGTTTAGGATGGGATAATCGTTCGGCTTCAGGAACTGTGAAATCAATAATCATTCCAACTCTTTGGAAAATTCTATCTGAACATCAGCCTCCATCACTAGAAAATGGTTGGATACCGCCAGATAGTATGGGCAATGCAACCATGTCTGCTTCAACGCAACAAATTGTTGAACAGCTACATCAGACTGTTGCGAAAGGTACTATAAGCTGGTTTACCGTGGATTGAAGAAGTGATAATTGGAGTGATCATGATTTAATATTATTAAAATAAAATAGTTTAGGACTGATTAATGTTTCACTTCTCCGAATGAGGCGCTCTCAGAGATGCGCACGCTTCTCAGTCGCATTCCGGTACTGGAACAGGCAGAAAATGACTTAGCTCGTCTTATGAACACCGTTAAAATTGTAAGCTTCTTTCGAAACAAATGTTCTTGTTAGTTCGATATAATTAAAACACGGCCGTAGTTTTGCATTTAATTTTGAATCCGACAGATTTTATGACATCCGAGCAGCGATCAGAATATAGTCGACTAATAATTGAGATTGCTGCAACTAAAACGGAAATTTCAACAATTCGTGAACGTACACGTGGAAATTCCGATGCTATCGGTGTAACGGTAGGTCTTTTACCTAAATGTTTTCATATGGAACATTTGTTAAGGTGTTCCTATTTACGTATAATGCAATATTTATCATGCATAGAAGTACAGACATGAGAACATGAGAAGCATATGTGTTGAATTCTATAACGGATTACTCATATCACAGTAAATACAATAAGTAGACGAGAAATAAATAGAAACTGGATGAAATTAAATTGAAAGCATGGAAACTGTTAAAAGAAAACTGGCGATTTGTTTTAAAATTAATTTTGTAAGCAAATAAATTTAAAGATTGAGCAGATTTTTGCAGCCGCAACCAGCTGCAACAACGACTTCTCGTTTTGGTGATAGTATTCTGGATGTTGCTGCTCGTGTTGAGCAACAAAAACTGTTTTCAGTGTAATAATGGATATAAAACATCGACTAGTCTGCAAGGCACGTATGTATCGCTATACCTACCTTTTTCATCATGAAATTTTCGACAGAATCCAACCTCACGGTGCGTTTGCAGCTCAATTCATGCGTAATGGAACTTATATTTTTTTTTTTTTTTGTTAGTCCTAAATAATATGTACAATGCTATCTCTAATTCATCGATTTCTCATTTTTTTTTTTTTAATTAGATGAATGCGCGCATGTCCCTTTTCGTCTTCTATATTTTCTTTAAAAAAATTCCACCTAACACCTCCAATACTTTGTGCATTATGATAACCTTACAGCCATTTTTGTATGTTAACTTTCGTGGATTTTTCAAAAATTACCGAGGTGAAAAAATGAAACAGCTTTACTGCACAAAATATTTATTTATATTTCTGACTTTGGTGCTAATATACTGCACAAGAGTGTATGCAGTAAATAAGTTCTCATTTACTAGTAAGAGGTACGGAGTAATTCTATTTCTAATGAATTTATTATTTATAAACATGAAAACTAATCTAAATATTCTTTGTGTCTTTCTTTCAGTTCTCGTGGGTCATTTATGTTGATATCTTGATTGATTATTATTGTATTACATCAAATTATTTCTTTTTGTACGTGTTTTTTCATCATTTAATTAGGATAAGCGCATTAGTTATGTCGTGATAATTCCTTCCTTTTTTCATTTTTGTATCATTAAATATTCTATATGCTGTAGTTCAGTTGATCCATTGTTGATACTTTCAAACTCGTGCATACTTTTTGATTCCAAGCTCATTGATAATGTTCACTGTGTGTAGCTACTGTGAACTTTCTTGTTGAGAGGAAGAATTTTCTTGTTTTTGGAGGAATTTTATATGGTAATCACGTTGTTTGAAACATACTTGTGTTTTGCTTTTTTCTTCCTTTCCTTTCCTTAGCTTTTGGCTCCTAAATTTCCAAAAGCTCCATATATGTTTCTATTCTCAGCTAAAACTCACTCGAAGTGGGAGGAATGCTTCTGCGTGTTGTCGTGGTATGTATATGTCAAAGAAACAAGTTCGGTTCGGTTACGTACTCCAAGTTTCTGAAAATTGTAAATTTGCTTATTGATGGATTGGAAATATATTTTTGAGTTTGGTGTCATCTTTTAGCTGATTTATGATCATGGCTTCCACATATTAAAAATGTTCGGTCAAAGGTTTTTAGCAAAGTCAGAATGATTTTTGGCCAAGTTTGTTCACTGAACCGAATCTTTTGGTGTCATCTGCTTCATATGCATTGTAGTTTGTCAATGTTTGTTAGGTTAGGCTATTTATCACTCATAGCATAAGCTTGTGTGTACGTCCAGTACATGTAGTGCTCACAGTGGTACAGTACCTCCACTTGCTGCATTTACTGCAGGGTCTTTAATGTCGTGGTGTTATCAGTAGCTTTGTCAAAAACCTCGGGATAGCATGTTTATATTTTTATATTTATAGCATAAGTAGCCAATAGTTCTATCTTATTTACACTCTATTATCACTTTATAAAGTATTTCATGTGTTTTCTTTTTTATCGAAATCCTAAAGCTATTCGGGATGTTAATTCATGCTTCCGTACTAAATGCTTACTATCAACATTTATTCCATATTCGTATGTACGGTAGCTTTCATTCAGTCATTAAGTTCCAACAGAATAAGAAGGAGCCATTGCAGCAAGAGTCGTGGATTTTCTGAAGTTCAGTTTTCTGAAAATATTCTTCCTCAAAACTCAAAAAAAGATTTTTCGAGCAGCAGGATTAGTGCTGCTATTGATCACTGAAAGCTACTGTTCTTTGGTTGCCTCGCATTTCTATGTTTTTTGTCAAATAGGAAAATATCGATTCTCGTTACTTCGGGTATTCTTAGTCATTTGCGCCGTTTTTATTCTCAGTGTACAATTTAATTTTTTCTTTCCCATCTTGTTTATTGTATCATTATTGTGTTATATATATATAT
The DNA here is from genome assembly GCA_012070555.1 of Brugia pahangi. Lineage (NCBI taxonomy): Eukaryota > Metazoa > Nematoda > Chromadorea > Rhabditida > Onchocercidae > Brugia > Brugia pahangi. Next base: position 37,175 of record JAAVKF010000056.1, on the reverse strand, counting down.
ATATCACTAACTATTAATTATTCAACTGAGCATTAATTGCTGTCAACTTTTTTTTCCTGATATGGTTACCATTTGTCATTATCAGCTATGATTAGCAGAAACAACACCATCAGCAAATGCTCATCGTTACTTCGCCATTATTATTATTATTATTATTATTATTATTATTATTATTATTATTATTATTAATTATTATTATTATTAATTATTATTATTATTAATTATTATTATTATTAATTATTATTATTATTAATTATTATTATTATTAATTATTATTATTATTAATTATTATTATTATTAATTATTATTATTATTATTATTATTATTAATTATTATTATTATTAATTATTATTATTATTAATTATTATTATTATTAATTATTATTATTAATTATTATTATTATTAATTATTATTATTATTAATTATTATTATTATTAATTATTATTATTATTAATTATTATTATTATTAATTATTATTATTATTAATTATTATTATTATTAATTATTATTATTATTAATTATTATTATTATTAATTATTATTATTATTAATTATTATTATTATTAATTATTATTATTATTAATTATTATTATTATTAATTATTATTATTATTAATTATTATTATTATTAATTATTATTATTATTAATTATTATTATTATTAATTATTATTATTATTAATTATTATTATTATTAATTATTATTATTATTAATTATTATTATTATTATTAATTATTATTATTATTATTAATTATTATTATTATTAATTATTATTATTATTAATTATTATTATTATCAATTATTATTATTATCAATTATTATTATTATTAATTATTATTATTATCAATTATTATTATTATTAATTATTATTATTATTAATTATTATTATTATTAATTATTATTATTATTAATTATTATTATTATTAATTATTATTATTATTAATTATTATTATTAATTATTATTATTATTAATTATTATTATTATTAATTATTAATTATTATTATTATTATTATTATTGCTATTATTATTGCTATTGCTATTAATTCCTGAATGTCTTTTCTTGTCATATTTTCATTCTTTTCCATATATTGTCCTTACTTTTTTCCAATCTCTTCATTGCAGGTTGTTTGTCATCTTTTTCTCTCCTTTTACATACAAAAGAAAAAAGTTGCAAATGATCTCGCTTCTATGTTTCCTTGGGGTCTGTCTTATTGATGCCAAATTTTGCAGGTAGGTGCTTTACAGCTCATTCATTGGGTATTGTTTATGTTGGTTCACTGCTTTTATTGAGCTCAATTCTGTTTCGGAATTAAGCACGGGATTTATGAAACTTTGCGTTTGTTTTAGTCAATGGGGTAGGGAAATTTATCTGTGTCTTTTTTTTAACGGTTGTTTCGGCATACTACGCAAATTTTTATTCGTGAAGCTTTTTTTGCAATCAATTTTTTTTTCTCAAGCCTTTTTGGATCTACTTCCCATTTCGCCTTCTCTGCTCTTTGTTTTTTCTCAGGTCACTTTTTAACGAACTTAAAACTACAATTCGCTGATGTAGGTAGATGCTGATGTCAATATTTCCCATAATCATTACATATTTAATATGCATAAGCATGAATGGTTTCGTTTTAGTATCTGTTTATCCCTTTTGGTCTCGAGCTTCTCAGTCTGAACAATACTTTATCATTTTAATCATGCCACCATCAGCCAACTGTATTCTTGATATTATTAGCCAAAGTAGATGTTTTGAAATCTTGAAAAAAGTGCGATATTCGTCCGCTCTCTCTCTCATTATTAACCAAATGATGTACGAGTATATAATCATATATGAATATATGTGGTCTTCCGAGATTCTTTTTAAAATGATGCTCTCTTGCTTGCTGTGATGTGTTGCCCCTTCTCAATTGTTCTTGAGTCTTTAAAAATGAAGGGAAATTTTTACTTTCTTGTTTATCATCGCATTTTTGTCAGAAGTTTAATTGGTTGTATTATTTTTTATTTATTCTGAATACTTCGTGAGGAAGTTTATATTTATTCTGAATACTTCCTCAATCTTCCTCACCATGCTTGTTTTGGTTATATTTGCAGCTATAGAATTCGTTTCTAAAAACTACCCGGTAACATCTATAAGTTATAATAAAGTTACAGTGTTGAGCATCTGTAAATTATAGTAAACAGATCAGATTGAGCTTTTATATTGGATCGAAGATAGATCAAAAAAGAAACAGTATTTGATGAATTGAGTGTGCAGAAAAAGTTAACCGGGAAACTTGTGTTATATTTCTTTCTCACTAGTCATATTGAGACTTTGAACAAGTGATAGTATGTTTCATGGAAAGTAGTACATGTTTGTCTAATTTACTGAAAGATAAGGGATTTTAAGTCATTTAAGAACATCAAATTTGAGTTTTTTTAAATTCCGGAAAATTGCATTGACAGTCTTATGCAGGTGTATGCATACCAGTATTTTCTTCGTTGGCTTTTCTTTTCTCACTTATATTGGTCAACGCAGTTCCAATCATCTTTATTCATTTTCTTTACCAGAAACCGAATCTTTAAAAAGTTTAGTTACAAATAAAATACACATTGCCTTGTCTTTTTCATTCGAATTTTGGGAATTTTTGACTCATTTAAAAATTTGAGAAATTAGCAAATCACTTTCGTCTTGTGTGCTTCTCTAACAAAGACATAAAAGCGAAGCTAATATTTACCCGATTGATAGAATTGATATCCTTTCCAATCATTTAAGTAATGTCGCAAATTTTAGGAGTATGAAAGTCTAACTTATTGGATCTCATTAAATAAAATTTGATATCAATTTAATTTCCTTTTCAGAAATCTCTTGCCTATTATCTGCTGATTAATTCCATTACGATTATTATGAAAATATAGCAAGAATTGGCAGATTGGGTGCTGTCTATTTCTTCTTTTTTTTTTTTGTTAATTTTTATTGTCCAAAAAATAATTCCCTGTATTCTTGAGCTGATACAGTAATACAATATTTGATCAGTTGTATTTTTGATTGCAGATTTATACATACACATCTTAATCACATGTATACATAAATCTTTTAATTAAGTTTTTCAACTCATACATTGAGTAAACTTTTTTACGCATCTTTTGTATGTATTGCATTCTATTTATAATAAGTAATATTAAAAGCAATATTTATAAAAATAGCTTATAAAAGATTATCTGTAATACGATGAAATAATTTCAATTATTGCAGTAATTAGAGTGGTGTGTTAATATTTTTGCATAAATCGGCTGAGATCTTATAGTGATGGAAGGAAATGTTACTTTAAACTTTCAAAGTATTTAAACGATTCGCAAGCATGTTTTTTTATTTATTTTTCTTTTTGAAATTTGAGTGATTATTGAGATGAATGGGCTAATTGGATGGATGGATGTAGGAAGAAATTCTGAGGAATCAGTGCATTATTAATTGCTGCTAATTTCAATTTTTTTTTTCTCTCAATGATATAGTCCTCATTAAATCAAATTTCAAATTTTGCTATAAAAAGAAAATGAAAATGAAAAGCCAGTAAAACTTTATCTCAAAGCTAGTGCAGATTTGTTATCTAAAACTTTTTTTTTTATATTTATAGAATTTTAATATGCAAGCAAGTAATGGAAGATATTAAAAATTTCGGAACAACGCAAAAATTTAGAAAAAAAAAGCTGAAGAAATATTAGAAAAAAAGATGAAATGTGCTGAAAGTGCCAGGCACTGGTTGTTACAATTTGCTTAATTCTTTATTTAAAGTTACATTTGCAATACAGTAGAAGGATTAATAAGCCTTTATTTTTCGAAAACATAGTTTGAATAAACCGAGGAATAAAAAAGAAGGGAATTTATAATAAAAAAGAAGACCGGAGGGATTGATATTGGTAATAATGGCAGTAATAATGATCCCTTTTGTTTATTAGAATTGAATTTATATAAGTGAGGATTGGGCGTGTCTAAGATAAAATCACATGTGTAAAGAATTTAAAGTGTTTACAACGAAAAGATTAAAATAAAAGCTAATTTCAATTTTACAGAAAAAATTACATGCATGAAGAATTGGAGGTGTTTACAAAAAAGAGATTAAAATTACATGTGTGAATACCGTAGGATTGTTTACAATTTAAAAAGAAGAAATGATTTATGATACTCTGAAATTGGTTAGAAGTTTTCGCGAAATTATCGCGACAGTTATGCTATTAACCATTTCTTCATAATAGCACTTCTTTCAATAACATGTTTTCTTTGAAATATATAATAATTACTAAATTGATTTTTGACATTAATTTTCAATTAGGAAATCAGCATGTTTTTTCTTTTTTTTTTCGAATTTCCTAGTTAAAATTAGATGTATAATTTAAGAAGATAAAAATGAAGAAAATCTTTAAAAATGAAATCACAATGAATATCGTTTTCTTTTTTATTTTTAGAGTTTCCAAAAGAAAAAAAAAGGTTTTTTTGATTATGAAAAATTCCTATCCTTCTAATTTCTATTTATTGATTTAATTTCATTAATTTTTTACTCAAAAATAAAATTGAATAATTCAGTTCCGCGAATGCAAGAAAGGATACAGTTTCATATGTAAAATGAAGATATGTAATTGTAAATTGTCAAATGTTACAATCAGTCATCGGTTACTGATATAAATGAAATGATCATTATTTTAATTTGTTCTCTGTTTGTGTTGACATACTTTTCTCATTTCCACATTTCAAAATATTTGTTGGTATACCAACAATGTAGGCTTAAATTTTCATAGAATAAAAATAAAAGTAAGTTAAATTATAATGTATATCTCTCTGAGTTATCTTCAATCGTTTTTTTTTTTTTATTCTGAATAATTGCTTACATTATTAGTTTGCTCAACGCTTTAAAAAAAAGTCAATTTATTTCATAGTAAATGGGATTGATTAATTGATTGATTAACTTGTTTGAGAAATTTCAAACAAATATATAGCAAAATTTTTTTTTTTAAATACTTTTTTAATATCAATTGCTGAAATAATATTTTCAGTAAGAATTTATAAATAGATATTTTAAATAATGCAAATAAAATAATTTGAATAAATTTAACTATTATAATGTATATCTTTCTGAGTTATCTATATAATTTTCTTAAGAATAAATATTTACTAAATGAATCAGTGTAAAAAAAGAAATAAAAAAAGAATTTATAAGATAAAATAAAGATATACAATTAAAATTCCATAAGAATTGAACAGTAATATCGTCGAAAAATGAGAAAATAAGCAAAAATAGATGCTATAAACCATAATATCCAATAAATTGCCCAACGACAGTAGTACCACGTCCTGGTTGGTTCTTCTTCGATTTCAAATATAATGCTAGGCACTTGTAATGGCTAAATTAAATTTAAATTGAAATTATGCTTTATAAAATGTACAGTAGAGCAATATGATAGTATATATGTATATATTAATGCTAATTTTAATTCTATAAAATAAATTTAAAAAAAAAAATACCCCTCCAGCTATTGGTGGTGCAATAAATTCGCTTGATGATTGATATGGTGTAGACTGCATTTGATAAAAAAAAATGCATTATTTTCAATTAATATTAAAAGAAAAGCAAATAATAATATCTCAGTTTATTTTCAAAATTTTCAACTTTTTAATCATTCTTTTTTTTCTTAAATTATTTCATCAAGAAAGATTAATGATTATTTTTAGTCATAACAATATCATTATTTTAGGATGCAAAAAATAATAATAATAGCTTTAGTTGCTAAATTGCTAAAAATTATCATATAAAATGAATTATTATTATTTATAAAAGATTTTCTAGAAATGGAAAAAATTTTAAAAAAAAATAAATTTTAAAAAATTGAAAATTATTTTAACTTTATTAAATTAAAAAGCTAACACAATAAAGTCGACGATATGGATTATCGGATTCATCCGATCTGAAATACATCCAAATGTTATCAAAAAAAAAAAAAAAGAATGAATCATTAACAACCGGAAAGAAATTAAATCAAAAATTTTTGCTCACTATTATTAGTTATTTCTGTTTGATGCTAATTACGAACCTTTTTTTTCGTCTTTTCATATTCTCGCTGATTGCATCCGATGAAGGTGATTCACGATCGGACTGCAAGTTTACATATATGTAAATGCTCAGTTTTAACTTTTTTTTGTTTTCAAAATTTTTTAAAGATAAGTAAAGATAAAGGTAAAAAAAAAAGAATGACAAATGGAGCAAAGTCATAAAATTAGAAGAATGGCAAATTGAAATTATTTCCACCAAATTATAACAAATAAAACATATCACAAAATTAGCTTTTCAATAAAATAAATCACAAAAATACCTTTTCTAGCCCTGTATAAATATCACTTTGCTGTGCCCAAACCTTTTTTGGTCGCCTTCTCTATAAAATGCTTTTTTACTAACTCAAATAAATGTAAATGCTAGAGATAAATTTTAAAAATTTTGATTGAAATTTGCAATAACAATGAATTTTAGTTCTCTCTCCTATCATAACCATTTTATTCACTCAATTTAAGAAATTTATCAGAAGGCATCAAAAAGTAATTGAATTTTCAACTGAAACATACATGACGCATTCTATATGGATCAACCATTTTTTAAAACTTCAAATCAAGTTTCCAGTCGAGCAACCGCTCACAACAGTGATAATTTTTGATAATAAATGATGATTATCGATTATTGTAACTGGAGTTTCTGCTCGAGCAACCGCTCACAACAGTAATAATTTTTAATAATAGATGATGTTTATCAATTATCACTTTTTTATCAATCCAGTTATTAAACACATTCTATCAAGCAAAGATAGTAGTGTCGCGAATTATAATTTCGCGAAAAACTTCTAACTGTCGTGAAAGACGAAATATTTAAATTATTATATCCAAAACTAACAAATTCCTCTTATCTAATTCCTAAATCTAATTTACATTTACAAAATTCATCTCACACCTGATGAATCAATTTCCGAATATTTTTGCATTTGTAATTCAGCTATGACTCATACTAATCTATTCCCTCCTTTCATACAATAAAACTAATCTTGTTAAATAGCGATAAGATGTGATAAAAATAATTAACACCTGCAAAACTGTTTAGGGAAATCATTACATTGTTAACAATCTTGTTTTTTCATCCATAGAAATTCTTCCATCTAATTTCCATTCATTAAATCAGTCTTATATATAAACTAACCAATATCAGTCCCTTCATGCTTAGACACATCCAATTCTCACTCATATAAATTCAATTCTAATAAACAAAACAATAAATTATCATCATTGTCGACTACGCTCGTTTAACCAAGATCAACTCATCCAATCTTCTTCTTTATTATAAAATTTCTTCTCTTCTTTTACTGCTCTGTTTATTAATACTAAGTTTGCGAAAAATAAAGACTTATTAATCTAATCCTTCTACTGTATTGCAAACGATTCCAATATCAACCAACAGACAACCTTTCACGACAAAATTTTTTGGTGCCACGAGCCGGGAACATGTCAAGCCACATCATCGCAAGCTTTCAACCGGCAAAGGAAAGGTTAGTCAGTCTTCTTAAAGAAGTAAATCAACTGGAGATCAAATCTCCAGATCCAAGTATGACAATAGAAGAAAAAGAAGATTTTTATGTGATAAGAAAAAGAGTGTTAGAAGATAAACTTCGAAGAATCCAATTATGCGTAACTACGCTTGAATCTATCAACGATAAATGGTTCACATATACTCAACAAATCGTCACGATGAAAAGAAGAGAAGAAGAGGAAGAAAAATACAAAACAGTAACAGAAGGTGACCAAGGAATATTTCAATTATTACACGAAGGAAAGGAAGCTGTAATAACACTGGCAATGCACAAGGATGAAGTCGACCAAAACTTAAAACAACTCTCAAAGGAGTTGACGAACAAACAAGCAAAAGAAGAAGCAAAATTTACTCCTTCTTCAAATATTAATGTAAATCTTCCTCATTTATCGCTCCCTACTTTCGATGGAGACCCTAGACAATGGCGACAATTTTGGAGCAGTTTTAACGCAGCAGTCCACACACAAGCGATTCCAGAAATACAAAAATTGAATTACTTGTACTCATGTCTTAAAGGAAAGGCTCTACAAGCAATATCTGGATATGATATAGCTCCAGAGAATTATGAAGTCATCAGAAAACTGCTCAATGAAAAATATGGCGATCACTCAATAGTAACAACATTACTCTACAACGAACTCCAATCAATTAAACGAAATGAAAGAGAATGGATTGGAACAATTGAAAATATAGAACGAGTACTGCGCCAGTTAGAAGCTCTAGGAGAAAGCCTTGAGCACTCAAATATTGAAATCTTGATCGAGAGCAAGTTGCCATTATGGATATTAAATAAAATATATAAACACAAGAAGAAGGACATGCCTTGGTCAATTCTCAAACTAAGAAACTTTTTAACAAGTTTAGTTAATGTGAATGAACAGATTAGAAACTGTCAATATTCACTCACTCAACTCAATATTAAATCTACAACTACCAAACCGGAACAAAGACAACGATACAATCCCGGAGGAACTTCAGCATTGTCGACAATAAAAGATAATCAAAATACTTCGAAAATTACAACAACGAAAAGACGACCATGTGTATTTTGCAATCAAGATCATTGGGACAGCGATTGCATGAACTACACAACTCTCAATGCTCGGCTTAGTCGTCTCAAAGTGTTGAAGAAATGTACTATTTGTCTTAGAGACAGTCACAAAGGACAGAATTGTAATGTCAAAAAACAATGTTTTTATTGCAAAAGCTCACATAATAGTGCTTTATGTAATAAAAGGAATTCACTTTCTTTAAACAATACAATGTCTCAAAGAAATGAAGAGCATGAAAGAATTGGACCTTCGAAACGAAAGGATTGTTCAACTTCTCTCTATAATTCCACATTAACAACTCAATCCAAACAGACAAAGGAAACCTTACTTTTATGTAAGGAGATAAAGGTTTTTAATCCATCACAACCTCAACTACAACAAAATACCCTTGCATTATTTGATATTGGATCGCAACTCTCCTTCATCTCCAAAAATTATCACGTCAATTAAAGTTAACCGAAACAGAAACTCAAATTATGAGAATAGCTCCATTTGGTATGAAAGAACCGAAATCATGTCCCACTGCTCGCATACAACTAAATGTGCTAACTACCGAAAGCGAAATCATACAACTACAAGCAAATATAATTGATTATCTAACAAACGAACTGCAGGTAGTGGAGACATCGAATGAATTTCAAATTCAAAATTTGACAAATTATTGGAAAAAACCTGACGTATTGATTGGAGCTGACTATTTTTTCAAATTTATTAACCTACGAGAAATTAGGGAATTGAAATCAGGACATATGTTGGTTCAATCAAAAGTTGGTCCAATGATTGCTGGAAGTGGAGATATTAAGAAACTTTGCAAGAACGAATTATATCCTAAAGAAGTAGTATATTCTACAAACGTCAATATTAGCACGGAGCTAGAAAAATTTTGGAAATTAGAGACGATTGGTATCCAAGAATCACCTCAAGATGATGATGATGATCAAGCTTTAAAGCATTTCAAACGGACCATCATCAAGCAGGGTGGAAGATATCAGGTTTGTTGGCCATGGAAAGACTCCAAACAAAAATTAAGCAATAATTATGGATTATGTCTGGGACGATTGAAGAATTTGATCAACCGCCTACAACATAATTCAAATCTCCATTCATATCATCAAATACTTATGGATCAACTACACTCAGGTATAATTGAAGAAGTACCTCCAAAGGATGAGGTAGGCGTTATTCATTACTTACCACATCATGAAGTATTAACTCCCAGTAAATCGACAACTAAATTAAGAATAGTATATGATGCTTCAGCACATCACAAAGGTTTTAAAAGCTTAAATGAAGTACTATATCGAGGTCCAGTAATGTTACCGGATTTAGTTGGAGTAATATTACGTTTTCGGATGATGAAAATAGTAATAACCGCTGATATCGAAAAGGCATTTTTACAACTAGAACTACAAAATGAGGAAAGAAATTGTACACGTTTTCTTTGGTTGGATGATATTGATAAAGAACTAACCAATGAAAATATAAAATGTTACCGATTTAAGAGAGTTCCTTTTGGAATAATATCCTCACCTTTCTTGTTAGCAGCAACATTAAATTACCACCTAGAAAATCATGGTAGTGAATTGGCATGGGAGATAAGAAAGAACTTATATGTAGACAACGTTATTATATCAGCAAATGGAACAGAAGAGGCCTTATATAAGTATGAAAGAACGAAAGAAATTTTTGCTGAAGCATCGATGAACATAAGAGAATTTCTTTTCAAATGACGAAGAATTTAATGAAAGAATAGCTGAATGCGACCTAAGCCAAACAAATCAGGAAAATTTTCTTGGTCTTAAATGGAACCATGGACGAGATATTATCCGTGTGACACTGAAACCATGGATAGGAAAAAGTTTAACAAAGAGGACTATCCTACAATTCATAGCCTCCCAATACGATCCATTGGGTCTTCTCGTTCCTATAATGATCAAACTTAAATTATTCATACAACACTTATGGAAAGAAAACATTCCATGGGATCAATCTTTAAACAAACAGGACGAACAACAGTGGATAAATCTCATCAAAGAATGGCCAACAAATATAATAGAGCTACCAAGATTTATAGTGGAAACTTCACAAGTAACAGAATTCCATATATTTACTGACGCTTCGAAAGTTGCCTATTCTGCAGCTATTTATATTCTCAATCATGGATATCAAAACACATATTCGAATTCATTTTTGATTTATGCTAAATCTCGAATTGCTCCAATTAAAGGTATGTCAATTCCTAGACTTGAATTATTATCTGTACTAATTGGAGTAAGAGCAGCTCAGTTCGTATTGAAACAATTAAATCTTGAAAATAATCAAGTTACTTTGTGGACGGATTCAAAATGTGTTCTTTACTGGATACAGAATTATACAAAGCTGCTTCCCAGATTTATACAAAATCGTATCGAAGAAATAAGGAAATCTAACTTCGAATTAAATTACATACCAAGTGATCAAAATCCAGCAGATATAGCCACCAAAGGAGTATCACCACTTAAACTCCAAAATTGTAAACAATGGTGGAAAGGACCTCGATGGTTGGAACTCAAGAAATCTGAATGGCCAAAGTGCAAACTTCGTTATTCAGGAAACGATGAATTTGCAGAAGCAATTGCTTTGAATTTAACAAAGATGACTCAAACCTTTAAAAGGAATATAATTGAATTTATTGACGTATATCGCTTCAGCAGTTGGACAAAACTAGTTCGAGTAACTGTTTGGACTTTTAGATTTATTAAACAAACCTGTAAAAAGAAATTAGTGTGGCTAGAACCATTATCCGTAAAAAGAAATATATGACTAAAGTTGATTACGATATAGCAGAGACTATGCTGATCAGACAGGCCCAATCACGATTGCTAACGGAGGACGAAAAGGAAAAATGGAATCTATATCTAGATGAAAGTGATAACTTATGGAAATTAAGGAGCCGACTGGAAAATTCAGAATTAACGGACGAAAGCAAATATCCTATATATTTACCGGATCATAATTACACTACTGATCTTATTATTCTACACAAGCATAATGAATTATATCACGCAGGTATTGCACATACGTTATCTGAATTAAGACGAAAATATTGGATACCGAGAGGAAGAGCTGCTGTAAAACGAATTATAAACCTATGCTGTTATTGCATTCGCTGGAAAGCTAAACCGTTTAAACTGCCAGCGATGCCAAGTTTACCAGAAACACGAGTAAAACGATCCAGGACCTTCGAACAAGTCGGCCTTGATTATATGGGTCCTCTTTCAGTCAAATCTAATACTGGTCTAGTCAAAAGATGGATAGCACTTTTACGTGCTTCACTACCAGAGCAGTTCATCTTGAAATGGCAGAGAATTTATCTGCCGAGAATTTTTCACATGTTTTAAGAAGATTTATCGCTCGACGTGGATATCCAAAATTAATATTAAGCGATAATGCAAGCCAATTTCAACTGGTATTCAAAATCATTATGGAAGAAAACGCTAACTTTTTGGCTACAAAGGGTATGATATGGAAAAATACTATACCAAGAGCACCATGGGGGTGGTGTATATGAAAGACTTATAGGACTCATAAAAAGGGCATTAAGAAGAGCAATAGGAAGAAAACTTCTAAAGGAAGGAGAATTAATAACATTAATAATTGAAATAGAAGGAATCCTTAATACCCGTCCATTAACTTATGTAGGGTTCGACGACTACAGAATCATTCGTCCAATTGATTTTATATCACCTATGGCTTCATTAGATCTACCAATAAATTATGATAGTGACCAAGATGAATATACCCCTTATACAATAAAGACTAAAGATAAATTAGTCAAGTATTGGACTACCACTCTTAACACATTAGATGTCTTTTGGAAGCTGTGGAAAGAAAAATATCTTACAAGTCTTAGAGAACGCACACAAAGAGAATTAAAATCACCTAGAATAATAGAAAAAAGAGTACCACATGAAAATGAGATAGTATTACTAAATGAACCAGAAATACCTCGTGGTGTATGGAAATTGGCAAGGATAATAAAAATTAATCGAGGATGGGATGGAAAAATAAGGAGTGCAACAATACAATTACCGAATGGAAAACAAATCGATCGATCAATAAATATGCTTTATCCTATGGAAATAGATGCTACTGAAGATAAAGAAGAAAAAGTGGAAGATGAACCAGAAGAACCCATTGCTCGACGAACCAGAAGTGCTAAAAAATCACAAACTACAATCTACGCTAAGGACAAGTCTAATCTTTTGATAAAAACTTTATCATTGATAACGATGATGTCATTAATACCAAGACAGGTATTAGCTAACAATAGCTGTAATTGGATTACTGGAGTACCCTTTAATATTCCTGAAAAATGGAATTGTGAAGAAATTATTCACAAAAATACTACATATCACAAAGTGGATGTGTACACACGCACCCATGTAAGAATACCAGCTATAAAATGTAGTAACATTACACGGACTGTATGCACGAAAGCCTTTCTCAGAATATCGCTATCGGTAGTGTCAGACTATACGTCTACTACCGCAACTTCTTCACAATTCTGCAGATATTTAAATGTTCGGAAACAAATGAACGGAATTGGACTAATTCAATCTTCTCCTAATCAATGGATAACGAATAAGGAAATACAATACTCCTATGGATGGTTAGGAATTAACTGTCAATCAACTTCAAACTTCATATTAACTCAAGGAGAAATTCTCATCTACGATGGAAGAGGGTTAGTCTCTAACCTTGAAGATATAAAAGACTGTTCGACACAAAAGGGTGAATGCATAACGAATACTAGCATTATCATATGGAATAGCAATGATACGACCAATCATTGTTTATATCGAAAGATCGGAAGATTCAAGGCTACAAAGTATAACAACCACTTCATCATCGATGAGATACAAGCATCGCTTATAATTGATAAAAATCCCCTATATTAAACACCAAAATTGTAGATTCACTTCTCCAATTTTAATGCAGGGCGATATAGTTATTGAACTAGACGTTGAAAATGACTCGAACTCTACTACAAAATTCAAACGAAGAGTAACAAACAAACTATTGATGATGGAAAAGTCTCCGGATAGAAAGTACGATCCTGAAAACGTAAAACTTCAATACCTTTCTGATTCACTAAGACAAGAATTCCTTCAACAACTCAAAGAAACACAGCAGAGAAGTTGCCAAAACAGAAATAACTTATTACTTTTGATCAAATGGCTATCAATCAGCAATCCTACTCTTGCCACGAAACTAATACTTCAAAGAAACGATGTGATAGCTAAAAGAATTAACGGAAATTTGATGGTGGCTCCTTGCAAATCAGAACAATCAACAATTGAAAATATCGAATTCAAAGGAGATTTAATAAGTAAGTTTGAAATTGAGAGAATTAATGCAGAATTGGAAATCCTAACTCAAACTCAAAGAACAATTAATTCAATACCACATCAAATGAAAGATGAACTCTTTGGCAAGAAATCTCTGAAGAAGGAGAAGAAATTATCAAACAAATGGAAAAGGAATTCAATGAAATTGTTCTACCGATAGAAGAAGAATTTGAAAACGTGATAACACATTGGAAATTGATTTTTATCTGTATAATTATCGTGACAATATTAACTATTTTAGTTATTATTAAGTGTAAATTTAAATTAGTTCAATCCCTCCTTTGTAATACTTCAAAACGAAATTCAAATCAAGCTACCATTATTACTCTCCCTACAGAATCACCACACACTCAATTCATAACTAAAGAAGAAATCCCACCTATTAAACTCCGTACATTTAGCTATATACCTCAAAATCACTCTCTCAAAATTATATCTTAAAACAACTTCTCTCCCCCTTCGGGAGTGTCGCGAATTATAATTTCGCGAAAAACTTCTAACTGTCGTGAAAGACGAAATATTTAAATTATTATATCCAAAACTAACAAATTCCTCTTATCTAATTCCTAAATCTAATTTACATTTACAAAATTCATCTCACACCTGATGAATCAATTTCCGAATATTTTTGCATTTGTAATTCAGCTATGACTCATACTAATCTATTCCCTCCTTTCATACAATAAAACTAATCTTGTTAAATAGCGATAAGATGTGATAAAAATAATTAACACCTGCAAAACTGTTTAGGGAAATCATTACATTGTTAACAATCTTGTTTTTTCATCCATAGAAATTCTTCCATCTAATTTCCATTCATTAAATCAGTCTTATATATAAACTAACCAATATCAGTCCCTTCATGCTTAGACACATCCAATTCTCACTCATATAAATTCAATTCTAATAAACAAAACAATAAATTATCATCATTGTCGACTACGCTCGTTTAACCAAGATCAACTCATCCAATCTTCTTCTTTATTATAAAATTTCTTCTCTTCTTTTACTGCTCTGTTTATTAATACTAAGTTTGCGAAAAATAAAGACTTATTAATCTAATCCTTCTACTGTATTGCAAACGATTCCAATATCAACCAACAGACAACCTTTCACGACAAAATTTTTTGGTGCCACGAGCCGGGAACATGTCAAGCCACATCATCGCAAGCTTTCAACCGGCAAAGGAAAGGTTAGTCAGTCTTCTTAAAGAAGTAAATCAACTGGAGATCAAATCTCCAGATCCAAGTATGACAATAGAAGAAAAAGAAGATTTTTATGTGATAAGAAAAAGAGTGTTAGAAGATAAACTTCGAAGAATCCAATTATGCGTAACTACGCTTGAATCTATCAACGATAAATGGTTCACATATACTCAACAAATCGTCACGATGAAAAGAAGAGAAGAAGAGGAAGAAAAATACAAAACAGTAACAGAAGGTGACCAAGGAATATTTCAATTATTACACGAAGGAAAGGAAGCTGTAATAACACTGGCAATGCACAAGGATGAAGTCGACCAAAACTTAAAACAACTCTCAAAGGAGTTGACGAACAAACAAGCAAAAGAAGAAGCAAAATTTACTCCTTCTTCAAATATTAATGTAAATCTTCCTCATTTATCGCTCCCTACTTTCGATGGAGACCCTAGACAATGGCGACAATTTTGGAGCAGTTTTAACGCAGCAGTCCACACACAAGCGATTCCAGAAATACAAAAATTGAATTACTTGTACTCATGTCTTAAAGGAAAGGCTCTACAAGCAATATCTGGATATGATATAGCTCCAGAGAATTATGAAGTCATCAGAAAACTGCTCAATGAAAAATATGGCGATCACTCAATAGTAACAACATTACTCTACAACGAACTCCAATCAATTAAACGAAATGAAAGAGAATGGATTGGAACAATTGAAAATATAGAACGAGTACTGCGCCAGTTAGAAGCTCTAGGAGAAAGCCTTGAGCACTCAAATATTGAAATCTTGATCGAGAGCAAGTTGCCATTATGGATATTAAATAAAATATATAAACACAAGAAGAAGGACATGCCTTGGTCAATTCTCAAACTAAGAAACTTTTTAACAAGTTTAGTTAATGTGAATGAACAGATTAGAAACTGTCAATATTCACTCACTCAACTCAATATTAAATCTACAACTACCAAACCGGAACAAAGACAACGATACAATCCCGGAGGAACTTCAGCATTGTCGACAATAAAAGATAATCAAAATACTTCGAAAATTACAACAACGAAAAGACGACCATGTGTATTTTGCAATCAAGATCATTGGGACAGCGATTGCATGAACTACACAACTCTCAATGCTCGGCTTAGTCGTCTCAAAGTGTTGAAGAAATGTACTATTTGTCTTAGAGACAGTCACAAAGGACAGAATTGTAATGTCAAAAAACAATGTTTTTATTGCAAAAGCTCACATAATAGTGCTTTATGTAATAAAAGGAATTCACTTTCTTTAAACAATACAATGTCTCAAAGAAATGAAGAGCATGAAAGAATTGGACCTTCGAAACGAAAGGATTGTTCAACTTCTCTCTATAATTCCACATTAACAACTCAATCCAAACAGACAAAGGAAACCTTACTTTTATGTAAGGAGATAAAGGTTTTTAATCCATCACAACCTCAACTACAACAAAATACCCTTGCATTATTTGATATTGGATCGCAACTCTCCTTCATCTCCAAAAAATTATCACGTCAATTAAAGTTAACCGAAACAGAAACTCAAATTATGAGAATAGCTCCATTTGGTATGAAAGAACCGAAATCATGTCCCACTGCTCGCATACAACTAAATGTGCTAACTACCGAAAGCGAAATCATACAACTACAAGCAAATATAATTGATTATCTAACAAACGAACTGCAGGTAGTGGAGACATCGAATGAATTTCAAATTCAAAATTTGACAAATTATTGGAAAAAACCTGACGTATTGATTGGAGCTGACTATTTTTTCAAATTTATTAACCTACGAGAAATTAGGGAATTGAAATCAGGACATATGTTGGTTCAATCAAAAGTTGGTCCAATGATTGCTGGAAGTGGAGATATTAAGAAACTTTGCAAGAACGAATTATATCCTAAAGAAGTAGTATATTCTACAAACGTCAATATTAGCACGGAGCTAGAAAAATTTTGGAAATTAGAGACGATTGGTATCCAAGAATCACCTCAAGATGATGATGATGATCAAGCTTTAAAGCATTTCAAACGGACCATCATCAAGCAGGGTGGAAGATATCAGGTTTGTTGGCCATGGAAAGACTCCAAACAAAAATTAAGCAATAATTATGGATTATGTCTGGGACGATTGAAGAATTTGATCAACCGCCTACAACATAATTCAAATCTCCATTCATATCATCAAATACTTATGGATCAACTACACTCAGGTATAATTGAAGAAGTACCTCCAAAGGATGAGGTAGGCGTTATTCATTACTTACCACATCATGAAGTATTAACTCCCAGTAAATCGACAACTAAATTAAGAATAGTATATGATGCTTCAGCACATCACAAAGGTTTTAAAAGCTTAAATGAAGTACTATATCGAGGTCCAGTAATGTTACCGGATTTAGTTGGAGTAATATTACGTTTTCGGATGATGAAAATAGTAATAACCGCTGATATCGAAAAGGCATTTTTACAACTAGAACTACAAAATGAGGAAAGAAATTGTACACGTTTTCTTTGGTTGGATGATATTGATAAAGAACTAACCAATGAAAATATAAAATGTTACCGATTTAAGAGAGTTCCTTTTGGAATAATATCCTCACCTTTCTTGTTAGCAGCAACATTAAATTACCACCTAGAAAATCATGGTAGTGAATTGGCATGGGAGATAAGAAAGAACTTATATGTAGACAACGTTATTATATCAGCAAATGGAACAGAAGAGGCCTTATATAAGTATGAAAGAACGAAAGAAATTTTTGCTGAAGCATCGATGAACATAAGAGAATTTCTTTTCAAATGACGAAGAATTTAATGAAAGAATAGCTGAATGCGACCTAAGCCAAACAAATCAGGAAAATTTTCTTGGTCTTAAATGGAACCATGGACGAGATATTATCCGTGTGACACTGAAACCATGGATAGGAAAAAGTTTAACAAAGAGGACTATCCTACAATTCATAGCCTCCCAATACGATCCATTGGGTCTTCTCGTTCCTATAATGATCAAACTTAAATTATTCATACAACACTTATGGAAAGAAAACATTCCATGGGATCAATCTTTAAACAAACAGGACGAACAACAGTGGATAAATCTCATCAAAGAATGGCCAACAAATATAATAGAGCTACCAAGATTTATAGTGGAAACTTCACAAGTAACAGAATTCCATATATTTACTGACGCTTCGAAAGTTGCCTATTCTGCAGCTATTTATATTCTCAATCATGGATATCAAAACACATATTCGAATTCATTTTTGATTTATGCTAAATCTCGAATTGCTCCAATTAAAGGTATGTCAATTCCTAGACTTGAATTATTATCTGTACTAATTGGAGTAAGAGCAGCTCAGTTCGTATTGAAACAATTAAATCTTGAAAATAATCAAGTTACTTTGTGGACGGATTCAAAATGTGTTCTTTACTGGATACAGAATTATACAAAGCTGCTTCCCAGATTTATACAAAATCGTATCGAAGAAATAAGGAAATCTAACTTCGAATTAAATTACATACCAAGTGATCAAAATCCAGCAGATATAGCCACCAAAGGAGTATCACCACTTAAACTCCAAAATTGTAAACAATGGTGGAAAGGACCTCGATGGTTGGAACTCAAGAAATCTGAATGGCCAAAGTGCAAACTTCGTTATTCAGGAAACGATGAATTTGCAGAAGCAATTGCTTTGAATTTAACAAAGATGACTCAAACCTTTAAAAGGAATATAATTGAATTTATTGACGTATATCGCTTCAGCAGTTGGACAAAACTAGTTCGAGTAACTGTTTGGACTTTTAGATTTATTAAACAAACCTGTAAAAAGAAATTAGTGTGGCTAGAACCATTATCCGTAAAAAAGAAATATATGACTAAAGTTGATTACGATATAGCAGAGACTATGCTGATCAGACAGGCCCAATCACGATTGCTAACGGAGGACGAAAAGGAAAAATGGAATCTATATCTAGATGAAAGTGATAACTTATGGAAATTAAGGAGCCGACTGGAAAATTCAGAATTAACGGACGAAAGCAAATATCCTATATATTTACCGGATCATAATTACACTACTGATCTTATTATTCTACACAAGCATAATGAATTATATCACGCAGGTATTGCACATACGTTATCTGAATTAAGACGAAAATATTGGATACCGAGAGGAAGAGCTGCTGTAAAACGAATTATAAACCTATGCTGTTATTGCATTCGCTGGAAAGCTAAACCGTTTAAACTGCCAGCGATGCCAAGTTTACCAGAAACACGAGTAAAACGATCCAGGACCTTCGAACAAGTCGGCCTTGATTATATGGGTCCTCTTTCAGTCAAATCTAATACTGGTCTAGTCAAAAGATGGATAGCACTTTTTACGTGCTTCACTACCAGAGCAGTTCATCTTGAAATGGCAGAGAATTTATCTGCCGAGAATTTTTCACATGTTTTAAGAAGATTTATCGCTCGACGTGGATATCCAAAATTAATATTAAGCGATAATGCAAGCCAATTTCAACTGGTATTCAAAATCATTATGGAAGAAAACGCTAACTTTTTGGCTACAAAGGGTATGATATGGAAAAATACTATACCAAGAGCACCATGGGGGGGTGGTGTATATGAAAGACTTATAGGACTCATAAAAAGGGCATTAAGAAGAGCAATAGGAAGAAAACTTCTAAAGGAAGGAGAATTAATAACATTAATAATTGAAATAGAAGGAATCCTTAATACCCGTCCATTAACTTATGTAGGGTTCGACGACTACAGAATCATTCGTCCAATTGATTTTATATCACCTATGGCTTCATTAGATCTACCAATAAATTATGATAGTGACCAAGATGAATATACCCCTTATACAATAAAGACTAAAGATAAATTAGTCAAGTATTGGACTACCACTCTTAACACATTAGATGTCTTTTGGAAGCTGTGGAAAGAAAAATATCTTACAAGTCTTAGAGAACGCACACAAAGAGAATTAAAATCACCTAGAATAATAGAAAAAGAGTACCACATGAAAATGAGATAGTATTACTAAATGAACCAGAAATACCTCGTGGTGTATGGAAATTGGCAAGGATAATAAAAATTAATCGAGGATGGGATGGAAAAATAAGGAGTGCAACAATACAATTACCGAATGGAAAACAAATCGATCGATCAATAAATATGCTTTATCCTATGGAAATAGATGCTACTGAAGATAAAGAAGAAAAAGTGGAAGATGAACCAGAAGAACCCATTGCTCGACGAACCAGAAGTGCTAAAAATCACAAACTACAATCTACGCTAAGGACAAGTCTAATCTTTTGATAAAAACTTTATCATTGATAACGATGATGTCATTAATACCAAGACAGGTATTAGCTAACAATAGCTGTAATTGGATTACTGGAGTACCCTTTAATATTCCTGAAAAATGGAATTGTGAAGAAATTATTCACAAAATACTACATATCACAAAGTGGATGTGTACACACGCACCCATGTAAGAATACCAGCTATAAAATGTAGTAACATTACACGGACTGTATGCACGAAAGCCTTTCTCAGAATATCGCTATCGGTAGTGTCAGACTATACGTCTACTACCGCAACTTCTTCACAATTCTGCAGATATTTAAATGTTCGGAAACAAATGAACGGAATTGGACTAATTCAATCTTCTCCTAATCAATGGATAACGAATAAGGAAATACAATACTCCTATGGATGGTTAGGAATTAACTGTCAATCAACTTCAAACTTCATATTAACTCAAGGAGAAATTCTCATCTACGATGGAAGAGGGTTAGTCTCTAACCTTGAAGATATAAAAGACTGTTCGACACAAAAGGGTGAATGCATAACGAATACTAGCATTATCATATGGAATAGCAATGATACGACCAATCATTGTTTATATCGAAAGATCGGAAGATTCAAGGCTACAAAGTATAACAACCACTTCATCATCGATGAGATACAAGCATCGCTTATAATTGATAAAAATCCCCCTATATTAAACACCAAAAATTGTAGATTCACTTCTCCAATTTTAATGCAGGGCGATATAGTTATTGAACTAGACGTTGAAAATGACTCGAACTCTACTACAAAATTCAAACGAAGAGTAACAAACAAACTATTGATGATGGAAAAGTCTCCGGATAGAAAGTACGATCCTGAAAACGTAAAACTTCAATACCTTTCTGATTCACTAAGACAAGAATTCCTTCAACAACTCAAAGAAACACAGCAGAGAAGTTGCCAAAACAGAAATAACTTATTACTTTTGATCAAATGGCTATCAATCAGCAATCCTACTCTTGCCACGAAACTAATACTTCAAAGAAACGATGTGATAGCTAAAAGAATTAACGGAAATTTGATGGTGGCTCCTTGCAAATCAGAACAATCAACAATTGAAAATATCGAATTCAAAGGAGATTTAATAAGTAAGTTTGAAATTGAGAGAATTAATGCAGAATTGGAAATCCTAACTCAAACTCAAAGAACAATTAATTCAATACCACATCAAATGAAAGATGAACTCTTTTGGCAAGAAATCTCTGAAGAAGGAGAAGAAATTATCAAACAAATGGAAAAGGAATTCAATGAAATTGTTCTACCGATAGAAGAAGAATTTGAAAACGTGATAACACATTGGAAATTGATTTTTATCTGTATAATTATCGTGACAATATTAACTATTTTAGTTATTATTAAGTGTAAATTTAAATTAGTTCAATCCCTCCTTTGTAATACTTCAAAACGAAATTCAAATCAAGCTACCATTATTACTCTCCCTACAGAATCACCACACACTCAATTCATAACTAAAGAAGAAATCCCACCTATTAAACTCCGTACATTTAGCTATATACCTCAAAATCACTCTCTCAAAATTATATCTTAAAACAACTTCTCTCCCCCTTCGGGAGTGTCGCGAATTATAATTTCGCGAAAAACTTCTAACTGTCGTGAAAGACGAAATATTTAAATTATTATATCCAAAACTAACAAATTCCTCTTATCTAATTCCTAAATCTAATTTACATTTACAAAATTCATCTCACACCTGATGAATCAATTTCCGAATATTTTTGCATTTGTAATTCAGCTATGACTCATACTAATCTATTCCCTCCTTTCATACAATAAAACTAATCTTGTTAAATAGCGATAAGATGTGATAAAAATAATTAACACCTGCAAAACTGTTTAGGGAAATCATTACATTGTTAACAATCTTGTTTTTTCATCCATAGAAATTCTTCCATCTAATTTCCATTCATTAAATCAGTTTTATATATAAACTAACCAATATCAGTCCCTTCATGCTTAGACACATCCAATTCTCACTCATATAAATTCAATTCTAATAAACAAAACAATAAATTATCATCATTGTCGACTACGCTCGTTTAACCAAGATCAACTCATCCAATCTTCTTCTTTATTATAAAATTTCTTCTCTTCTTTTACTGCTCTGTTTATTAATACTAAGTTTGCGAAAAATAAAGACTTATTAATCTAATCCTTCTACTGTATTGCAAACGATTCCAATATCAACCAACAGACAACCTTTCACGACAAGTAGTATCAATTGTTTTTTTTTTTTTTATACTCAAAAGGTGTTAGCATTAATAAGATGAAACAATTTTATGAATGAAAAGAAATGAAATTAATATTGCAATATAATTTTGCTATATAGTATTCCAAAAAGGAAATCACACACATTTAGAAAAACTAAAAAAAATCTATTAATGACAACTAATTTTTTTCTTTTTTTTTTTTAACTCATAATTCATTTCCTATCATAGTATTTGAAGAAATAAATAAACTTCCAGAATTTTTAAAAATTATTTCTTAGAAAACAACATTAGTAATGAATGCATTAATTCGATTATTGATCATTTCACTCGATTCCTTTAAATAATAGAAATAGAATCTAACTTCTATTTCTATTACTTAGAAGTAACAAAAGATCCATCCTTGTCCATAATTTTTATGTCCCAAAAGAGCCTACTTCATTAACTCATCATCAATTTCGTATGTTACAAAAGTGCCTAATCCATAATTTGCCATTACTATAAAAAGTCTACAAAACTTGCACCCTAAATAATTGCTATAATACTATACGACAAAATTCACAATTTTCGTGAAATTTTTCCCGATATTTGCTGAAGATGTATCTGTGAAGTAATTTCTAGCCAATATCTAAAAAAAAAAAACTAATTGCATATCTTAGATTTAAGAACGTTGACGTTGTTGACACAAATGTTGACAAAAAACACGACTTTTACGACATGTCACAGCCTTATATATATTAGATTACTAACTGTATACATCTACAACAAATTTCTTGCAAAAACCTGTAAATGCATCATTTCATCATCGAATGAAATTAATTGAACATAAACATTAAGCATTAAGCATGAATGAACTGAGTGCATCAATACATCAATGTACATCGACATGGCAGCAACATTAATTAAGTCATAAATTAATCATTTTCAACTATACAAATATGCACACAGGAATACATGCATACAAGTGAACAAATAAGCAATGACCCGTCCAAAAGAAGAAGATATGAGGACAAGTATGCATAAAAATTTCGTATAAAACGTGAAATATGAAACAAATAAATAAGTTATGTTATATATTCCTCCTTTCAGTATCAAGTATTCCTTTCAGTAATACTTGATGTTCCAGAATAAATTTGTATGCAATTTAACAGCATTTTTACTTGAATAATTTTTAACTAGTTTTTCGTAATACTCTACAGATAGATAAGAAATAAATTCTCCTTATTGAATAATTTAAAGAAATATGCAAGGGTAAGTCAACTACTCTCACAAAGGAAAGTAGGAACAACAAGAACTTAAAAAGGAAAGAAATGCAAGAAAATAAGACAGAAGCTCAAAATCTTGTATTTAATAAGCAAAGCAATTTATATATTAATCGCAAAACAGGACAATAAATTCAAGCAAACAGTTCTGCACTAATTCATAATCAATATGAAATGGTGAAAATAAATTAAAATCATTCGAATTAAAAAATACACTACCTAACTGACTACTACTACCTAACTGGAAACAAATTCAAACATAAAAAAAATCCTTCACTTCTTCCCAAATCTTAAAAATCGGCAAGAATGGGCAACAATTTGTCATGAACTGTAAAACGATTTTGTTTAAATCAAGATGAAAAGATAAAGAATATGCACTAAAATTTTAACATTTATAGAGTCGTAAGATGACCAAAGCAGATGGTGCCATAATTATCTGAAAGAATTCTCTTTCAGTTTTTTTCAGATATTTAGTAATTTCTTTCAGCAATTCTGGAAGAGTGAAGAACTAAATAATGAGAAAGGCTACAACAATTCTCATTTCTGACTAACTTGTCACATAGTATCTTGAAAAGTTTCCATTTATTCCGACCTATTTGCTCATTTTTAAAAAGAAATTTTCAAAATCTCAATAGAAAAAATTCCACAATAACTTAAACTATTCAACCCTTAAATTTGCTAGAATTCTGAAACCATACAATGGTTCATCTAAATTTTCACTTTTGCGATTTCTCCTGCGTTTTTTACTTTTCCGCTTCCTTGTTTGCCACGGATTCTGTTCACTATGTGTTGAAAGTTGAGACGGTGGTCGATCAACCAATTCCATTAACCCTGGCATATTAGGAAGATTTTTTTTTGTTTCGTTTTCCGTTAGCAAACATGCCTCATTAAGTGGTAGTAGCAATGAAAGGTCGCGCAAAACTTTAACCTGAACAACGTTATCTACGTCACAAGTTACAGATGTGACTTCCTCTACCAGCTGCTGCTCAGGAAATGCATTCACTGAAATAGATTTATTCTTTCCTCTTATCTCATTAATTAACCCATGATCAATAATTTATGAAAATCTATTGGAAAATACAAGTTATTCGCTATTCAAATTGGACGTACCATACCGGTCGATTGAACATCGGAATTATCTTGAATAAATTTCTGAAGCTGCTCATCCATTACCTGTCCAGCAGCAGTGCGATTAATAATGGTAAAAGCATATGTAATAACAGTAGAATGAGTAGCATTACGATGTTTATAAAAACAATGATACAAACCAGTTCACCACTCTGAAATATAATTAGCTCCTCAGTATTAATTGTAAAATCAACCATACAACAAACCATAGCAAGAATCTATGCAAGGAGTAAATGTGACCTTTTGTACAAACTGCCTACAGAAACCATATTAATATTTGAATTTACAATATTGGCAACTACTGATAATGAAGGTCGATCAGTAAAGATACTTCATATATTTCAAAATGCCATAACACGCAATAAAATTAGATGGATCTTAAAAATCAAACAAAATATACCATTCATATGCCAAGATAACATGGAAATGTGCTTGAGAAGATGCCAGTGATACATCTGCATCATTAGTTCTACCTGCGACATGCTTCATTATCATAGTATGATGTGCTGGAGTAATTTCCTGCGGTAAAGCTTTCACTGTTTCACTGAGTTCTCTCAAGCTGGCTGCAAGAGCATCCATCTGCAAAGAATATCCCTATCATTACACTTTTTTCACATATCAAGTTTTTTGTCTTGGAACTTTTCGAAATCAAGAACCTGAAACTCATTCTTTTTCCAACGAAATGAAAACCAGGTTACAACTATCCTTCAAAAACACAAAAATTATTTCATGCTTTGAACTTGTGGATCAAACGCCTAAAAAAGGAACAGAAAACGATGTGTCTGAAATTGCGGCAGCTTCAGTCTCCGCTTCATATTCATCAATCATTGAAATCACAAGAAGTCGCAAGCGTACAGTAATGTTCGGTATGACAATAATTCCAACTGAAAAAATGCAATGCATGAAAATGCCCACATATTCCTCTTTACAATAAAGTTCTTTTTTTCTTTCATTCAACTGCTGTGAATTCTATTTAAGGTACCGATACGAGATGAAATATTTTAGAATTGCAAATTTCTTGCAGGAAAAAATTGATGCAACATGAGGACACATAGAAAAGCACTGAGAGTGTAATTTATAATTCAAAATTGGATTACATTATATGTTTGAAACCCGCAAAAATTTGACATACGAACGCGCAATAATTGGAAACCGTTGTATTTCACGATTGTTCTCAACGACAAAATCAATCACCTAAAGCCATCCATTCATTTGAAGGATAACGTTCACTGCCCAAAATTCTTATATTTTGCGGCCCTGATGAGAATAATTCGAAATTTGCTATTTACAAAACAGTTGGCTGAAAATTATTCTCTAAATATTAAGAAACAAACAATCAGGAGCAAACAAAACACATATAAATTTCAAAAAACGATGAATGGGAAATTTCGTTGAAATCTAACCTATATGAATAAATTTAAACCATTTAATTGGAATTCACACCTGTATCGTTTCACAAAGTTCAATAATAAGCCATTTATACTCTGCACGTTCACAAGGATTACGCATATAGTCAACCGCTTCTTTCTCATTCAATACGGCATTCTGCAATGCATCAAAAATCATATTATCTGACAGCGAACTAGGCTAACGTTTCCATGAGAGCTGGGCTCCTAAGCTAACGTTGCCTTCATTGGTTACATATAGTGGCTAGCAAGTTTATCTTGAAATAAAGCTTCAATACATTTACGAAAACATGTATTGGTTATAATATGATTACCTTATTTTCAGCCTCATCATTGCTGAACAAAACTTTAGCACCACATTCTTTCGAAGCATAGTTCCTTGCTGTAGCTTCCTGAGAAATTATATTTGTCGACGTAAGTCCTTCTGTACCTTCAGTTTTTGATATAGAAATTGAACTGGAATCCATTTTCAAAGTCTCACCAGTATCCAAATACACAGCCGCTCTATGCTGGCTATTCTAAAAAGTTTCTATGTATCAAATAAATACTCATTTGTTCTGAAGGAATTTTAAAACTTCATTTTCACATTTTAAACTGAATCTGTTGTTGTTCAGCTTTCCTAATCTCTTCTTTTTTAAACTTTTCCTTAGTCCATTCATCAAATGTAACGATTGGAGGTTGCTCACTAGAAAGGAATAGTTAAATCAGCTTCTTGTGCAGATGAAATCGCATCAATTCCTGCTTCCGTATTCCTAAAATTTCACTGAAGATGAAGTACGCAAATAACTGATACCTTAAGACTGTTATTCGGTGACTTTATATATTTGCTTGAAAAGTTTATCAAACCATTCAATTTTATACTACAATTGAGAAGACTGGAAACTTAGAACCATTAATGATTGTATTAAACCATTCCGTTTTTTAATGAGGCTGAGCTCTTTTTATTTTTTTCAAATTAGTCAATTCAACTATTGATGATCGTCCAGCCAATTTAATTATTACTCTACAGAAATTAAAAAAAAAAAAAAAGAAATTTACTCCAAAAATAATGTAGATTCATATTTCACAATACTTTTCGCCGCATTTTCTATTGATTGTCCTGTTTCACCGTTCAATTTAGGACTTCTCACTCTAGATCTCGTATCATTATTTGTTGTATCACATTTATTATCTTCATAAATAGAGCAAACTGGGAAGCAATAATTAGGAAGAAATCTGAAATTCATAGTTTCCAAAGACTGTTGAGTCCCAAAAGACATGGAATTGGAACAAGCAAAAATCTGTGTAATTTAACAGCTGTGTGAGTTATTAAGATAATTTAGGAAATAAAGTTTAATTCTGTTAAAAACCTATTAATTTGATGCATAATAATCCTAAATCATAAATAAACCATTACAATAATAATAATAATAAATAGACCATCTAACAGAAAGATGGAAGATAAGGAAGAGACGAAAATTAAAATCAAGGAAGACGGAGAACTAATCAGTAATTCTTCTATTGCACTTGGTTTTATTATATGAGCCATTAGCAGGTTAAGTTCAAAAGAAATTCATTTCAGTAATCATTAAGAAATTGGAATTAATAAATTAAAGCAAATAAATAGAAGCGAAACAAGAAAGAGATTCTTAGAAGTAGACGGTGATTTATATAAAGCACGAAGCCAATATTTTACAGAATCTTAAACAAATCCTAGATGGATAAAAGAATAACAATGTGTACCGTATTAACAAGGACGGAAAATTTTTCATTATTTTTATTATTTTTAAGAAAAGGCTAAGTTATTAAGAGTTCAAAAAAATTTTAATAGTGTGCTAGTGTGCTTCATACAGCACACCTAGAGAAAAAAGAAACTTCTGTTTAATGTTTGAAATAGAAATCGAGAAATCGAGAAATAAAGGACGAATTAATTAGAAACACACCTTTTAAAAATCGAGATATCATAAGTCGATATTCATTCCATGTCAACAATCGGTACTAACACTAGAAACTGCATGAAGTATGCTATACATATAAATCTATAAAAGGCTTTCAGAGAGAATATTTTCGAACACAAAAAAAATCAAAAAATTAAAAAATTACTAGCATTTTCTGCATTCAGTGCAATTATTTCAAATTATTTTTACAATAACAAAGGACAAAGTGGTAGCGCACTGAATTTATATAATACTGCGTAATGAAATATAAAAACCGGTTATTATAAAACTTAGTACTCGTTAACAAACGAGAGTGAAATACTAACTCTGTGTGACCATTCTGAATAAAACTTACTTTAAATATAAAGAGAAAAAGTTATAGAGATTATTCCCAAATATATTTTCCAGCCTCCAACTGAAACACATCAGAGCGCTGCGTCAGTTCCCTGAAACTCAATATTAACTCTTCAGAAAAGGTGAATCGAATGACCTCTTTCTAACTTAAGTTCTTGAGCAAAAAAAAACACTTCCATATATCCCTATAAATTTGACTTTTCTTCGAAACAATATTTCCATCCTACAGTATCTATCAATCTTTACTATAATTACGTATTTCCTATCCATAGCGCAAAATATCTCTATATAATTAATCACAATACCCTTCACAGATCATTTATTATACCGCACTAATAGTCATCCACCGAATGTTATGTTTTCAGTTAGACAAAACATGAAAAGATAAAATATGGTATTGTAAATCTTATTCCAGATCTACAACTGTTATTTGAAAGGCATTGAATGAGCCACGAAACTGTTACAATAAAATAACACAATATCATTAATGGAAGTCGTTTATTTCATATTTGCAATTAACAAACATATAATTAATACCAATACAAATTCTGTACCACAATGTATAATTTATTTATTCTCCTGGTAAAATTTGCTCAACACGCTCAAATTGTTGAAGATTTTGTATAATATAAGCGATGTGCAATTAATATTAATAAAAAGTGACACATTCGTAGCTGAAAGAGAAGAATTAGGTATCACAATTAGAAGAATAAATCTCCCTAATTTTAAAAGGACTAAAAATTGAATTGCTGATGGCAAACACCACTGTATAATGAGAGAGAGAGAGATATAGAAATTTGCTTCCGCATGCAATTATCTGCGACAGAATTTTCCGTTAATCAAATGTATCTTATCTCTTGTGCTTATTTCGCGTTCTGCTGCTACACAAAAAGCATCTTTTATAAGTGATGTAGCTCGTTCAATTATCAAAAGCGGCTTCTCCACATCACCAGACATTGTTACCAAAGCAATCTACAACGAAAATTAGAAAGAATAATGAAAATTATCATAGTAGCAAACTACATAGACAATTACATGAGGCGTATGATGGGAAGACAGAAAACATGGAAATAAACAAAGACGATGTAAGATGCGATCAACCCGGTAATCGAAAAACGGCATAATCATTGGTTCAGCGCTACCAGAAGCAGTGTACGCGATATGTTCAATGCACCCAATGGGATCATAGCTAAATACAGCTCCTTTAACTGGAAAAAAGTTTTAAGAGCTACATGCAATTACAAAACTTCAGAATTTTTAACATGCTAATAATAAAGATTCTAGATGCTCAAAAATAATAATTTATACCTCATCAATACCGGTAATATTGCACCGGTATAATACGAAAAAAAAAGTCGATAATACAAATTTCGTGATAATAATTCGGCGCATAAATCTATGGTCATAACCCCACGATAATCAAATCGATGCTTGTGTAAACGGCCCTGTAATGATATTTTAAATATTTTAAATTACAGCTCTGCAGTAAGGTAATATTACTATCCGAAATAATTGTAACATTACTACTTCAACATTACTAGTCGAAAAAATCTAAATTACGTCTTTACAAGTTATAATAAAATTTTTATAGATTCATTTCATATTCAGATCTACAAAGAAGGATCTACAAATATATAAACAAACAAATGAAGAACAAACCTCCAACAATCGCTTCAGCTGCAGAATATCGCCGTAAAATCCGGCACATGAAAATACAATTGAATCATTTCTGAAACAATCGCATTCGTTTACATAAAATAAATACACCATTTAAAAAAAATCATCCTGCATTATGATTGAATGAAACCTTACAACACATGGATCTTTTCTGCATCTCATTGATTTCAAGTCAAAACATTGATTTCAAATTGTGACATGCGTGTATCACTCGCCATGATCGCAAAGTTATTACCAGCAATTGCTACCGTTCTAAAATCAATATTAACTTCTCATTACTAAAAGATGCACAGAAAACACAAGTAAAAGAAGTTTTTTCAGAAAATAAATGCCTTCATACAACAAATTCTCTTACTGGTTAGTAACGTTTTCACTTGTTTTGTTAAAGGATTTGCTATATTAATAACAGCATTAATTCCACTAAATTAAGTTTAAATTAAGCTTGAACTGTCATCTTTTAGGAAAGAAAAGTAAAAAAAATGAAGAAACAACCGCGTAAGTTGTCCTTCGGCTGAATAACAAAACCCCAATAAAACCACTAAATGATTTAGAGAAGTTAAACCATCTAATTATTACTTAGCAAGCGTGGAATTAAAATGAAACTAATCACAACGTGATATTTTATGGACCAACGTATGCTTTTAATGAAATAGAATATTTCATTACTACTGGAACTACATTTTTAACTTATCCTCCTTCGAAAGAGTAAGGATTCCATTCCGATGCTTCTTTCAATACTGGAATCATTCAAGGCAATAACGCATGAACTTCGGCTAGCTTCTTTTTAAAAGTTTTCATGTTTCCATCAGGATAGGAACCCATATCTAATTCATCCATAAGACCCATTCTTTACCATAAAAACAATACAAAATGAACACGAAAATTGTTCCACAAATACAGGAACTAATAAATGATAGAGAGTAATAAATAATATGATAAATCGATGATACCTTATTTTTAACCCCATTCCAATCATTTTAGCCCATGCAACCAAATCACGGTAGGGTAATGGTTGTAGGGTTGAATGGAACAGGTGATTATGTAGTGGTTGCTACGAGATTAGGGTTAGTTTCTCGAGGAGAGTTTGGTCTTCTCTCTCTCCCTCCTTCTCTCTCTCTTTCCCATCTTTCCTTCTCTCTCTCTTTCCCATCTTTCCTTCTCTCTCCCTCTCTTCCCCTCTTTCTCTCCTTCCCTCTCTCCTATGATATTCTTGATGGAGGA
The DNA here is from genome assembly GCA_012070555.1 of Brugia pahangi. Classification (NCBI taxonomy): domain Eukaryota; kingdom Metazoa; phylum Nematoda; class Chromadorea; order Rhabditida; family Onchocercidae; genus Brugia; species Brugia pahangi. Next base: position 5,388 of record JAAVKF010000056.1, on the reverse strand, counting down.
ATTCCTTTTCAACTTTGGAGACGATTTAAATTAATTTTGTTTTGCAAAAAGTTATATGAGCAGTGTATAGAGCAGTAATCGTTTATACACTGTGTATGGTTAATATGACACATATTTCAATACTTCAATATACATGGTTTTAAAAAGTTGAAAAAAAAAGTTCCGTTGATATATGTTTTGTCTTTATCATTTTCGGTGTGATTCCATCATGGTAACAAAGAAAAAAGAAATGATAGAACAAAATAAATTGGATGAAATGACAAATTTGGGATGTGAAGATGAAAGTGTAAATTCATATGTAATTATTATAAAAACTTCTAGCTTTGTTGTGATTCTCTCAAAATAACTTACAGTTTCCTTATTCCGGCTTGTATTCTTGGACTTAATTTAAAATCTAAAAAACTATTTTCAGGATGAACATGGTTCAATAGAAAAAGCTGCTTCGAATAAGTACGAAGAAATGACCAAATTTTCTTCGCAAATACATAAAGGGAAAAAATTAAAGTAGATTGTTGCATTGATTTTTTCATTTTTATGGCTTTAGTTAGAGATCATATTCATATTGGTTGATTAGCACACGACGTACGTTGATTTCACGTGGAGAAATCATACCCCAAACTGCTATTGAACGATCCTTAGAACTGAAATATTCACAAATTACTGAATATCTCCTGACTGTAAATACCAACAAATTTCCATTGGACGGATTCTAAAATAATTCTATATCGAAAGCGTACCAGGTAACCATCATGCTATTTTGGAAACGTAAGTGCAAAACTGCCTCAACGTGATGCATCAATGTATACAGCAGTTCTCCAATGTGCACATCCCACACTCCACAAACATTTTATTCAAAAATTTAAAGTTATAAAAACTGAAAAACTCATAGTAAAAGAAAAAAGAAAGTCAAAAAAAAAGTTTTATAAAAATTATGATCCCAGATAAAAATAATAAAGACATTATGAAATACTTGATAAATGATCAAAATGTTGCGAAGATAGATATCAACACTATCTAAAGAGAAAAAACTCAAATGTGACCAATTGAATTTGAAGCAGAAAGTAATGTCATAAAGTTGTTAATCTACGATTCAACATGTTGTCTGATCCAACATCAACGAAAAAGTAAAAAATTTGATTTTTCAAATAGTGAACACAAAATTAATACAATGTTTACATGCCTTACTGTAGTATCGCTACTTCCACTAATAATGACTCGATCATCATACTGTAGATAAAGCACCGAGCCAGTGTGTAAAGTTTTCGAACATTGTAAATCTTTTCGCTGCCAGATCTTGATTGTGTGATCTCGTAGTCCCGATATTATTTTATCGTCATCATACTGTAGGCAATACACACCTAAACAATTTACTATCTTAATGCAGCAGAAAAAATAAAAGCTTAATAGGCAAAAAAATCTCTAGCCAAAAAAAGAATTTTCTGACATATTTTCAATGTCGTAAGCAACAATTTTCACAGCCAACACTATAAAGCAACATATGAAGAGTCATAAATGAAGCACCTCTACTAGGTTCTGAATGACAAGTAACATGGGATAATACATGCCGTCCATTTTGCCAATTAGATTTGAGAAATTCAATATCTTGATTTATTTTGGGATACAAATTTCTATAAAAATGATGCTGGGCTTCTAGTGAATCTATTGTATTCCTGAAAAAACACGAAGTTTTTTAGCATTAATATTTAAAAAATTAACATAAGGCTAATCAATATTCAATTTTTTTCGAATCCACTATTACAAAAAATCCTCTCACCAAAGTTTCGTTATCAAAATAAATTATGGCCAAATGAAGAGCAAGTTTGGGGTGGTGCTCAGCGTCCTTCAGTATTTCCAATAGCTCTACCACAACTATAAAAAAAAAAAAATTTCCTATGCATTTTGCCGGTATGCAGGGAATACCTCGTAAGGTCCTAGATTATCCTGACTGTTATTCTATATTTCAAGTTTTTTCTTCTTTAGGTTCTGTTATTACTTTTATTGGGTTTATATTGTTTAATTATTTAATGATTGACTCTATTTTTTTTCTCGTTTTTTAGGTATTTCTTTTTATAATGGGCATAGTCCTTCTTATATTTCTAATGTCCCTCCTTTACCTGATTCTTTTTTGGAGGAGATTTTAGGTTTTGGTTTATGCTGAAAGGTTATTGGTAAGAATACCCCTAGTTATAGGTATCGTCGTGTTGGCTATGGTTATTATAGTAAGTAATTGTAGATTTAGGTTAATTTTTAAACTTTTAGTTTTCAAAACTAAAGATTTTATTCTATTTTTTTAAAGTTATAGAATTTTTTATTTTGAATTTTTTAACTTTTTTGTTATATTTTTTTTATTTTAGTTTTTTTATCTGTTTTGTTTTTTTGTCTGAGATTTTTAGATTGAGATCCTATAAAAAGTTGCATTATGATATGTTTGGGAATTTTATTTATAAGTTGTTATATTTCTTTGGGTGTCCATGTATGATATTCTTATTTTATTGTTCTGTTTTTTTTAAGTGGTATTTTTTCTTTGTTAACTTATTTTTGTAGTATTTCTAGTTGTAGTTATTATTATAATTATGGTTATTTTTTTGTTGTTTTTGTTTTTTTTTGTTTTTTATTTTTTATTTTTTTTGATTATGATTTCTTTTTTTTTAATTTTGATTATGATTTATTAAGTATTTGTTATGATTTTAATTTTTATTATGTTTTTTGGGTAATTTTGGTTTCATTTATTTTATTAAGTTTAATTAGATTTAATTTAGGTTGTGATAGGTTTATACGTGGATTGTAAAAATATTAAATAGATTTTACTATATCTGATTACGGCTCAGCTAGAATAATATTTTTTTTTTTTTGGATTTAGTTTAAATTAAAATTTCTTTTTTTGGATTAGAAGATATTTTCCAAAATTTTAGTTGGTTTTTTAAATTCTTTGATTTTTCTTCCTGTTAGTTATAGCTTGACTTATATATGAAATTTTGGAAGTATATTGGGCATTATGTTAATATCTCAAATTATTACTGGGTTTTTTTTAACTTTTTACTATACAGCTGGTGACACTTTTAGTAGTGTTCAGCATGTTATATTTGAAGTTAATTTGGGTTGGCTTATTCGTATTATACACTCTAATGGTGCGTCTATAATTTTTTTATTTGTTTATTTACATATTTTTAAAGGGCTAATTTATGGTAGTTACCGTTTGTCTGGTGTTTGAATTAGTGGTGTTACGATATATCTAGTTTTAATGGGTATTGCTTTCACTGGGTATGTATTAATTTGGGGCCAGATAAGATATTGGGCAGCAGTTGTTATTACTAGTTTGATAACTTCTGTGCCTTATTTGGGTAAGTATTTAGTGTGGTGGATCTGAGGAAGATTTAGTGTTTGTGAAAATACTTTGAAGTTTTTTTATTCTATCCATTTTATTTTTCCTTGATTGCTATTGGTTTTAGTTGTTTTTCACTTATTTTTTTTACATTTTATTGGCTCTAGTTCTAGGTTATATTGTCACGGTGATTATGATAAGATTCATTTTTTTCCTAGCTTTTGATTTAAGGATGGTTTTGATATTTTTTTTTAATTTTGTTTAGTTTGTATTTTTCTTTTAATTTAAGTGATCCTATAATTTTTGTTGAATCCGACTCTATAGCTAGTCCGGCACATGTAGTTCCTGAATTGTATTTTTTGTTTGTTTTTACTATTTTGCGTTCTGTACCAAATAAGTTGTTTGGTGTTATTTTGATATTTGGCTCTATTTTTGTTTTGTTAATTTTTATTTGGTTTAGTAATTACCAGACTATGTTGGATAATATTTTATATTTTTTATCTATATGTTTTGTTTGAGTTTTTTTTTTTGGTTAACTTGGGCTGGTCATTATCCTACCGACTATCCCTTTAATTATTCTAATTTAGTTTGTACTATTTTTTATTTTGTTTTTATTTTTTTATGTGTTTTGTCAATTTTTTAAGTTTTAAATTGTTTAGTTATATTTTTAGTATAATAAGTATTATAAATTTAGAATTTATAGGTAGAAAATACAATTTTTTTAAAATTTCGTAGGTATCATAAAATGGAGTTTAGTTATTATCCGATTATATTTGGCGTAGGTGTTTTAGGAATTGATTTTGGGTTAGTTTTGTTTATGAATATAGGTATTTTTTTCCTTTTTTTATCTGTCTTTTATATCTTTTATATATTTCTTTTTTATGGATGAAGGATGTTTTTTTGGAAGATGTTAGTGGTCAATATTCTCTTTATGACTATCGAATGTTTAGCCAAGGATTTCGTTTATTTTTATTTAGTGAATTGACTTTGTTTTTTTCTGTTTTTTGAACTTTTTTAGATTCTTCTTTGTGTCCTTTGACCTGGTTGGGCGGGATTTGGTCCCCTATTGGTATTTTATCCCCAGATTATTTGGGCATTAATGGTATGCCTAGTTTATTTTTGATAATAAATAGGCAGGTTTTGAAATATTCTCGACGTTATCTATGTTTGAATATTAATAAATGTGAAAATTTATTGTTATTGTGTATTTTTATTGGTGCTTTTTTTTGTGTTTTCAATTTTTTGAATACACTCATAATTGTTTTGTTATAAATGATAGAATTTATGGTAGAGTTTTTTATATTGGCACTGGCTTACACGGCAGTCATGTATTAATTGGTGTTTTTTTTCTTGTTATTAATTTTTTTCGTGTTAAATTTCACAATTTTAATTGGTACCACACTCAAGCGTATGATATATCTATTGATTACTGGCGATTTTTAGAGTGAATGTGGGGTATCATATTTTGCTTATTATATGTTTGAGGTTCTTAATTTTTAATTGTAAGATATCTGTTTTACTTTGTTATTTTTTGTAGCTTATTTTTAATGATTATTTTTTTGTTATTTCTGTTATTTTTTTTTATTTTATTTATTTTTTTTTTGTTGCTCAATATAATTATAAATAATTATTAGTAATTATTTTAAAGTAATTACTAAACTAAATACAATTCTTAGAGTATTATAACATTAAAGTTATAATACTCTAATAGAATTGTATTTATTTAATAAGCCAATCATCACTAACTAATGATTAAAAGAATTACACAGTGTATATATTATAAGGTTATTATATTTGATTTGCAATCTTAAGATTTTTATGCACATGGCTTTTTAGCAAAATAAGTATATTCGTTTTAAGCGCGGCTGGTTTTAAGCTATTAGAAATTTTAAGTATAATTTTTTTTGTATAACTAATTGTTGATTAGTAGGTTAAAAATTCTTTAATATGGTAGGATAATTTTTAAGTCTGTGAGATTCATATTTTCAAGGTTACCGTATTTAAAGGATTATTTTAAATTTAGAATTTTTGACTCTTAATCAAAAGGTTTATTCTTTAGGTATTTT